>SPJY01030130.1:110968-141434 GCA_005191435.1 Raddia distichophylla | reverse complement strand
GGGTCCTGTCGGGTATCAAGCCTGCAGGGAGAAGCTGGTCGGGTTAGTACTGAACATGAGTTTGTCTTATCATGCCCGTTCAAGGGGGAGAACTTCTTTAGGGGGAAAGCACTTTCCCTTTATCCCCAATATAGAATTGACTGGACTGGGCCAGCCCCGCGCCGCCCGTTGGGGACGTCGCGTAGCGTAACAATCGTCTGTTGCCTGCCAAAGAGGGCAAACGACAAACCGGGCTGCCCGCGTGCCCTTCTCCGGGCTGCGGGTTCCCGGGGAGGCACAGTTCGTTTCGGTCAAGGCCGGAGAAAGTGCAGTGGGACACGACAATTGTCGCCACCTGTCCACGAATAGGCGGACTGTCCGCGGAGCCTTCTCCTGAGCTAAGGGTAGCCCGGGAGGTGCGCCACGCCCCTGGCAGGGATCCAGGACAACGCGGTTGACTCGGTCAAGCTCGGGGCAGACCCTAGCGGGCTAGGCGCCTCCTTTAGTACGGCCAGGGGTGGTCTTTTGGACCTTTTGTACGTGCGGTGGGCTGATACGAAATCAGCCCAAGGCCCATCTCGAGGTGGGCTACTTATCAATCACCAACAAATGGTCTGCACAAGTATGGGGTATGAATCCCTCAAGCGAGTCGAGCTGCCCCGAAGGAGATGTTAGCCCTTCGGAATGTATTCCTTTCGACTACACGATTCTTGACGATGGCCCGCACTGGGACTGGTATCAGCCTCTTGTAGAATCGGATAGTTCTACGGACATGGAGTAGTTCGTATTTGTAACTGTTTTCGTCGAACTATGTATTGTACTATTTTGGTAGCCCGCGCGGCCATGTCGTTTTGATCCTGGAGCAGCTTGACTCGGGCTTCGGCGAGCTCTTCTCTTCGTATAACTTCGTATAATGTATGCTATACGAAGTTATTACGGATGGAGGGAGCGGCGGGTTCGGCTCCGTGAACAAGGCTTCCATGAATGCGCGCGCGTAGTCAGAGTTGTAGTTGGAAGACATGGTCTCGAGCTATCCTCCCTGTCTCGCCCCCTTTGCTTTGCCTCCGCTCGGAACTGGCGACCCTTCAGTTCGCTATTCTGAGACAAGCGCAGGCGAGGCGTAAGGATCACGCGGCGCGATGCGTTTCTTGCTTTATAGGCCGGACGGCTGCCCAATATCCTGTCACACTGCAAGTTACCCGAAGCGTCGTCGCGCGCGAAGAGGCAAGCAATTAAAACCCACTACCCGAGCTAAGGAGACGCGAGCGCACGCGCTGTCTTGCGGAATTCCAACCGCGCCAATCGCCGCGCGACACGTGCCTCGGCCCCGCCGTCAGTGGCAGGGGGAAAAAATCATTACGGGTCAGAGCCTACCGTATAGGTGTGGCCCACCCGCGCAGGCAAGGCTCGGCAATGCCCTCACAACCCGCCGCGTGGTTTAGGCCGGGTGCATGAACCGGCACAGGCGGTTTCGCCTTCGTATCTGTGCCAAGCCGATCTGTACTTCCCGTCAGCGGGACACTGTGCCGCGTCGCAGAGCCCACAGTGCGCGCGATTTGACACAATAAATTAAGGAAAAAATGGCTAGGCATTTCGGCCACCGCACGTTGCGGGCGTTCAAAAGAAAAACCTACAAAAATATATGGCGCATAGCTCGGGAGCCGTGGACCAGGTCAAACTACGGCCCGCGCTGCAGCTTGAGTCTCTCTAGCTCAATCTCCAAGTCCCGGATTCGCGTCTGCGCCTGAAGTAACTCTATAGCCCGCGCGGCCATGTCGTTTTGATCCTGGAGCAGCTTGACTCGGGCTTCGGCGAGCTCTTCTCTCTGATTTCTCAAAGCCTCCGACTCCGCCGCAGACTTCGCCCCAGTTTCGCGTAACGAGGCACTTTCTGCCCTGAGCTTACTACAAGTTTCCTCGAGCCCGTAAATGATGGAGTCGTGCTCAGACTTGGTAGCCGCTAGCTCTTTGACGGCCGCCTCTCTGCGTCTGTACTCATCATCAAAAAGAACCCGAGCCCTTTCTGCCTCTTCGCGGGCCGCTTGGGCTTGAATCTTCACAGCTTCCCCCACTTCCCGGGCTTGAGCGAGTCTCGTCATGGCCTCCTGCTCTTTCTCCTGCGCTGTCTTCAGCGCGGCTGCTAGCTCGGTGATGCGCGCCGTGGCACGGGCGTCGACCTCGGCGGTAAGCCCGTCCGCGCGCTTTGCCTGGGCACGGGCTTGCGCTAGCTCAGCAGAAAGATGCTCGATCCTCGCCGCATCACCATCTGCCTGCCCACCCAGCGCTTCCGTCAGCGAGGACGAGCCAGCGCGAAGTCTGCGAGCTCTGAACTCCAACGGCTAGTTTTCCAAGCCATCTATTTAAAGCCCCTCACTCCCCACTTGCACATAACGGCTAGATCACAAGTTTATTGACCTATCCTCTTGTTCTTGAGCCTCCCACACCTCCTAAACCCTAGATCTTAGTGATCCTCTTTGAAAGAAGAGTTGGGAAGGGATTAGGGTTAAATCTTAGTGATTCCCCTTGTGAGGAGTGTTGGGAAGAAGGATTGAATCTTTGTGATTCATCTAGTGGGAGAGAAGATTGGTGAAGAAAGTGTGAATCCAAGCAAGCAAGATTTGATTGTTGAGCACTTGAGTACATCTCCGAGTTCGTTCTTCGTTGAGCATCTATTACCCTTGGAGGTTGAGGACTCCTAGACGGCTAGGCGTCACCGGTGAGCCACCAACGAGGTGTGGTTGGCCACCGCAAGTTTGTGAAGGTACGATTCCGCCTCCGCAAGGGAAGGAATCAAGAAGCAAAGTCGGTGCGTGCGTTGGCACAAATCCGAGAGGGAAAGAGTCAAGTGGGACTCGGGCTCAAAGGTGTTGGAGCCTACCTCAACGGAGAGTAGGATCCCCTCAAGGATCCGAACGTCGGAAAACAAATCTCTGAGTCTCCATCTTCTTACCGGTTTTATCTACTCTCTCTCTCTCTCAAGCTTGATTTATTTGATTATTGAGCTATTGGCTTGATTGTCTTTTCTTGTGAGATACTATTGCACATACTTGCTTGTGAATCTTAGTGTCCTTGTGATATTGCTTGTGGTATTCTTGTTATTTGAGTGGTGCAGGACGCTTCCAGAGATTTGGGGACAAAATCTTCTCAGTTGACCTCGGACTGTCCGAGGGGTGTCACGGACAGTCCGAACCTACTTCCGCAGCGCAGTTGAAGATTGAATTTGGTGTCACGCCTATTCACCCCCCTCTAGGCGTCATCTCGGTCCTTTCAGATCTTTAATTCCACCAAGTAATCTTCCTTTTGTCATGCACTCAGCTCGACTAGTCTAGCCCCCGGGAGTCGGGATTGGCACATGGCTCTTTTCACAGGCACGCGTATCGAGCGACTAGAGTTCATCGTTCGTGGGTCAGAGCTTCACTACTCAGAATAATCACTCAGATTCATTTGCGATCATTAAGAGAGAGCAGCAAAAGTGCACGCAAGTGCACCTATTAGGTGTAGCCCCCGACTTACTACTCAGTTGAAGACCGACTAAGTAGCAAGTCAAGAAACAACTTAGATTTATATTAAAAAATTATGTTGATGAGAACTTAGCTCTGGTGTAGGCGTATAGCTGAGCCGTAGACTTGGGTGCTTAGGCGTGTAGTCGTACCGGGCGCTCGTGACGTGTGATGGCATACAGCCGAGCAGCATGTCGCCGAGCCGTATACTTGAAAGCGTAGTCTCGAATCCGTACCGAATGCTCGTGGCGCGCGATGGCGTACAGCCGAGCTGAAGACTTGGGCACTCATAGCTCGAGCGTATGCGTGTAGCCGAGTAGCTAGTCGCCAAGCTGTAGACTTGGAGGCGTAGGCGCGTAGCCAAGTGGCGTGTCATCGAGCCATAGATTTGAAGGCGTAGGCACGTAGCTGTATCGGGCACTCATGGCGCGCGATGGCGTACAGCCGAGTTGAGGACTTAGGCGCTCATAGCGCGGGTGTAGGCATGTAGCCAAGTGGCTTGTCGCGTTGGCGTATAGTCGTACCGGGCGCTCGTGGCTTGTGATGGCGTACAGCCAAGCCATAGACTTGGTGGCGTAGGCGTGTAACCGTACCGGACGCTCGTGGCGTACGATGGCGTACAGCCGAGCCGTAAACATGGTGGCGTAGGCGTGTAGCCGTACCGGACGCTCGTGGCTTGCTATGGCGTACAGCTGAGCCGTAGACTTGGTGGCGTAGGTGTGTAAACGTACCGAGCGCTCATGGCGCGATGGCGTTCAGCCGAGTTGAATACTTGGGTGCTCAAAACGCGGGCGTAAGCGTGTAGCCGAGTGCCTTTTCGCCGAGCCGTAGACTTGGATGCGTAGACATGTAGCCATACCGGGCGCACGATGGCGCTCAATAGCGTACTGCCGAGCTGAACACTTGGGTACTCATAGCGTGGGCGTAGGCGTGTAACCAAGCAGCGGAAGTAATCGTACAAATCTTGATCAACACCGATCAGCACACGTCGTGGTCGGCGTCGAACAACACATGCTCGCCGAGGTCTCGCCCGTGGTCAGCGAAGTCGGCCGTAGTCGTAAATGATCTTCACGCGGTTAGTGTAGCTTGACGAAAGTCGATAATGGCCTCACTGGTCTTCAACGTCCCACGAGATGTGGCACGACCAATACTCACGCCATGGCTGGCATCGACAAGCTTTACGAGCTCGCCGAAATTCGCAACCTTTTTCTGCGCAATCTGTTTTCAAATAGGCGTTACGGTCTCATCCAAACACAGATTTTGGGGTTATTGGATTCGTTGGAAAGATAATGAGATAAGCCTTACAACGCATCTTATGTCACCCTGAAACTCCTTCTGAGTCAACGGGAAATCACAATACAAGTTCCGTCCAGATAATCAACGAGAACAAATCACATCTTCTACTCATGTTCGTCTCGCAGCTGATGAAGCCGGCGTCACACGATGGACACCATGATCGTCGAGTCCGAGTGTTTTGCTACTGATGACGGTCACCATCCGAGATTCGTTCTCCATCGGGACCTCACCGTATCCGAGTAGGAAATTAAGCCCCCGGCGCACTACTCGTCGGTAGGCGGCGGTGGCGTTCCCCAGCACTACTAGGACTCCAAGTGAAGCGCTGTTGAAGTACCTCCCGTATCGAATCTTGTCCGAGTCCGAAAGAGTGGATCTTTATATGTTGGTGAAGTCTCTCATAGTCCAAAAGAGCAAGCTTAGGCCTCCGACGCATTACGCGTTGGTATACTGTGGCGGCGTCCTTGAACCTGAAGAGAATTATGGGCCGGTCGTTGCTGAAAGTTTTCCTTAGATCGGATCTGGTCCTAGTCCAAGGGCATAATCTTGCCGAAGTTTTGCCGGTGACGAAGTCGATGCTCCCGAAGCAAAAAGTCTTACCGAGGATGAAGGCGATGATAAATCTATTAATCGTTGTGATAGTCGCGGCCACCACTCGAGAATATTCAATCTGAGTCTCTCCATATCCAAGTCGGAAACCAATCCGTGCGTAAGTAGCAGCGGCGTTCCATAACCTAAACGGAAGCCCGAGCGAAGCGATGTCGATTCCTTCCCCGGATTGGATCATGTCCGAACCCGTGAAAGTGTTATAGTCCTTGATAAAGACCTCGCCGTATCCGAGTTGGGAATTGAGCCGTGCAGCACACCACATGGGAGTAGGTGCTGGTGGTGTTCCTCAAATCGAACGGGAGTTGAATTATAGTGACGACGAAGCTTTCTTTAGATCGGATCTGGTCCGACTCCAAAAGAGCGACTCGGTCGTCGAGTACGTGTGGTTTACTGCTGAAGGCATCCACCATCTTCAACTTGTTCTTGGTTAGGTCCTCTTCGTATCCGAATTGAGAATTGATCCCCCGGCACACCACTCGGGAGTAGGTGGCGGCGGTGTTTCTCGACCCGACCGAGAGTCCAGACGAAGCAATGTCGATGTACTCCTTAGTCTAGATCGAATCCGAGTTCGAAAGAAGTGTTGGTCGTCGATTGTTTGAATAAGCGCCTTGCTGATCCTTGATGTCCTTGGAGGTGTATCACGACCTCATCATGTGCTGCAGCCTCCGCAGATGGGTTTTACGAGCTTGCGGAGATTCGCGACCTTCCCGCGCAGTCTACTTTCAAACCGCCACTATGGACACATCCGGACTCTGTTTTGGGCGTGCTTGGGCTTCACGGAAAGGTGACGAAATTATCTTTCCAACGCATCTAGTCTCATCCCAAAATTTCTTCTAGATCAACGGGAGTTAGAGAAACAAGATTGTGTCAAGAATCTGTCTTCAAGCCGTCGCCGTATCCGAGTCGGGAAGTGAGCCCTTGGCGTACTACTTATGAGTAGATGGCCGTGGCGTTCTCCAACCCAAGTGGGAGGTGTTGTTGTAGTTCTCCCAGATTGGATCTAATCCGAATCTGAGAGGAGCGGTCGCCGAAGTCGGTGAACACGCAGTCGGCTCCCGAAGCGGAAAGCCTGGCCGAGGACAACGACGACGTCGTTTTTCAATGCCATCAAGCTTGATGAGATTGATCTTGACGCTGCCCCTACCTGGCGCACCAACTGTCGATGGGTAGCTAACCGGGGGTTATCGTCGGCAATGATTATTTATGGGGCGATGCATAAGATCCAAACTCGATGGTAGCACAAAATAGGGGGTCCTTTTTATGCCGGTTCAAGCCCTCCCGGTGGAGGTAATATCCTAGTCATGTGCTCTGGGATTTATATGGGGTATATGTGTACAAGATGATTAGGAGATCTCTCGTATGTTGTGTTCTCGGTCTCAAGTTGTGTTATGAGGCAAGGGTATTGGATTGGATGCCAAACTATGGCCCCCTACCATCCTTTATATAGTGGAGGGGGTGGGGTTACAAGGAGGAGTCCTGGTCGGTTACGAGGTAAGATTTCTATCTCTATCCTCTAACCAAACATGTAGTTATCCGGGATTACAAATGTATCTTCCCTATTAGGGATAGACTTCTATCTTTATGTCTTTTCTTACCGAGCAAATCTTCTATAGTCCGAGTTGTACCCATCCTCATCCATCCCCTGTTGGGTGGTCTCTTAGGCCCGCATTGTGGGTACTCGGGGTCTATGTTATCCATAGGAAGGGGGTGGGCCCACATTTAGAAAAATTAACAAATTTTATGTAAGAACTGGGACCTAGAACTAGGAGTGGGAGGGATAGGTTTTGGAGGAGGCATGCGTGATTGGCGAGCGACGATGGGACGATGGGTGGGCACCGACCAATCCGGATCCTCTGCCTTTTGACCTGCGATGCTAGCGCGCCCATGAGCGCACGCGTACTCCCATCGCCGCCTGCACACGTGCGCTCGCGGGCGCGTTGGCATGGCAAGTCAAAAGGCACCATGCCGTTTAACGCCCAAAGGCAGAAGATCCAGATCGAGTGTGCGACCGTGCGTGTGGTTGTGCGGACTGTGGACTTTGGAGGTGGACAAAATACGATGGATGACACTAAATTCATGTGCGTTGATAAATATGAGTATGACATGTGGAGCCATCTGAGTATATGATAGTGGGTCAGAATGTCATACGTGAAATCATAAATTTTAAAGAGTGTCATGCATTGTAATTTCCTGGTGAGTTTGGGTGGCGCGCTGTAGAGAGCTGAGCCGGAACTGATGGCCCAAGTCGGTTTTATCAATGGTTCATTTCGGTGGTGCTTGAAAATCAACACCAAAACCGAACCTCCCAAAATCGGTTTTCAGTTCAAAAGCGCCCAGCCCTAATCCCGTGTGCAGTTTTTACACTTGACCCTATACATTTTGCAATTAGACCCTTGAGAGGAAACAAATGTACAAACAATGGACCTACAAGCTTGGATCTAAATGAATTGGCACGGAATCGCGGTCTAGTTTTCGGTTTGCACATAAATTCGTACTCCCATATATGACTTCCCCGCTTGCTGCTCTACTGACTACTGGTGGGGCCCGAAGGATTCTCTGCCGTTATGGTATTGCTATTACGGGCACTGTCAGGTGAGCCCTGTCCACTGGGGGCCCACGTGTCAGTGCCTGTAACTGTACTGTCATTACGGCAGAGGATATCAGCTCACTGGTGGGATGGGAGAGTTTGAGATTAGTGACTATTGGTGGTTTGGTGCAGCCATTTTGGCAATCTGAAGACTAAAGAAAACAACCAAACTAAATGCGAACATAAATAGGCTGTTTAGTTGCCTTCTCTCACGAGCCTGGCCCATTCGACTCAGCCAGGCTGGTGAGATACGGGATGTGCATATGCAAAGACAGTGTATGGTTGAGTGTTTAGTAGGCGAATATTTAGAAATTTAATTATTTTAAAATTTATATAGCGAGTGTGGTCTAGTTTCATTTGAAAAAATGTTAGAAATCCATTTTTGGAATCGGTTCGGTAATTGGATATGCTAATAAAAAGATACAAACAAAAGAGGCAAAAATAAAAAATTACCTGTCATGTTAGCAGTCTATGGATGGCTTGATATGGTAACTGACTGTGACCCCATGCACAGAACACGAGGTCGTCATGCGTTGCATTCAGAGAAAAGCTTATTTTCTATGTTTCTCCAGATCCAGGATGCATGGAGAATCTTGCATCCACAGAGTCAGGCTCAAAATCAGATGCAGGCAACCAAATACAAGAAGAAAGCAAGATTCTGTATCTGTAGATGCAAATATCTGTAAATGCAGCTAACCAAACAGCCTAAAAAGGACCCAATCGAACACCAAAAACAGAAAGAAGAGCCGGAAAATTGATTATTCCTCTTATTTTTTACCAGGCATATTTTATTAGAAATGGCTTGACCAACAATTAGTCCATTAAAGGATGAGAAACAAACGATGTTGTCAACGGGATGTCGTCTTCATATAGATAATCATGGAATTTAGTTTGTTTAGGTGAAACAACTGAGAGCTCACATCACATAAAAAGATTGTTATCGTTAGGTTGTTCTTCTGATTAAGATCAAAATACTCCAAATCATAACTCCTTTTATCCTTAAGACTTGTTATTTGATAGATCTAGCGAAAATAATATAATGGGGAATCCACAAAAGAGTAATGAAGGATAAATTATTTGCAAGCTGGTAGTTCAGATAATCATATTCATTTTGTATTACATAGAATTAGTCCAAAATATAAGAAAAAATGGGCTCCTACTGTCATCACAGAGAAGGCTATGCTAGGAAGGAAATACACATATGCTGGTAAAATTTATTCGCCCACAGCAGATAAGGACGACGCAGCAAATACAAACAAAAACATATGAGCCCAGTAGATATACAGAATCCTCTTCCTCGTACGCCACTTGTTCAATGTTGAGAATGAGTTTATCGGCTTAAGGAACCATAAGCATTTTTTTTAATAGCTTACTGCACCTGCACCCTAAGCTCTCCGATCTACGGAGTACCATTTTGGTAGGTGATAACCAAATTATTCGCATAAGTATAGAGTCTAGCATAGATATCTTCATCATTTATGTAGCTGAACAGAAAATACTTAAAACTCCATACAACTAGGTGTATACAGTGTCATACCATATCTTATTTGGCAGCGGAGGTGGGATTTGTTTTCTAGGGCAAATATAACACTGAGCATAACAATGAACCTCAACATTAATACACACGTACAATAAAAATATATATTTAGCAAACAATTACATTATCATTCCAACATAAAAATGATTTCTCCCAATAAAATAAAAAATGAGGAGAAAATATTTAATTGAAAGCAATAAAAAAGATTTAAATGATTTAAATTGATGACACAGATATTATATTATTCCAGATTTATCCTACAAAAAGTGCATTTATGGCTTCTCGATCAATCTATATGGGTCCATTTAGTTGCTTAATTGCTTGTTTTTCTTTTATTTGCAAAATGCACTTATGTGACCATACACATCATAGGTATGAACAATACAACATCAATATGGATTTCATCAGCTACTCCCTCGACTAGGTCGCCGTCAAGATTTTCTTCAGCATGGAAGTCGACGAGCTTTCGATCGTCCACTTCATATGCGACCTCTTCATCTACTACAAGTTGGCGACACATTACATTCTCTACTACGTCTGCACTGCCTACGATGACTACGTCTGCATGTCTTCGTCGGCCACCTCCTTGGCCAGGTCGTGTAGGCGGCCGGCAAGCTTGTTGTGTTACATCGTCGCCACCAGCAGGTCGACCTCCACCATGGCCGTCTCCCCAAGCTCAAGACGTATTCAACAAAGGCTCATCTCCACCTCTTCGGCACCCTCTGGTCCCATAAGTCAGGTCCATGCAAGGCCGGCTCAAGAAAGAGCGCAAGTTGTCCACGAATTCGGTTTGGCCATTTCCATGCACTCAACTTAAAATGAATGCTCCGGTCTCATACGGACTCCGTTTTGGACATTCTTGGTATGCACGGACAAGCCGTCGACGAGACCTTTCCAACAGATCCAGTCCCATCTCAAAATTCCTAACGGATCAAAAGAAATCGTTGAAATAAAATTGCGACCAGAATATGCCGGATGCTGTGACGCTCCACTTTGGGCCCATGGCCCATGTACCTCCTAGGGCTACGCCCCAAACCCTAGCCGTCGCTATAAATTCAGTAGCTGTCGCTAGTTTAGACTTGGGTTTTGCTTAGATAATTTTCTGCCATCGCAGTATCGCCGATATTCGGTTTGTGGAACCCCAGTGATCTTAATATATATTCGCAATTTCAGATTGCTTCTCTTCGTTCTTGCTTGTGTTCTCGATTCGCTTGTATGGTGAGGTCGACCGTGCGCTTGCGTGGTTGATAACGAACGGAGACGGTGGTGTAGCGATTGTAGGCCTAGATCGGTGCTGATCAAGGTCGGATCGTCAACGTTGAGTTCTCCACTAATCGTGATTATCCATACCTGTCGGAAGATCGGGACCCCGTTCCCATCAAGTGGTATCAGAGCCTCGGTTGCCTGTTAGGTATACTTGTATCCCCTTTGTTCATTGTTCATCTTCCACCTAGAGTCTAGAAAGTTGCCCCACAAAAAGATTTGAGTTCGTCATCTCGTGCATCATCCAAGCCACTTTGTGTCCTTCGCAATTTCGTTTTCAGTTTCGCGTTGTTGAATTTGTATCCATCGTCATCGTCTTGTTGCTGGTTTAGAGTAAGTTCTTAGTCTAGTTTGAGTCTTGCATCTTGACGTTGAGTCTAACGCCATCACGTCATCGTCGCCGCCGCGTCGAAATCGGATATCAATCTCCCTTGTCCGAACTCCAAATTGGACAAACTTAGAGCCTAAATTGTAGCTCGGAAAAAGATCTACAACTTTGTCCATTGCACCAAGTTCCAGAAACTCATCTTCAGATCCAAAATAGCGTTGGAAGTGTTTCTGTATCTGTTTTAGAATTTTCTGAGCAGCCCGTATTGCGGGACCCATATCTCCAAGATCCATTATCCAAAATTGGTGTTCCATATATGTAAATTGTTCAGAACGAAAAGATCTACAACGTTTCTGTTATACATTTTAGTGTTTGAGGCTTTCAAAAATCCAAAAACAGCATAGAAAGTTTCTGTATTAGTAGATCTGTTTTTCCAGCAGGAGAAAATTGAGTGTTGGTGTATATCTCTTGTAATTTCTCATGTGAAAAAAGGTGAAAAAGGCAAGTGCATAAAAAGAAGCCGCACAAAGAGAAAAAAGCAAGAAAAAGAAAGAAAGAAAGAAATCAAAAGTGATTGCATTCTTTTGTATCCAAAGTGTTGTGTTATTCGTTTTGCTTGCTTGAGCTAGGTCTAAGGACGAGTTTAGGTCTGTAACTTTGACAAGTACTTTGGATATTTATTTAACTTTGCTATTCTGATTTCGATAATTGTATATTCCTTGCTACTAAATTAGCCTATCCAAGCTCCACTTACTTTTTATCAGTTCTAGTTCTAACTTGCAATCGCTTCGCTCACTCTCATTTGGTATCATGAAAAAGCCACCGGTTGTACCTCCTGCAGCATTGGTAAGAACACTTGTAAGAGCGTGGTAAGAGGCTTGAGAGCGTGTGATTCCACCTTCTACCATCTAGTAGTTGATAGGGATAATACTCTTGTGTTATTTTCTATTTTCTACTAACAAAGGCAGGATCATCGATCGAAAATCAAAACGATGCTAAGCTTGTTCGTCACAAGGAGCTGCTAGACTTATTGAAGGAGATGAAAGCCATGATCAAGAATTACGGTCAAAACATTAATAATACACAAAAAAGATTGGAAGAAAAATACTCCACCAACACTATATCTACTTCCATCGACCAAGGTAAAACTCTAACGTCTCTTCCTTCTTATAATGGATTTGGTGCAAATGCTTATATTGATTGGGAAATAACGGTAGATAAAATATTTTCATAGTATAAAATATGTGACAAACAAAAAATTAATGCTGCCGCTAGTGCTTTTACTCATTGTGCATCAATTTGGTGGAATAATTTTTGTAAATATAAGAAGGTACCTCAAACATGGAGAGATATGAAACGATATTTGAGAGATGAATTTGTTCCTGTATATCATTATGAAAATTTAATCACTGAATTACAAGGTTTACAACATTGTGATAGAGCTGTTAAAACTTACTATGAAAAATTTGAGACATTGTTGTTGCGTTGTGGTTTAGAGGAAACCGAGGAAGCTAAGAAAATTAAATACTTAGCAGGACTTGATAAAAAAATTCAGAATGTTCTTGTTGATAAAGAATATGATTCTCTCTCTAGTTTGTTTAACCTTGCTTGTGAGATTGAAATTAAAATTGCACATGAAAAACAAATTTCTCTGAAAGAACGACCTCTTGTCGTGCCTCCACTCGTGACAAACATTTTACAGGACAATAAGAATAATCAAGAGAAGGATAAGCAAGATTTGACCACGAATGATAATGAGAAGAATGAGGAGATACATGACGCTTCACCCCTGCTTCCAACGCCTACAACTAAAGATGTACCTACATCAGCTGAGGAGGAAAATAAAGGTAATGAAAAAGGTACAATACTCACTTAAAAAAACGATGTTGATGTGCTGAAACTTTCTACAAATCATGATATGTTAGAGCAACAAATTATGGAATACATTGCTGATTAACCTTTGTCACAAGATGATTTGCTCGATGTTTCTTGTGATAAAGAAGAGTTGTGCGATAAATTTTCACTTATATCTATGTCACAACTAGTGAATGAACATGTTACTTTTGCTTCAGAACCAAACACTTGTGCTCCAAATAAACATGTTCAGATTATTAACGAAAATGATGAGCTCAAATTGTTGTCTTCTTTAAATGTTCTGGGTTATATTGAATTTGATGTTCTATGTGATCTAGACAATTTAGAGGAGAGACTTGTTGATCAATACAATTTTTCTTGGTTATCTAGAAACACTTTTCATGGTATAGGCAAATATAATGAAAATGAAAAGTACATGGTTAATCGAGTGTACATTTGTACAAATATGAATTTTGCTTATAATGTACAACCATGTAATCGATTAGAGAGCTGCACTATCAACAAACATGTCATGTCGAGTACCTCTTGTTCAATTTTTGAGCCACATGAAATTTTTGAAGAAAGGGAGGATACAAATCATGATAAATTTGGTTCGAACAATTTAATTACAAACGACATGCTTGTTGCTTTGCCTTTCTTTGGAGCTAACCTTTTACAGATGAACGAGCATGAGTCGAGGACGACTCACAATCAAGAAAGGGAGGATGATGTGACCATGCACATCATAGGTATGAACAATACAACATCAATATGGATTTCATCAGCTACTCCCTCGACTAGGTCGCCGTCAGGATTTTCTTCAGCATGGAAGTCGACAAGCTTTTGATCGTCCACTTCATTACAACTCTACTAATGAACCAAGCCAAACAAACTGAACCGAGTCAAATGAACCGAACTGTGTCAGCTTGATGGGCGGAGGTTCAGAGTAGACACGGTTCATTTTGTAACTCAACCGAACCAGACCATGCAGTGAGGATGAATAGGCAACCTGGTTCGGCCCAATTGATTCGATCCTTTGGCGAGGTCTAGTACGGTCGTGTGGACTGTGGATGGAACCAGAACAGGTAGCAGAGCTAGGACCGAAGTGGACGAGGAACTAAGGGCATTCCCAATGCCACCTCCATATTTCCCCTATCTCATCCCTATTCATACACTTTTTAATCATTACCCTATCTAGCACTATATTTTTCTTATATTTTTATTATCTACCTAATGCTATAGTGATTTGAGCGGAAAATAGAGAGAGGGAAGTGGTGGCATTGGGATGTAAGCGTCTCGAGCGGGACGTAGGAGCAGAGCTCGACGATGTACGCGTACGGGTCGAAGTTGCCGCGTGGTCCTCGGAGGACCAGAAAGAGAAGAGGCTGCGGCAGTGGCATGCGGGCCACAGCCCTTCCACGGACACGATCGCCGAGCACGACGGCACCGCTACAACGCCTCTTATGCCACCGCCCTTCACAACGGACATTATTGCCGGCTTGGTACGGCAGCAAGGTTTAGTATTTAGGGACGACTAGGTAGGGCTCGCGGGTAGCGACCGGGCAAGGAAACAGTGGTGGGTCTTTTGCAAAAGGAAGGCCGAGCGTTTTTTTAAAAAAATTGACAAGTATTAAGAATTTTCTCCTTTTTGTATTGAAAAAAATATTTTGAAATCTAGCATGGTTTTAAATAGCGCGCTATAGCGCCGCTATAGCGTTTTGGAGACGCCGACGCTACGCTTTCGCCCATTTTAATGCTATTGACGCTAAGACCGCTATAGCGCGAAATAGCGCGCTAAACCACGCCGCAAACAGACCAATTTAGCGTCGCTATAGCATTTGTGTGCTGTGTTTGTGTTTTGTGTTTGTGTTCTGTGTTTGTGTGCTGTTTGAGTGTTAGACTAATGTGCAGAAGAGCTGCAGAACTAATTTATGTTGGCTACTTGGCTTGTTGAATTTAAATAGCTGTTGCGAATCCCAGCATTTTGCATGTTTTTTGGAAAAACGCTAAATGGCTTAGCGTCGCTTAGCGTTTCTGGGAGGGCCTCGCTAAACACTTTAGCGCGCTATTTAAAACACTGAAATCTAGGCATCGATCTAGGCGTAAGAAAAATAAACGTCTATTACTGTAGCATAAGGGCTTTCTTGAACCACGGGTTGATTTTCATTAATTTAAAGAATTAACGGACGGCCATTGAGGTAGGCTCAGTCATACTTGAGCCCGGGTCACCAAGACCCTAATCCACCCGACGTTATACCAAGCACTCACCAGCTTCACTAGTGAATCCTTTCCTTGCGGAGGCAGAATCTGCCTTCACAAACCTCCAATGGTCAACCACACGTAGATCGATGGCTGTCCGGCGACTCCTATGCTGTCTAGGAGTCCTCAACCTCGATGAGTAACAAATCCCGCAAGAATCACAGCTTGGAGGTAACCCTAGTGCTCACAAGATCTCATCAAGCACTCAAATGGGTTCCTCAACACTCAAACCTTAAATCCACACGAAAAATAAGGAGGGGGAGAAGGTAGGGTTTGAGCTTTTTGCAGGAGAGCACCACATTTTTCCTTTTTCAACCCCAGGCCTGTGTTTGGGGTAGGTGAGTTCTATATATAGTCAGCTCTTGCGAACTAGCCGTTTGGAAACTTTACAGACTGACCGGACAGTCTGGTCGGGACAAACGTGGGTCAGACAAAGCTCTAAGAAATTTTCCTGGACAACTGGATAGTCCAAGGCGGACTGTCCGCTAAATAGGAATTTTAGAGCAATTTCAAGACAGAGTTACTCTCGCGAATACGCCGGACAATCCGCAGAAGCCGGACCGAACTGTCCGCTAAATAGGTATTTTTCTTGAAATCTTGAGACAGAGAGTCCCACTCGCGGAGTGGCCGGATACTCTGGCGCAGAGGGTGACCGAATAGTCCGGTATCAGATCCCGGACAGTCCGGTCTGACAATTGAATATTGGGCTAAGATTTTTGTGGCTAGGATTTTGGGCGCCATAATACATAAAGATTTCTTGTGAACACTAATGACACCTAAAACTCAGATTTTGCGGGACCCCACTTAATAGTACGACTATGTCCTTGGACTAAAAGAAATATGAGAATTTTTACAATATAAAACAAAAACCGTTGATCTTTAGTCCCCCGGATCCATACCATGTCCAAAGCCTCAATTCAATGTCAAACCGGCACTTATCTCAACAAATTTTTATTAGACCTTTTATGAGGTTGTCATTTATCACCAAAACCTTATAGAGGCCTAGATGCACTTTCATAAAGTGAGGCCCCGCTTTTTTTTGCGACTTTGACAACATAAAATGAGCTAATACGGGCCAGCCTGTGCGGTGATCGGAATACAAGTACGCCTGCATTTTAAGGCGTTTGATTTGGAAAATGATAAAAACAAATGCACCATCGAGTACTGCATGAATAGTTTTGTTTGAAGTCCGAGTCTTCGAGGTGCCCATACTCCCTCCGAAATATTCTTCATCTATAGCGCACTAGTTCGTTCGGCCTGTCGGGGTAGTGACAACCACAAAGGCATGTTAAATTCGTACATGGGGGTTCACCTCATATTTTGGGTCAAGAACTGCTTCTCTTTGCTGCCACTCTGCATCTTGTACACTTAGTAGACTATTTACACGGTGCTCTAACTGTTCTATTCTTACGTGCAGACAGTCTATGTATGTCGATGTAGACATAGGGTATGGATCATCTATCCATTTTGTGAAGCCACAATCTTGTACCTGTGAAAAATAGAGTATATTCTCGATAACTTTTTTAACGTATTAAGATTAACACCGATGATATACGCACCTCAAACATGGGACATCGGTAAAATCTACGCCCCGTAAAACCATCTGCAGCACGATAAAAAAATTGCACGACCATGTCCACCACGTGGAAGCACTTCAGCCATCCCCGTGGACGCAACAATAAAAAGAACCCCAAGTATTTTTTGTGTGCAATGCAACCTTTTGATGCCTCTTATGAAAATACCCCCTTATATTATGCACCATGCCTTACACAATTGCAAACATCGGCAATGGACATAGCCGTTTAATCACCTAGTTGTACATCTCGGCCAGGTTAGTTGTCATAACCCCGAACCGAGCACCATCGATGTCTTACAGCAAGGCCCACTTCTCACTTGGCTTATTCTCAATCCTGTCTGAAAAACACCTTATGTTACTTTGACGGTGGCTAAGAAGCCCTGGTGCATCTACTCCAGGCAGCGAAGACAAGCGCTCAATAATATTAGTGGTGCCTGCTGCTGCTTGCCGTGTCATTTCCTGGATGTTGGTGCCAGTCAACTCATCGAGAGTGGCCCATATTTGATCAAATTCACGCTGCTGGTTCTGCTTGAATAAGGCTTTAAATAGGACCATGGTCTTCTTGCTTCTAAACTATATATGAAAATTGGCGGCAAGGTAACGCATGCACTAGCTATTCCTCATGTCTAGCCAATGGAAGGGATAGCCCTTATATTACTGTAGGGTCTTTATTTCACTGCAAAGCCCTTGGTGTCGGTCATGGATCACACATATGTCTGGCCTGTCCTCAACCACACCGCACGTCAGCTTAGTCAAAAAACATAACCAGCTATCATAGTTATCGCTTTCCATGAAAGAGAATGCAACAGACTACAACTGATCATTCGAATACATGCCTACAGCTGTCATAATAGTTCCGCTATACTTTTTAGTCAAAAATGTACCATGGCAACATAGCACCGACCAGCAATGCTTGAAAGCCTTAACACAACACCCAAATGCAAATAAGATGTGCTTCAGGACCTTTAACCCAACATGTTCATCTCCTGCATGGTATTGAATTGTAATACATGTTGTGATTTTTTGGCTTCAAGACCTCTAGTAGATGAGGTAGGTTGTCGTACGAATCTTCATAGCTACCATAATGAAACTTCAAGGGCTTCTGTAGCCCTCGATGCTTTCCCATAGTCTATATTATATTTAAACCTCATTTCACAGGCATTAATTATAAACTGGACCATAATATCATGCTTCTGAATGATCTTTTGCTTCAACATAGCTGCAATCTAGGTTTAAACTCATGTTACGGTGTTCCTACAACATGTCACTCAATATACATGTGTGTGGGTCGATGCATGAAATCTGTCACTTCAAAGCAAATTTAGATTTACTCGCATGCATCCTAAGCTCGCAATCATTCTGCATGCATCGGACCGTGTAGCTGCTCTTGTCAGATTCGTCAACCTTTAATTGTCGTTGCATTTTCATAGACCAAATCCTGACATCATTTTGCACAGCCTCCTTTAAACCATATATTTGGTCTTCGCGCACCTCACTCGCCTCGATGGAAGTTGACGACCCATGACCATCATCTAAAAGAAGCTCATTTGCATTGCTTCTATCCCATTCTTCTGGAATAGCCCTATCTTCCTCATCACTTGAACCGTCATCCGTTTGCAGTTGTTCCTCCTATATCGCTTGTGCATCATCATTATTTATTTCATCCATGATTGCCTCGTTAATCTCTCCCATGTCAGCTACATATTGTTCGTCTCCACCTCATTTCTCCACACCCTGTTCTTCTCCACCTACTCCTTCGGGCGTACCTTCTACTTCATTTCACAACATGTCAGCATGCCTCCCTATATTGCCGTCCCACTGCCTTCTCTAGCTTCGGCATCATTTTGTGCTATAGGAATACTCAGCTTCAGCATAGCCTGCACCAACTGAACATCCCAACAATTTCTTCTCCGACAGCCCAGTATAAACCTCGACAGGCCATTCTCCGTGTTCAGGGTAGTCATCTTATAAAATGGGGCTTCTACAGACTTAGTACATAAAGCCGTATCCAAACTATATGATTCTCTGGTGACCACCCAAATAACTGAGAAATCCACACGTGCAGTCCATCAAGAGTTATATTATTCGTATTTGGATAAATTGTCTGCACGTAAGCAAATTGATTAAGGTCTACCCCATTCGGACCTTCCATAATATTACCAGGACCATAATGAATGACAAACACCAACGCATCCATTCTCTAAAATCAACTGAAAAAAGTACTCAATTATTGATACCTACAAAATTTCCCCTAAAATTGGTGGCGTCAAAGATAACTACACTACTAAATTATCTCCTATATTATCAGTAATACAATCAATGATTGACTATCCTACCATGGTTGCAGGTTGGTCGACCCCCTTTTTCGCCCATATTCAAAACCTTTTGAAGGGGGAGCGTCTCATCTGATTTTGTAGCACCTGAACATCTTCACTCATTTGAAAACTGACGGAGGACTTTCCATTCACTTCATTCATCTTCTTCCTCCTTCCACTTAGCCACTTTCCAAAAACTTGAGCCAACTCGAGATCCACATTTAGCCATGGCTGAAAAGACCCCAAAATCCATTCCTAGCATCTATGACATCGTCTCGTCCGACCCACCGGTGCCCAAGCCATAAACAAGCAACTCCAGGATGCCATCCTTTGCCCGGAACATCAACTTTTCACCGGTGCGGTTGGAAAAGCTCGCATTCTCACCGGAGGCATCACCAGAAGCCATGCCATAGGCCAGGCGACCAGGAGCTGGTCGGCCGACCCCACTTGGTAATGCCAAATTCCACCTTGGAAATGAGCGTACACCTTCGCCCGATATTCCACCCTGAAACATTAAGCATTCATATTTTTTGGTGCAACCAGCTACCTATTCCGAAAGAGATGATTCACTTGTTATAAACTTTTTAAAAAGTTCCGAATATGACATAGGCAAAAAAAATAAAAATGGGAGACAAGTCATTTTGAGTCTCCCAAATGAAAAAAAAAGAAAAGAAAAAGAGAGAAATCTCCATAAGCCTCTTTGCTTTCTTTGAAAAAGGGACAAAAATTGAAAAATAGATTTCTAAGAAGGAGACCATCATTCCTAAAATACAAGATTCGATGTGTTGGACTCATCAATACCACATATCCTTGCACTTGTATTTATTGTTATTTCTTTGGCGTGAGTTCATTCTCTCCCTCACCCCTAGAAATTAATTCTCTTATGATTGGAAATTAGATTAACATGATCTTCATTAGGATCTAGTTTTAACCTGACAAAAGTGTGTATCATAACTACTCCACTATCTTACCCTGAGCTCCACATAAACCTTAGATCGTAGGATTAAGGCTATACCGACCTTGGTGAGGTTAAAATACTTTTGATATATCTGAGAGAATCACTTAAGAAAAAGAGCCAAGGATTCTTTACAAAATATAAAACTCTGGGTTGCACTGACCTTAAGATAGCATTGCCATCGTTCTTTGCTATTCCAATTGCCAACATTTATAAGATAAGGTTAGTAGCCATTTTTAATCCCTGCAATTTGACTGGAACTCTGGAATATCCATTATGCTTGTCATTTAATTTCCGCAGAGTTATTAGTCTTAAAACTAACCTTTCGTCGAGGACGAGCAAAGACCTAAGCGTGGGGGTGTATTGACGGTAAATTTATATAACTATTCACACTTCCGACCATCAACATAGCTCCCAAATGAAATAACATGGACTAAAAATGTGCAATTTAACAAGTTCCACAAGTTTGGGTAAGTTTGTGTCTATGGGGACTCCAAGAGGTTCCCGAAAACATAACTCAGTAGGGCTTACAACTTCTAGTGCATTTGCAAAAATTTACATCTCAAAACCACATGCATGGCTTGAGTGTAGGATAACTTAAAAATCTACACTGAATTCTTCTAGGTCCTCAAGAGAAAAGTCTTCTGTAGAAAAGAAAGAGCCAACCCAAAAGTAGGGTAGCCCAAACAGCAGCGGGTAAGCACTTACGTCCTAACAGGTTTCCCACATGCAACTCTATTAACTACATGCGAGTTTTAGCTGAAATTTAGTAGAAAGATTTAAATATAGACTTAATGCATATTTTATGATAGCTTTCCAAACATCCTACATTTTTCATCAACTCTTTTCTAAATCATTTTTAAATGAGGTTTTATGATAATAACCAGATTTCCAAAACTTCTCTAGACCAAAACAACCTTTACAACCACACCTCTAACTTGATTTATGTCAATATTTAGAATAGGCATCACCCTTTTGATACAACTTCATATCCCAGAACTATGGTCCATCGATGATTTGTTTTTAACGACTTTGCAGAATCTGCCCAGCATTACGCGTAAAGTGATCAATAATACAGTTTGGGCGGAAATTTGTATATTTTCTATCATGACATTAATCAGTCAAAAGCAATGAACAGACCTACCACCGGTCCCCAAACATGTATCCCCTAGACCGCTTCACCCACCAACCTTCTCACTCTGCCCATTGTTTATTCAAGCTGAACTCCAACACCTTGACAACCTTAGACTAAGACCACAACCTCAACCTGACAACACAACCACTTTCTTTTACCAAGCTTAAATTAAGGATGCAATGAGAATCTTGCATGCTATATGAGACCTATTTATTTGTGTATATCTAGGGTTTCCTATGACTTAATGGGGAAATCAACATTTTATATAGGATTATTTCTATATGCAAACATAAATATTTTTTGAAGTAACTTGAACAATAAATAATTAGCTATAAAATAAATGCATAAATAAATTTTAGGGAACGGAAACCTGCCTAGTTTAGCCAGATCTTCGGTGCCTGGGTTCATGTCTGGATATTCCTGCTCAGCCGATCTGGGGGCGTCTAGGTCATTTCCTATACGTTGGGAAAGAGGAATAGAAAGGGGATTTTGTAAAAATGTAAAAAGGGGAATGTATGGAGTATGAATGCATAAAATTACTTTTTGAATTTAATATATTTTTGGAAAAGGGATAGGGTTGATTTGTATGGTGATGTTTTGTATGATTTTAAATATCTCCGGGAAATTTCTCATAATGGAATAATTGAGCGGAGGGGTTTTGGAATTACTCCGGATGGAATTATATAAAATGGAGGGGGATTTATTTTTAGCATTATTTTGGTAGATATCTGGATGAGAAGGGTGGATAGGATATATGATTTTATGAATTTTCGGTGATCGAGATTAACAACAATCCATGCCAGAGATGGAAATTACTGGAAGATATTGGTGAAATATTGTGAATACAATTTTGAAATGGAATATTCATAATGAAATAATTTTTATTGACTTTTCGAAGAATAAAAATAAATCTAAAAGGCATTTTACTTATGAAAAGAGGAAGGAAAACATTTTATTTTTGCATTTTAGTACTGTAAAGGGTAAATTTTATATTTTTATGAAATACTACTTTGGATTCTAGAATTTTTAGAATTTTGGCAGAATTTTTGTAAGGGATTTTCTATTAAATTTAAAATTGAAAGCAATTCTGGAATTTAGTAAATAGGAAGAGAAATGGATTGGTCCCATGGAGCTTGACTGGAAATTGGGCCGGCCCATGCAGCTGGTATAGCCGATAGGCGGGGTTCGCTAGGCAGTGGGAAGGGTGGTGCTACCAGTGAGAGAGAGGGGAGAATTGAAGGGGAGCGGTGGGTGGAGTTTGTTGGCGACGAGGGATGGCCGAAATCAAGGTTTGGAAACCGGCCACATGCAACTGAGTATGAGGCAAGGCTAACTGTTGCTGTGGCGGAGCTTGGCGTGACTGAAGATGGCGGTGCGGCGAGGTCAGCGAGACGCCAATGGATGAGGTCGACGACGAAGGAGCTCCGGTGGTTGCCGATGCTCGGGGATAGCAACCAGAGCTTCGCAACAGCGAGTGGATAACTTTGCTTCTTGGGGGCGAGACCGGAGGAAGGCCGAGGTAGCCGGACGGTAGTTCGCTGGAGATGGAGAAGGAGGCGACGCGGGGAGAAAGTTTCGGGCAGTGATGACGAGGAAGGGGTAGATGTGGAGGTGGTAAAAAGCTTCGGGCACTGGAGGATTGACGGGGCCCTATTTATAGGCCGGGCGTGGCAAGAGCATGCCAGAGACGACAATCCAAGGCTGTGGTGGTGGGCGGCATGGCGGCGCTTCCGTGGTGGAATGATGATGCTGCGGTGGAAGATAAGGTCTGAGGCGATGTGGTGAAACCGGGGAAGGTGACGACGTGGCCGGATAAGCTTGGCGATGGCGGTGGAGGCAATTTTTGGTAGACGGCGGCGAAAACAGCGACGGAGGAGATTTTGGGTGGGAGCGGTGATGTCTCGTGGGAGACCACGATGCGCAACCGTTAGATCATGGCTGGGTTAAGTCTCGTCCGTCTAATTTCCTTTTGCCGATGGGGTAAGCGGTTTCGGTGACGTCACTTAACGAGGGCCGCTAGTTTGGGTGGTTTTGATCTAGCTGTCTGTTGCTACTTAAGCGTACCGGGAGTAGGAGACGCCGAAGGCATATTCGAAAAAAAGAAGGCGTATTTTGGACAACTCCAGAAATGGAAAGGGCTGGGAAAGAATTTTCAGAAAACGGTTTTGGACTTTGGAAATTCATTGGAATTTATAGGAATTTCAGAAAATTATGAAATTTGTCACTAAAAATCCAAAAAATTATGGAGAACCTAAATATGGAATAAAACTTGATATTTTACGGAGTAACGGTCCTTGGATAATTAAAGAAGGGTTTTCCTTAATGAATAAAATAGGAATTTGATTAGGTAAATTATCTGAAAATTAGGTAGGATCTCTAGGAGCTTCAGAAATATTTATTTGTGAAAACTTATATGCTAGAATTTGGATAAAATTTTGGGTATGTTACATTGTCTCCAAAGACCTACTTAGAAAAATTGAAGCCAAACCGGAGAAAAGCCCCGGTCGGCCGGGTCTATTTTTTTCTCCAAAGATCCTAGAAGCACAAAAAGAGGCAATACCCAGAGTCCATGCACGTCGGTTCGATCGAATGGCTGCATGTCCTTAACACTTGGATCACTTGGCACTAACGAAAGTCAGTTTTATCGGCCTCAACTGCCAAAACCGCCTCAAGGGGGTGATCTACACGTCAAAGAGGGATCCCATGCAAAACCGAGGGCCAGGATCGACCGAAGCCCAGTTGGCTGACCGACTTGGGATGGCCGACCACCTTCGGATCACCTTTGGATTCTCCTTCAGCTGGGGAGAAGAGGACACTTGTCCCTAGATGTGGCACAATATCACTCTCTGCGGTTGGCTATAAAAGGAGCCCTCAAATCACCAAGACTCATCTCCAAATAAGAACTCCAAAAAGGGGAAACAAAAGAAAGAAGAACTTGGAGCAAATCAACACAAGATGATCATGAAGATGAGAGATTTCATTGCATAGGAGTTGGGGGATTACAAACCACACTCCATGTGGTCACAAGCACTCTAAGTGCCACCCTTACACACCCAACTCACCCTCTATATTTCTGAAATTTCAGCTCTAAGGGAATGAGGAGGAGGTGCTCCCCTCCCCCTCTATTTATAGCCCAAGGGTGAGATGCCCTACACCTAGAGCCCATCTCCACCCTTCATTTGAGGATGAGTGGTGTACAACACACACACTACAAGACACATTCCCGAGAGAGAATATTCTCCACATATTCCTCCGGGAAATATCTTCGCAGCATCTTCGGTCGCCAGCCCACGCCTGGGCCCACCGGTCAGAACCAGCTTCGCCACCAGGTTACCGACGCCGCAGCCTCCAGCTGCCTCGGATTCCTCGCCATGGCTAAGCTTCTCGAGTGCACCACCTCATGTGACCGCCAAGTCATCGAACCCGGTCGCCTGCACGCCGCCGGACGCATCAGCCTCCAGCTGTCCCCACGAAGCGTCAGCCACGTACCCGCCGATACCTGCATCACTGAGGTGAACACACACGAAACCAACACACCTTACCACACCTGCAAGGTTAGTTCATCACAAAATTACCAACATAATAATCCCTTCATGACATCACAATTAGGAAGCCCTAACACACCACGTGTCAGCTTAAAATACACCGGACCACGTCCGATCAGAACTATTACATAGCCCAAGCTCAGCACATGTCCGGTTCCAATTCCACGGCAATTTTCACAAATGCACCATTTAACATTCTTCAAAACACTTCAAATTCCATCTTGTCACATATATTCATCATCAAATCGGGGTACCCTCCACATGGGTGTCAACAAATGTGCATGTTGGAATTTAGCACCTACACATAAAAAGATTTTTCCCGTGTGTCCACCAAGAGAATCTCCAACAACCCCTCTATACCTCCCTCAAAAACACTATTCTTGTTTTAGAGGAAGTTATAGAGGGGCCGTTGGGATGATCTATGGGGACATATTCATTGTTATAGTTGGTATCGAATATGTGTACAATTAAGTAGATTATATGGACACTGTGTTGTAATAGACAGGGAGGGTCGGGTTAGGTTCGTACTTGTACACTGCCTCTTGTATAAATAGAGGGACACCCCTGATGTAACCTATCACGACCAAGTAGTGGCGTAGGCGCACAAGTGGCCCCGACCAGCTTATGGCCGTGACCTGGCTGGCTGGTATGCCACGTTGTTGGGGATGATCGTCCATAATCATTACCCTACAGGTATAAGCTGAGAGTCAAACTGCGTTATCAAAGATTGTGCCTTCGATGTCGTTGAGATCTAGTATCGACCACCTGTTTTTTCCAATAGGTGGTATCAGAGCTGAGGTTCCGCGATGCGGATGATCTTGGAGAAGGTACGAGGAATATGCATATATGTGTGTGCCGAAGAAAAACTCTAGATTCGGTGCAAGGTAGAGCATGGCGGCGATCGACGATTATTCGATCGATGTAGTCGAACACTCTAGACAGGTAGCCTTGACCCTGTTCGATGGGCTACTATTTGTAAGGATCGACCAAATGTGGTGATAGAATCGACAACGTGGCTATTAAAGTCAGGGACATCAACGCTCGCGATCAAACCGACCAACAGATGTGGCAAGACGACCGGACAGATTGAGGAGGAAGCGTCGTGGAGAGCGATGCGACCGATGTTGCATAGGAAGCAATCAGAGTCTGGCGAGACGACTTCAAGATTGCGAACATCATATTTGCCAAGCTAGAGTTCGTTAGAGTGTATCGAATATGTGTATAACTTGGTTACATGCACTCTGTGATGTAATAGGCAGAGAAATTTCTTGTTAGGTTCGGACTCGTACCCAGTGTTTCCGACCATCCCTGACCCGAGTGCGTGTGCGCTTTGGAGCCTACGTGGTGCTGCACTTCTATTGGTGCAATGAACGGACGCGACGGTGCGACGAACGGTGGTGGAGCTGAACGCCGGCGAGCCTGAAAGTGCTCGCTACCGAGCTCGAGCTCCCAGGGAACCTGTGGATGCTTACCGACACTACAGGAAAACGATTTAATTTCGTCGGCCAAAAATCGACGAAATTAGGGGCAAACCGACGAAATTGGTTTAATTTCGTCGGTTATGTGCTAGACGAAATTAAACACCTTTTCGTCGGTTGCCGACGAAATTACTGTATTTTCGTTGGTTTTGCAGGCCGACGAAATAAATATTTCGATGGCTTGCGACCACGCCAGAGGGCCGATGTGGCAGTTAATTTCGTCGGCTTTGGCCGACAAAATTAACTGCCACCTCAGCCGAAAGGTAATCGAGGGGGCGGCGGCGTTGGCTGATGTTTCTTTAATTTCGTTGGCCAAAGCTGACGAAATTACATTTTTTTTATATGAAAAAAATTACAGAAATACATAGAAAAAATCCAGAAAAATCACGAAAAAAAATCACAAAAAATTCACAGATATTCATATCATCGCAAATACTTAGACTCATAATACACCCAAACAATACACATGTTGGTATAAGCTAATATATCAAATTATTTTACAAGTGTAAATGAAAAACTGTTATGTAAAGCAACCACATGAGATGTTTCATGGAAAAAATAATTACCCAGCAAACCTGAAAGAAGAATGATAAATACAATATAAATACAGCAAGCATCTAATTTGCAATTAATCAAATTATTTTACATGTTTGTAAATGAAAACCGTTAAGTAAAGCAACCACGTGAGATGCTTCATGAGAGAAATAATCATTATAATTGACTGAGTCCAAGTCTTCACACTTCCACAATGCAAAGATAGCATCTACAATAAAGCATAGTAAATATTAACCCCTTGGATCTCTTAATAAAGCAGGCAAACATAGTGCTTAAAAAAGAGTAGTCAGTTAACTCATTCAAATTAAATTATTTACTACTAACAAGTATCAGTATTGTACTTGCACAAAAAATATTGAGAATGCTAATCATTAAATTTGCCTTTAAATTTGCATAAAAAACAGGAAAGACGTATGGTACATTAAAAACCTTATGCTAATCATTTCTTAATGTTTGAATATTACTTATTCCTAACATATATAAATTAGAGCTTAGACTGAAAAAGTACCTAGCTAGAGTAGATCTGAACACATCAGCTCTGAAGAGAAGAAAGCCACTGTTCTACAAAATTCTTTCCATCTGCAGAGCAGAAAGGGAAAGAAGAGTATTAGAGCAAGCATAAAAAACTGTACTGGTCAGTGGTCATATATTAACAATAGGAAAAAGTGCCATTTTGGTCCCTCAACTTTCACGTTTGAGTCAAATTCGTCCCTGAAGTCCAAAACCAGTTTTCGCACGTCCCCCATCTTTCAAAACAGTGCCGATTTGGTCCCTTGACCCGTCAAACCTGGATTGGAGGGCGGTTTGGCTGATGTGGCGCTGATGTGGCGTTTTTAGCCGATGTGGCGCTCATGTGGCACACCACGTGGCTTTTTTTCGGGCCGACGGCACCGTTCTTGGTAATTCGTTATTTTTGAGACCTTATGTTGCTCGGATGAATTTGGATTGAACACGAAAGTTGTAGATAATTTCTAGACACATCTTTTTCATGTAGAAAAGTTTTTCATTTGAGCAATTCATGAATTTATAAAAAATATTTTTGTCGCTGCCTGCTTCCGGGCCGACGGCACCGTCCTCGGTAATTCGCCATTTTCGAGGTCTTATGTTGCTCGGATGAATTTGGGTTGAACACAAAAGTTGTAGATAATTTCGAGTCGCATATTTTTTATGTAGAAAATGTTTTCATTTGAGTAATTCATGAATTTATAAAAAATATTTTTGTCGATGCCTGCTTCCGGGCCGACGGCACCGTCCTCGGTAATTCGCCATTTTTGAGGTCTTATGTTGCTCGGATGAATTTGGGTTGAACATGAAAGTTGTAGATAATTTTGAGACGCATCTTTTTCATGTAGAAAAGTGTTTCATTTGAGCAATTCATGAAGTTATAAAAAATATTGTTGTCGCTGCCTGCTTCCGGGCCGACGGTACCGTCCTCGGTAATTCACCATTTTCGAGGTCTTATGTTGCTCGGATGAATTTGGGTTGAACACGAACGTTGTAGATCATTTCAAGACGCGTATTTTTTGTATAAACAACTTTTCCATTTGAGCAACGTATGAATTTATACAAAATTATTTTGCCTGCTGTTCTGTTACTCGTGAAAAAAGCCACGTGGTATGCCACATGAGCGCCACATCAGCTAAAAACGCCACATCTGCGCCACATCAGCCAAAACCGCCCTCCAATCCGGGTTTGACCAGTCAAGGGACCAAATTGGCACTGTTTTGAAAGATGGGGGACGTGCGAAAACTGGTTTTGGACTTCAGGGACGAATTTGGCTCAAACGTGAAAGTTGAGGGACCAAAATGGCACTTTTTCCTTAACAATATTCCAAAGCAAGGCCATGTTAAAATAATAAATTCATCTGCACACTCAACCACAAATGTTTAATGGAGGATTAAAATGTCACAAGCAAGTAACAGAAAGGAAATTTTAGGTTCAATTTTGATCACACCTAGCACTCCAGCAGTATGAACACTGAACTAAATCTAAATAATTCCAATGAAGTGCAAGATTCAGGAATTTGGGGGTAAATTATTGTCCACATGATAATTTAGATGATTTCTTCGTTACAAAGTAAGTAAGTAACTATCTATCTGTTTGCAGATTCTTTACTTCACAGGCAGTTTCTTTGTTGCCTACTTGCTTTCTGCCTTTGTAATCGAAAAAGCCGATGCTTTCTCCTTTAAAATCTTGATATTCATTGCCTCATCAATCTTCGATTGCTTAATTATTCTAAGCACAGTGGGGGAAATGGCCTTAACAGTGAATTTAGGTTGTAGACTTGTACAGAAATATGTCACACCAATATTATTATGTTGTTTTTTTATCAGATGTTGCTTTTTTATAGATCAGTAAATGCTTTTCCATATATGTTTCAATGTAAACCTTGGTACTGGGTACACGGACTTCACCTAGCTACAAAGTTGGAACCTGATGTGGCCATGGTTTTATTTGGGACCTACCAAGATAACTGGAGCAGATTTAGGCTTTGTTTGGCATCATGGTTCTGTTATTAGCACTGCTAGTATGACATACTATTCTATTAGTGTATAAATTAATTGATGACCTAATTTTTTGGGACTAAACAGTGAATCAACCAACTCACTGTAGCTAGATAGCATAATGAATTCATGGTGAATTAACTTAGTTCTACAGAGATACTGGCTGCATTAAATGCCATCAATCATTAAAAAATCACAGCAGTATAATAGAACACGTCATTCTATAGAGTGACTTTTTGCATCCAAGATAATCATAGCAGTAAATTATGTGCAGACCACATCAGTCTCTTCCCCTCTCTCATACCCATTGTGTTGTTGTAACTGGTATGAGATTGGGAACACTAAGTGTCATGAAATTTGGAAACCCTCTCAAAGCCAGCAAATTAACCTGTTATGCCGCATGTATTCTAGTAACATAATACATTCAGTAGTAGCACCAACCGATATGAGGAACAAAAATGAGAAACCACCACGTACAATCATAAAAGTATGATAAGTATCACACTATGTTACCAATCCAACTCAACTACAATTAGCTGAACAGAAGATATTAGCATAGAATAATTGCTCGTATAGTATACCTGTACAGGAAAATCCATTTGTGGTCTTCTTGTCGACCAATTAATACTGTCCCAGTCTACGGTGGTTGGAAACATCTTGTAATCTTTTTGCATAAAAAATCCCTGGTTGAGAGCAACAATTAGTTTTTACTCCCAAAGATTGATGAAGAGGAACTGCATTTAAACTTTCAGTGAACCTGGCATTCTTCCTTGATTATGTTGATACTGTCCAGCCATTTTATAGATCGTGCGCCAATAACACCAGGTACGACAACACGAAGTGGGTATCCATGGTCACGGTTGATCGTCTATGCATGGTAAATCATAACAGGTAAAATACAGCACATGTCCACATTATAATCACTAATGCAGGAGATTTGAGCAAAAGAAGATAATTGCATCCAAACTCAAGCAAACCATGATTCAACAATTATTTTAAAACCTGTTGCACCAGTGCTTCACAAGATCAATGTCACATTAAATTATCATGTACTCTTGTAATTGTAAAATAAGTTTCTGATCGATATTCACGTTCAGGCATTCAGCAAGAGATACTTCAGGTGTTGTTCATATACTAACCATTCTACCTTGGAAGTGAACACCAACCAACCTACATGAATGTATCATATTATTAT
>SPJY01030130.1:70548-106525 GCA_005191435.1 Raddia distichophylla | reverse complement strand
TCCGAGCAGAGCGCTCAACCTTCAGTGCAGACACTGGAAAAAATAGCCGTTGGCAGATTCCAACGGTAACTTTCTGTCGCTGCGCAGTGAAAACAGGCGACCGTTTTACCTAGCCGTTGCGGTAAAAACTAGCCGTTTTGTGACAAAAACCGCTGCAGAGCTGCTCATAAGGGACTATAAAAGCACCCAAGCTGTCCGCGGCTAGCCACTTCTGCTCTCACGCCTTCTCTTTCCAAGCCCTAGTTCCAACCACGCTCAGCGCCAAAGAGCCAAAATCCACACCAAACCTGCTCGTCCAGCCCTGGGAACTGCTATGGCTAAGCTCATAAGCACTAGCATGACCGAGGAGGACTTGAGAGTTTGGGAGGAAGAGGGCCACATCGACGCCGGTAGCTGGAGGCTGCCCGGGGAGGAGGAAACTCCGGAGCCGCTTGAGGGAGAGTTCGTCAACTTCGAACAGTTCGCACTGTTCGGGTTGAGATCTCCCGAGAGCGACTTCGTAGAGGCCTTCTTGAACTTAAGCGGATTGGAGGTGGCGAACCTCAACCCAAACAGCATCCTCCAGATGGCCGTCTTCGCACACCTGTGCGAGGGCTATCTGGGCATCGATCCACCGGTGGGGCTGTTCCTGCACTACTACACAGTGACAAGGAGCCGCTCCGCCGCTTCGGCGCTTGGGTGCTACTACCTTAAGCTCCGGAGCACTGCCGACGACGCGCCATACCCCCGCCCACCGCTGCTCGACTCAATGGGCGTGTGGTGGGCGAGGTGGTTCTACAGCAAGAGAAGCGCCGACAGCAAGCTCGTCTTCACCGGGAAGGCGCCGGCGAAGGGAACGCCCATGCCTCGGCCGGACATGTCCGCCGAGGACTGGTACTTGACGAGGAAGATCGCCTCCCTCGTGAGCCTCGGGCTCACGGGCAGGGAGATCATCCTGGACTACACAGCGAACAGGATCTGTCTGCTGCGGAGAAGGCCCTATCCCTTCTATAAGGTAGAGGGATGGGAAGACATCTCCAGGGAGAGCACGGGTAAGTGCCTTTAAGACTCAACCTTTAATCGATGAGTTCATCCGAACAGGAACTAATGATCCTTTCTGCTCGGGCAGAGAAGCCAACCGATGCGTGGGTGACCGAGCGGGTCGACGCCATGCTAAAGGCGGCGAAGAAGGACGGCGAGGTCACCGTCGAGGTAGCCTATACCTGTCCGCGGAACGTGCTCGTCCGCTCAGCCAAGGTAAGTTGCTTAAACCCTCGTCTGTGTCGCTGGATTTGCACCTTTAAACATTCTAACATCCGCTTCTCGAACACGCAGGAGGACCAACTGATCCTCGGAGGGATCGTGGAGGAGCTCTCCGGATCCGAAAAGGAGAAAGCGAAGAAGGGCAAGGCCAAGGTGGCCACGAAGCCCAAGGTGGCGGTTGAACCGACGCGGAGCTCACCACGACATGGCGGCCGCCAACCATCGAAGAGACCACCCGCGGCGACGGAGGGTGCCGAACAGACCAAGCGGGCACGCGGTCAGCCCAGCGGGAAGAGACCAAGCCCCTCCCTCCTCACCGAGCAAAGCGACGAAGAGGTAAAGAACATGGCTCTTTGGCTTAGGCGTTACACGCAGGCTCGCCCGGGCCATATGGCACGGCTACAGCAGGTCGCCGAGCAGAGGAGGCTCGAAGAAGAGGTCGCGCGCAAGGAAAAACTTCTTGCGTTGCACGAGAGGATCCAGGGGCCAAGGCGAACAAGCCGCCAAGGAGCCCCCGAGTAAGAGGCGGAAGGTTTTAGCAAAGAAGATCAAGATTAAGCCTTCCACGGCAGGTATGTTGTAATGAACCCTTCGCCTTTACAACTTTCCTAACCGCGTTAAGCCCAACTAACCTCCTTTTTCATCAGCTGCCCAAGAGGAGATTGCCACGGACAACGTCGAAGAGGCAATCGAGCGATCCCTGCTGCCCGAGCACCTGCACGGTGCATCGCGGGCGGTGAGGTTGGCCAGCCTCAAGGACAAGCTGGCGGCGTGGAACTTGCTCCCGCCGGGCTCCAGCGAGCAGCTTGACACGCTGAAGGGCGCGGTAGAGAGGCTGGAGGCAGAAGAAGTGGTGCACAGTGCCACGGATAGCGGGGCCAAGGCGATGGCTCCGCAAGCTGCCCAAGGTGGGACCGAGCAGGTGGTCCTGCCAGGCACTTCGTCGCAGGGGCAGCCCGTCCCTGAGGCGACGGAGATGATTGGAGAGCAGGGCGAGAGCCCCGCCGCCAGGGAACAAGAAGAAGGCCACGAGCAGGGCGCGCAAGTCGCCCCACCAGTGGAAGTACCGGCGTCTCCCAGCGGGTCGACGCCAATCTTGCCCGAAAGTGATCGGGCGAAAGAGGAAGAAGGGCAGGAGCGCGGGGACGAAAGTCCTTCGCCCGCTGCCCCTGCTCCCGAACAAACGTGCTCCCGCAGGAAGAGGGAGCACAGAAGACGGCGGCAAGGGCAACGTGCCCCTCTCATCCCGCACGAGCGAGGCTTCGTGACGCACGGTCTCGAAGATCGCCTGCGCCGGGGGCTGAAGCATAGGCTCGGCCAGGTAAGCTCCAAAACCAAACCTGGTCCAGTTAAGCTACATTACCGCAACACAGCTAACTGGTCTTCTCCCTCAGGTCTTTAGGGACACCATGGAGGAGCTCGAAGATGGGGTCACCGCCGAACGCAGCGCTATTCTCGCGGGCTTCCGAGAGCAGCTCCGAATGAGGGGGCTCGAAGAGGAGCCCTCTGCGCCAACCAGGAGCTGGAGCAAGCTGGCGGCGAAGATAAAGAAGCTCAAGTCTCAGTTGAGCAAGGAGAGACAATTCTCCGGGGCTCTTCAAGAAGAGGCCGGGGACCTTCGCGCGCAGGCTGCAAGAGCGAGCGCCGCGGAAGAGGAGCCGGGCCGCACGAAGTGGCTCGAAGAGCAACTCACCGACGTGTCCCACTGGCGGGGCCTGCTCTCGGCGGAGGTGAAGGACCTGAAGGCCAAGCTCGAGACCGCCGAGCAGCGGGCTAGCCAGAAGGAGGCTCTGTCCGAGGAGCTGCGCGCCAAGACCGAAGAGGTCGAGACTCTCCGAGCAGAGGCGGCAGAGCGGGCCCTGCTCAGCAAGGAGGAAACTGATCGTCTCCGAGCTGAGGCGAGAGAAGGCTTCAAGGCACAAGGGGAAGTCCTGCGCCTGAAGATAGAGAACGAGGCACTGAAGGAGCAGCTTGCTTCGAAGTAGAAGTAGGGTCGTACTCCTTGTGCCTGTAAACTTTTGACCAAACAATACAGATATAACTTTTGAGACTCACCTTTCCCCTGCAAAAAAAGAGCAGCAAAAAGACAAGAGCAAACAGGAAACCAAGAGCAAAGGCACAACAGCGCTAGAAAGTTTAAGAAAACCGGTAGAACGCTTAACCTAAGTCCCAGCCACCGTTATGCAGCTGCTCGAAAACCTGAGTTTGCGAACTCGAACAGGTGCACAAGAGAAAGAGCGACAACCTAGCCCCCGGTACGGACGATGCTCGAAAACCTGAGTTTGCGAATTCAAGAACGTGCGTAGAGAGATAGAGCGACACCCGTATTCTAATCGACTCGTTCCAAGAACTGCTCGTTAGCGTAAGTTAGGCTGTTCCGAGAGTAACTGAACAAGGAAAGTGCCTCTGCCGCGGGGGGCTTACGAGAGCAGGCTTTGCCAAGTGGTCGTGCCGTGAGTGGTAAGTGCCTCTGCCGCGGAGGGCTTCCGAGAGCAGGCTAAGCCGCAAGGCTGGATGCTGTGTTACGCAACCCTGAGTTCAGGAATTCGTTGAAACAAGATACGAGGAGGGAAACCCTGAAGATTGCGAAGCCGAGAGTTCGCAAGACCGGGCAGCCATCAAGTGTTACCAGAGAGAAAGAGGTAGTCTGAGAAGACAAGAAGTGAAAAGGGCGCAGAGGCCGCGAAAATTCATAGGGAATTGGATTGAACTTTACATGGCAGCCTGAGAGACTTGGAAGAACTTAGGCGCGAAGTTTTACAAAAGCGCGCAGCTAAGAAAACAACGAAAGACCTACACAAAGAACTTACGAAGCTGGTCGATGTTCCAAGTGCTGGTCAGCTCTCTCCCGTCCTCCATAGCCAGGCGAACAGCCCCCGGGCGAGCAGTAGAAACGACCGTGAATTTATACATTTCTTAGTCTTGCCCGTCATGTTAAGCAATAGATATGTCAGGCTATGATATATATTTAACTCAATGCGCATGGTGTCGAGTAGACCTGATCATGCCCTGGGCCGGGCCGGGCCGGGTTTCGGGTCGGGCTTGAAAAAGCCTCGTATAACTTCGTATAATGTATGCTATACGAAGTTATTACGCCTCATCTAGTACATTTTCCAGTGCAGTGATCCTTCTTTTTCCTTGTAATACAACATGTTGCTTCTTACTTGTAGGGTCTTTGACATAAAATATCTACATAACCTTGTTTGCTAGCACAAACAGATCGCTCTGATGAACGACTTGTTGTAGGTCAATAGTAGTCATCCCGTCCTTCTCAATCTTCATGTCGTTAAGTAGTTTTATCCATTAGCATCGAAACAATACATAGTATTTTGAATGATATGTGGTCTAGCTTCCAAATCTCTTCAATAAAACCGTAGTACGAACTCAATTTCATTACATTCTCTACTTGTTCATGAGCATCTATACAAACACCACTATTTTGAATGGTGCTCTTCCTGTCTTGAGAGATGGTGGAGAACGTGTATCCATTAATGTCATATGCTTCGTATATGGTAATAAATTTTTTTCCTACTCCTAACCATTATAGCTCCTTGATGACGGTCGGATTGTTAGATGGCTCATTTCTAACTATAACCTTAAGCCATTCGCAAAACCGACATTTGTGTTCATCATTGGTCCATCATCGGTTTTGAGAGGATATCTTTGTCGTAATGATCCCTTGTGCTCTTCGATAAAAGGAGATACTACTGTCATATGGTCCAATACAAGGAAATGAGATTTATTGTATGTTTCCAAATCAGGGGTGATTATCTTTTTCCCAGTTATGCCTACACCAGCAAGTCTACCATCATGACACGATGCTGGCACACCGATTGGGTTGATCATGCCCATTCGTCCACATAAAATTCAATAACTTCTTCCATTGCATACCCTTCTATAATGTTGCCTTCAAGCTTCGAGCTATTACGAACATACTTTTTAGGATGCCTATGTACCTCTTAAAGGGTTACATATGTCATATGAAGACAGGGCCACATATCTTAATCTCTTCCACTAAGTGAACAATTATATAAATCATGATGTCAAAAAAAGATGTAGAAAAATAAATCCCTAAATGCCATAGCGTACAAACAATTTCCGCTTAAAGTGCATCTAGGCCTTTCGGATCGATGACCATTTGAGATATTGCATTATAGACATAACATAGCATCGTCATTGTCTGACGAACCTTCAACGGCAGAATACCTCTAATAGCAATTGATAAGAACATGATAATCATGTGACATCATACCTATTAGTTTCAAGTCATCCGTTGAAACGAGTTTTCTAATGTTTGTAGAGTGACCCAATGGAACTCTAATTCCATGCAAACATTCTCAAAGTTTTATCCTCTTGGCTTTGGACAATGTGTAACAGGCAAAGGGACCATTCTTAGCCTCAATCAGCTGAAGCTCCTTCCCGATTTTCATGTCAACCAAACAACGTCGTGCATTTATACATTTCTTAGTCTTGCCCGTCATGTTAAGCAATAGATATGTCAGGCTATGATATATATTTAACTCAATGCGCATGGTGTCGAGTAGACCTGATCATGCCCTGGGCCGGGCCGGGCCGGGTTTCGGGTCGGGCTTGAAAAAGCCCAGTACCACAGGACCAAGCCCGAGCCCGGCCCGAAGCATGTCACGAATCCCTAAAGCTCGGCCCGGCCACGGCTTCGCCTGCATTTTTCCCAGGCCCGACCGGGTCAGACTTTTTTGGGCCGGGTCGGGTCGGGCCGGGCTCGCCGGGTCGGGGTAGCCCCATGAATAGGTCTAGGGTCGAGGCAATGATGAACTTCCAGGTATGGGAGTTCCAAAAACTGATCTCTTCCTCCAGATGTTCTTATCGTTCGACGTCTTCGAGGCACTCTTTTCTCTTCATCTCTTTCCTAAAACAACTTTCACATCCTTCATATGATCATGCATAGAGCTGTATATGTCTTGGAGCTAAGCGGTCGTCTCTAGTTCCATCAAAATTCTTCTTCATCCTCTGTAATGGGCCAGACAAAGGAAGGAACCTTCTATACAATGTACACAATTTTGCAAGCGTTCTTCAGCCATAGACTTGCCATGTCGTTCCTAAGAGCAGGAAAGTCATTTATAGTACAAAATAACATGGTTTGCATAGTAAAGTTTTCCTTAAATGTGCATCCCAAACCTGTACCTCTCTGTCCATCTACTACTCTTCGATCAATGGTGCTAGATAGACATCAATATCGTTAACTGGCTAGCTACTTCGGTCCTTGTATTAGCAAAGATAACATTATGTACTTCCATTTCATGCATAACCACGGGGGAAGGTTGTAGATACAAAGTGTGATAGGTTACTGAATATAATATAGCTAGAGAGAGAAAATGGAGAAAATCACTACAGGAAACTACAACAAGATCGTCGGCCAGGTTAGAGTATGTTGTCAGCAAAAATCCCGACGACACAAAGATCCCCTGTATCGTTGGTTTCGTAAACACCTGACGACATATTTGCCACTAGGCCCCACATGGCCAGCTGTTTGAAATCCGAGCGCATGAAAAAGCTATGTCATCATGAGATATATAACCGCCGACACAACTAACCCATTCACGGCGAGATATAATGGAACTCTGGCTTCGCAAATGCCCAACGAAGCGGTCCCACATGTTAGTGCAATCTATGTCGTCGGTCCTTAAAAGCCTAACAACAAAAAATGGCCACTGACATGTTGGGCCTTGCGTGTATTTCTAGATTTAACAATAACAGACCAGCACTGACATGTGCGACCTTTGTCGTCGGGCTTGTAGTAACCGACGTCACACATAGACCTTTGTAGTCGGTTTGTTCTAACCCAACGAGATAACATTTTCCCGATCAATTCTATTAATCTTTCAAAAAATGTTTAAAATTTTTTATTGGAACAAAAAATCTAAAAAAAAGCACAAAGTTGTTTGCATTGATTATATATTGACATCAAAGTATTTAGACAGCCACCACTAACATAGCATAATCAAATCGAACATATAGTGTGACGAGGGAGACTAGTGTCAGCCGTCGGTTTCACTACAGAGAGTAAGGGATAACACATGAATGTTGGCGCGCCACAAGATATCGATCGAAAAATGTAAATTGATTTATACTAGTCAACATGTAGAACTCATATTCATAAAAAATAAAGATTAGGCGAAGCGTGAGGCAATGAGCAAGATGGTTGGAAGAGGGTTTATGTTGTCGGTAGTTATGTAACAGACTAGTTAGATGAACTTTTGTAGTCGGTTATCAAATACCCGCCGACATAGACTTCTATAGCCCTACTTGTTGGCCCACATCGCCCCGACTGCCTCATGCGGATGAAGCAATGGTAGGTGAGGCCGCACCATGCCTTTCTGTCAGCGGTTTGGTTTTACCCGACGACAAAACTTCCAAGCCCTAGTATCCGACGTGGCAACTGGCTTCCACATGCGTGGAGGGTGGTGGGGGACACTCTATGTCTGTGGGTTTAGGGTCACCGATGACATAGGTTCTCCTAACTTAGACCATTTTGCTGCCGGGTTCGAGCCCAACCCTCATAACCCTCGTTTTCCCCCACATCTTTGCGTCGCCGCCTCCGTCCTCGTCCGGGCCCGCCGCCGTCCTCTTTCGGGCCTGCCTCTGTGCCACCATCGTCCTCGTCATGCTATACCTAGGAGTAGTGTAGGGAATCTATATACGGTCCCGCTCTACTACACCGGGGTGTAGCTACACCGCTGAAAATAACTATAAAATACACCACATGTAACTACTATTTTTACAAGAATTAATCATCGATCGTTACAACAAACAATGGTAACGATCCATAGTTTGCTGCAAAAATTGTAGTTATTCGTTTCGTATTGTGTTATATAGTTTTTTCCTATGGTTTAGCTACACCTAGGAGTAGTATAGGGAATCTCTCCTCTCTCTTTATATATATTTGGGACTCCATGGAGTCTGTGCTCCGTACCTGATTTGGAAACAATTAATTATGCAGTTATTGCATTCACACCTTTATATGGCAAATGACAACGTTGTTGTACCTGTATGTACTTGATAAACACGAATTGTGGATGAATCCGACGGCAACAAAGCATGGAGCACTAACTCCATGGAGTCCCGTTTTGTTTTCATATATATACAAACACATGTGTGTGTGCGCACGCGTGTATGCGTGTGGAATTGATCCCCTCTCGATGGTTGTGAATTGATGTCAAATTGATATGTGCATGTCTATGTGTATGTGGATGAATGCGGATTTGTGAAATTTGTGGATTATTATGAATGCATGTACTATATTGTGGATTACGGTGTTCTATATATGTGGGATATCGGGGTTTTCTGCGGTTTAAATTCTGAATTATTTTTATAAAGCACAGCATTATTATGCTGGACAATAGGCAATGTCGTTGGCCCTCAAAAGACCGACGACAAATAACTAGCAAATGGCACGACGTGGCGGCTTGCATGGGGTCCCGCCTGCATTGTTTTGTCGTCAGGCTCCAGTAAACCAACAACATAGAAACTACAATTAGCTCTATATGTCGTCGGTTGTTAAACTGATGACACAGGATGATTCTGGGGCTCGGCCTGTCACAACCTTATGTAGTGGGCACATATTCTTCCCCGACAACATAACAATATTGTGTCGTCTAAGCCGTGTCGACGGAGCTATGTTGTCGGTAGGCTGACAACACATAACCTATGTCGTTTGTTTGGGCACTATTTTCGACCACACTGAAGTAGTTCCTGTAGTGAATGTTTGTAGGAGCTGCTGGGTGCTGCTGGTGTGTAATATGAGAGAGTGTGGGTATAGAGGAATATGGAGGAGTAAAATGAAGAAACATCTGGCTTTGCTGTAAGAAACTAAAGAGGTAGAACACTTAAGGACATGGATGTATTTGTAAGTTATGGAAAAATGAGAGCTTGAAACTTACAAACAAGTGGTGTCTATATGAATGTAGAAAAAACAGTGGGCAAAACAAAAAATGGTGAACCAAGGATCTATATATGAATGTAGAAAAATAAAATAGGCAAAAATGCAAAATGACAGTAGAACCATGTGATCATCATAACTCACCATTGTTTGCTTTTAATAATCAAGATGTGGGAAAATAAATGGCACAAAATAAAAAATGGGCAAAACAAAAAATGGTGAACCAAGGATCTATATATGAATGTAGAAAAATAAAATAGGCAAAAATGCAAAATGACAGTAGAACCATGTGATCATCATTACTCACCATTGCTTGCTTTTAATAATCAAGGTGTGGGAAAATAGATGGCACAAAATAAAAAATATCAATAGAACCATGTGATCACCATCTTGCTTGCTTTTAATAGTCAAGTTATGATTGGTGGGATTTCATTTCATCATGTGGCATCTGCATTAAATAAAAACTTAGGATGGTTAATTTGGGAAGGAACTAGACCTATGCGTTGACTCAAAGTTAATGTTCCGTAACTTTTTAAATCATTTTGTCCCTTCCTTTTCATTTATAAATGGTTGCAAAATTTCAAGTATAACCTCAAATTAGTCAAGTGTTAGTAGAAAAAACATCCATTAAACTTGCAAATGATTCCTGATTTTTTTTCGAGAACATATATGCATCTAAGATGCAACATCTAGTCCAAGAAGAGAGAAGGATAGATTTAGGGAAACGCTCCAGGCCGGGCGTCCGGCTCGTCCGGACACGCCGCGGCCCGGCCCGCGTGAGGAGGAGATGGGAGGCATGCAGCACATGTAGTGAATCAATTCTTCGAGTCCGTCCCTCCGATCTGTGTGTTTCCCTCGGCGTCTTTCATAGATCGTTCTTGATGCATATTCGTCTCACCAGGAACCTCCAGCACGTAGCATGCGCCGTTCTCCTTTTCTAATCACGAGAGAGCTCCTCTCTCCCGGGGCATCAGTGGATGATCACCAAACCTCTATGCTACATCTGGCTATGCTTTTATAGGGAAGAGAGATAGAGATGGGCACGTAAACAGATAAGACCGAGTTTGTTACAAAACACTTATCCCTTTGATTAATATTCCACAAAATTATTTTATTGGCTAATTACAAGATTAATTGAGAATTATCCAGCTTACTTAACCAATTAAATTTTTTTTTCGTCCAACAGTTACATCGAAGTTTCATCAGGTTTCATCAGAACACGGCCAAGTTTCATCAGAACATGGCCAAGTTTCGCTAGTATAGATGTAAGTTTCATAAGTGTCTTCTCCTAGTTTCATATCAAAAAAATTGAAAAAGTGAAAAAATCAAAAAATTGAAAAAGTATTTAAAATGGGTTGCTCTCGATTTTAGAAGAATTATGAAATTTATTTCATGTTTTTTGAACACTGTTTGAATTTTGTACAAAAATCAGAAGTTTAATCGAGATTTTAATCAAACGCATAGATTTTATCTAGTTGCTAGCTAGCTGCGCCTGCGTGGGAACGCACCGAATGCGGGACGCATGCAGTGCGTTGGATTGGCTTGGTACCGGAGATCGGATGGCATAGGAAGGTCCGGACCGAGCGCCAGGCGTCGGACGTATAATAGATAGATAGATAGATAGATGTACTCTCATTATCTTTAACAAATAAGCAAGGCTAGCACTAGGGAAGGCAATTCAAAATTTGGAATCGCTCGGCCCATCCATGTTAGTAATCAACCTGCGTGATCAATTAATCTGTCGATCGATCTGCTCCCGTGGACGTTGGCATCGGGCGACACCCGTAATGCTGCATTATGCTCAAATACGCCATGCAGATTAACAGGTTCACGTAATATCACGTGTCTCTACGGTTTAAATACTAACCAAACTAAAATAATCAGCAGCTCAAGCTCAGCACACACGATGCCCTGCCGGCCGGTTATTTCTTCTAGAAGAGGTGTTCCGTGTCGATGTGGGCCTTCTGGCCCAGCAAATCGGAGATCGTTTCGACCTAGCCCGACCACACGTTCCAACGACACCGTCGACAAGATGATTCGGTTGGGGCACGTACGCTCTGGCCCAGCCCAATTAGCGAGCATACGTCACCGATGATGTCACACCCCCAGCTCGAGCACGAGAGCTCAGCCATGGACGCACCACCGACGCATGGACGCGGTATAAATATCGCCCCCGAAGAGCGCGCAAGAATTCTCAGGCAAAATTTGTTGGTTTCTTCTTCTTCTCCAGTTCTGCGACTGTAGGTGTACATTGATTGCAGTAATTTTCGCTGTGACCGGCCGGCCGGAGACGAGGTAGCTAGTGGTGGAGTGCGGTGGTTGCTGGTCGATCGCCGGCGGCGATGGGTTTGGTTTGGATGGCGGCGGCGGCGGCGGTGGTGGCGTGGTGGGCGTTCCACGTGCTGCATGGTGTACCTCGTGTGGAGGCCGCGCGCCATCACCAGGAAGCTCCGGGCGCAGGGCGTGGGCGGGCCGGGCTACAGGTTCTACTCCGGCAACCTCGCCGAGATCAAGCGGCTCCGCGCCGGCGGCGCCGCCGTCGTGCTCGAATCCAGCGACCACGACATCACCCCCATCGTGCAGCCGCATCTCCGCAAGTGGATCTCCCTCTACGGTGCGTATGTACATGCACTTGGTAATGAATCGATCGAGCGCTTGACGCCTATGATCTTTCTTGCGTACGTGTGTTCTTACGCGCGAGCTCGCCGCCGGCGAGCGCCTCTGCAGGGCGGACGTTCATGTACTGGTTCGGGGCGCGGCCGAACTTGTGCGTGGCCGACATGAACATGGTGAAGCAGGTGCTCTTCGACCGCGATGGGCTGTACCTCAAGAACCTCATGAACCCGCACATCGACCGCCTCCTCGGCAAGGGCCTCGTCCTCACCGACGGCGACGTCTGGAAGCGCCACCGCAAGGTCGTCAACCCCGCCTTCAACATGGACAAGCTCAAGGTACCTAACACCTCGATCCGTACGTAAGTGCCATCCATTCCTGAAGTAGTTCTCGCTGACGATGACTGATCGTTGCCAACTCGCCATGAGTACACAGATGATGACGGCGACCATGTCGGAGTGTGGGCTGTCAATGGTGTCGGAGTGGGAGGCGGAGCTGGGGGAGGCCGGCGAGGCGGAGATCGAGGTGAGCCGCCGGTTCGAGGAGCTCACCGCCGACGTGATCTCGCACACGGCGTTCGGGAGCAGCTACAGGGAGGGGAAGCAGGTCTTCCTCGCGCAGAGGGAGCTCCAGTTCCTCGCCACGTCCACCATCTTCAGCGTCCAGATCCCTGGGTTCAGGTACCTCCCGACTCGGAAGAATCTCAAGACATGGGAGCTCGACAAGAAGGTGAGGAGCATGCTCATGGGCATCATCAATGGCCGGCTCGCCACCAAGGACACGGAGGGCTACGGCGACGACCTGCTGGGCCTCATGATGGAGGCCTGCGCGCCGGAACACGGCGGGACGCCGGCGCTGAGCATGGAGGAGATCGTGGACGAGTGCAAGACCTTCTTCTTCGCGGGGCACGACACCACCTCGCACGTGCTCACCTGGGCCACGTTCCTCCTAGGCACGCGCCCGGAGTGGCAGGAGAAGCTCCGGGAGGAGGTGGCGGCGGAGTGCGACGGCGAGGCCCCCACCGCCGACGAGCTCGGCAAGCTGAAGCTGCTCAACATGTTCCTCCTCGAGACCCTCCGGCTGTACGGCCCCGTCTCGCTCATGCAGAGGAAGGCCGCCTCCGACCTCGAGCTCGCCGGCGTCAGGGTGCCCGAGGGCGCCCTGCTGTCGATCCCGATAGCGACGATCCACCGCGACAAGGAGGTGTGGGGCGAGGACGCCGGCGAGTTCAGGCCCCTCAGGTTCGAGAACGGCGTGGCCAAGGCGGCGAAGCACCCCAACGCGCTGCTCTCCTTCTCCATGGGCCCGAGGTCGTGCATCGGGCAGAACTTCGCCATGATCGAGGCCAAGGCCGTGGCCGCCATTATCCTGCAGAGGTTCTCCTTCTCGCTCTCCCCCAAGTACATCCACGCGCCCATGGACGTGATCACGCTGCGCCCGAGACACGGGCTCCCCATAGTCCTCAAGAGGCTGCAGATGTAGATGCAGAGAGATCCACGTGAGTTGTAGGCTAAGGGGCTTAGCATGCACCTCGCTGTAATATTTGTCCATTGCAGTTGTGTATTTGTACGCGTATTTGTATTTGTATAATGTGCTAAGCTCCTTACACCAGTATTCGTTTATATCTTTATTTGTATTTCTGTTGTAAAGAGCAGGTGCCCTACGTATTTGCGCGACTAGCTAGATTTATATCATGTTTAAGCTGAGATAGACATTATGTCGACGGTTGAGATATCGATCTCAAGTCAACCAAGGTTCTTCAAGAGTGAGATAGGAGACACGCCGAACAGAACGAACAACAGCGAACAGGGAGACAGGGTTTTTATCCTGGTTCAGGCCTCTCGGGAGAGATAATAGCCCTACGTCCAGCCTTTCTTATATATCAGCAGAGGAGGAAGAAGGGGGAGGAGGAAGAAGGGAGCGTACCTCGTCGCCGTCGAGCTCCCCGTCGACCTCGCCGTCGCCGCCCTTGAGCTCGCCGCCGGCCGGTTCGGGTTAGGGTTTAGGGTTCAAGGGGTTGGGGTTAGGGGTTTTGTGTTCCCCGGGGTTTAGAGGGAGGTCGGGTAGGTGGAGGTACGGCAGTTGGTCGGGATCGTCAGGGCGACGGCGGAGGCGGCGCGGCGCCGTCGGAGCCGGGGAAGGGGGGAGATGGCGGTCGGGCGGCGGTGGATGGGGGATCGAAGCGGCGCCGGCGAGGTTAGGGTGGGCGGAGGAGGCGCGGCGGCGGAGGTTGGGGCGGCGGAGCGGCCGGCGGCGAGGGCGCCGCCGACCGGGGCGAAGGAAGGAGGCGGCGGGGCTGGGGCGTGAGGAGCGCGGAGCGGGATCAGGGGTGACGAAGGGGATCAGGGGAGACGGGGCGCTGGCTCAAAAAATCGCCTGCGCGTGGGGGCCATTTACAGGCGACTGCCACAGACAGTCCCTATTAATTCGCTCGATCTAGAGTTTACATTTGAAGCTGAAGTTTTGAATTGAAACAACTTTATGTGCCAAAAGAGGAATCTTTTGCAGTATATTAAAATTTCTACTGTTTTTCCATATTTTTATTTATTGAAAAAAATGTTTTGCGATAGTGGAATTTTTGACAGCGTCTGCAACTTGGGGATTTTGACAGGCGCCTGCACAAAAACACTTATTGCAGGCGCCTCTCAAATAGTTGGTCCCTTACTTTTATTAACATTACTTTTATTAAAAAAGAGCAAGGTGGCCCGCGCGTTTGCCCCGCTAAATCTGTGTTGACATATAGAGTTTATCTTTAATTCATAATCTTTTTTAGGCTAATCTCCAACTGATAATCTATCTCCAATAAATCAGATCAAATTTAAAGTCTATCTCTAATATATTACATCAGCTTTATTAGTTATCTTTTTAATCTTTTCAATATGACCGATAGATTTACATAATAATATCCATATTCAACAATGTACATTTTTTTTCCTTTTTTTCACAATTAACGTGAGAATTTCTACTATTTTTCGATTAATGTGGGAATTTCTAGGATTTTAGGATTAATGTGGCGGCTCCGTTTAACTCTGCTTTTATATAGATATAGTAGATAGATAGATAGATTTACTTAATTTTCTACTATATCTTATGTGAGGCCTTTCTTTTCACGAGACATGATCTCTTATTTCTATTATTTTATTTTATAATTGTAGCATGTACAAATTCTTTTCTTTTAAATTTAAACCGTTATAATCCGATGTACTATAATTGACAGTGTAGATTTCTCTTTCTTTAAATCTAAGCCGTTATAATCCGATCCACTATAATCGACTGTGTATTTTTTTTCTTTTTCTCCGATTAACATGAGAATTTCTACTATTTTTATTAATTTAGGAATTTCTATTAATTTAGGATTAATGTGGTGGTTCTGTTTTTATTTTGTTTTATAGATATAGTAGATATACTCCGTAAAAAACTTGTTGCATATTTTTCATGAAATTAGCATTGTATTGTTGTCGGCCAAACCACGACACACCATCACTCAAGCAACATCAAAACGACTACCAAAACAAAGGTAGCCTAAATAATGATTCACCACGCACGGCAGGGACACAGACTACGACGACGCCTCCAAAAAGAAAACGGCAACAAAAAAAAAACTTTGACATCAACCTATGCCCATAACCAGGGTTTTCACCTAAAGCAGAGGGGCTCCCACGACGATGCCTCCAAGGAGGGAACGATGCCAAAAACAATGTCACCATTATCTACCCAAGCAGGGTGTTAGGCAAATCTTTCTCCAGACGCCACCTCCCCCAACATCACACTGAGTGGGGAACCATGCATATCCAGAGCACCAGCAAAAAAAGGTCGCAACTGCTGACCGACACCACCACAATACCTCCGATAGGCAACCTCTCTACCACCGTACACTCCACCACCACCCTATTGCACCTAGCTCCCACGATGTTTTTAACCCTAAGTTGTTTCAACATTTATTTTTTATGATTCATCAGATTTCGCAATGTTTCGTATGTATATTTGTTAAAATTCATAAGTATATTTTCTAAGGTTTCATGTTATTGTCAGCATGATGTCATGCATCCGATGGAATGGCTCCCATCTGACGTCCAATTTGAGGCGCACGCCAAAGGTAATACATTATATTAGAAAGACATTGCAACCCTTTTCACACTTTAGACCCTTAAAAAAATCAATTTTGCATTGAAGTCCTTGGAAGGGCCAAAATGTAAAAACACCACAACCATTCTTTACGCTGTCACTCAACGACAAAGAACAAGCGTAGCTTCCTAGTCGACACCGTTGCTAGATCATATTTCCCTCAACCCTGGCGCACCTAGGGTTAAGAACAACTCCAATCGCCCCTCTATATCTCCCCTCTAAAATACTATTAGCGTCCTCTCCATCCACCCCTATAAAATTCCTTCACAACTTACACTGTGGTTTAAAAGATTCATTCCCTTCAGCAACTTCTCTATATCTACTACAGTGGTTTTTAAAATCTGTTGGAGAGTTACTATAAGAACGGAGAAAGCTTCGAAGTCGTGTATCCTGAATGACATAGAGATTGTTTACACTTATCTGTGGCTTTGGGAGCTACCCAGTGTAGCCGAGGAGAAGCAGCACGACTGCCCTTATGCGTAGCGTATCAGCAAAATTTGAGAGTATTTAAAGAGAGGTTTCAATATTGTAAGAAATAATTAAAAAATAGTTTGACAATCTTTAAGAGGACTACTAAAAACTTGACAAAAATCGCTATAAATTATTACACCAAATAGGTTATATAAAAGAAATAAATTTTACTGAAATGCTACGATATGCTACACTAAGCTGAAATGTTCAGTGCCACAAAAAATATATATGCTGCTCCTTGGCTACACTACACTTGTATCGGCCTTTTGAGCCAAGGTTGGGCCTGCGTGGGTGTAGTACTTTACATTCGCTGATTCGGCCCAAAAATATACTACTATCGGTTACAGCTGACTTCGCCGCCGTGTCTCGTATCGCCGGCTCGCCGCTCAAGCACCCCCATCCCGCCGCCGCTGCCCTCCTCCTACCGGCCGCGCCTCCGCGTAGGTCTCGCGACATGCGGCTGCACGCCGGCGACGCTTCTCCACCTCCACGGCCACGGTGAAAGAAACAGCTCTCGTGGAGTCGCAACCACAGGCCAGCGCTGCTGCGTGCGTCGGTGAATGCAACCCGCGATATTGGGAATGCCCTGCGCGTGTTCGACGAAATGCGCGAGGGGGCGGCATCCTTAAGCACAAGGTGTGGTGTGGTGTGATGTGATGTGCTATGTACTGCTGCTGGAATGCTGGATGGATATGGATGTGCTAGTACTGTAGGAAGATATGGAGTGGGTCCTGACACGTTCTTGTTCCAATCCCACTCGTCTTGCTGTTTTGTGTGCAGAATCGAAAGGAAGGAGGGATTCAGATAGAAGGATAGTTGACTCTTGACGTTTTCAGACCTAAGAAGGGGGTGGTTCTGGCTTGAAAAAAAAGCATGGGCGTAGTTTCCATCTTGGGTGTTCTCTGATGCCTGAAGGTTTCTCTGGGCGAAATAGTCCTTGCTTGCTATTCAATACAGGTGAGTGGAAAGCGCACCTGGTGATTTACTTTTTTTTTTTTTGAGGGAACCTGGTGATTTACTTGTTCTAGTGAAAACGTCACTGCAACCGTCACCTATTCAATACTGCATGTGAGTGGAATGTGTACCTGGTGATTTACTTCTTCTGCTAGGTGCTGCTTTTGTAATAACATAGAAACTATTGATCATCTCTTTTTTTCATGCTCTACTGCCAAATCATTGTGGGGGGTTGTTGCTTCCAGTTGTGGTATAAATCTGAGACCCAATAATTTTGAACATTTCTTTCTGTGGATGAACAGAATTTTGCCTCGGGCCTCCAGGCTACATATAGTTTGTTTGGCAGCAATGTGTTGGGCCATTTGGGCCTATAGGAATAAGGCTGTTTTTGATGACTTTTTAATAAAATCGCCACTTACTATTATGCATGTAGTATGCTCCAGTATGAGGTATTGGGCAGGGATGCAGAATGATGTTGAATCTGAAATTCTGATGAGATGTTTCCAAATCTTGAGTGACTTTATTGCAGATCTGTCTAACAAAGGGGATGGAGAAGGAAAAAAGGATTGTAATCAGCTGTCGGGATTACACATTGGTGCTTAAAAACACATAGAGCTGGACTGAAGGTGGTGAATTTTGGTGGTACTTCAAGAAAGGATGGATGGTTATCCTTCAACGACAATTCTGGAAAAAGAAGGCGGCGGCTCCTTTTTTTGTATTAACTGCAGCTAAAAACTGTCTGTACTAGGGGAGTAAACATTGTGTTCTGTTTTCCTGTTGTGTTTGGAGTTAGGATGGTGAAGATCCTATATGGGGATTGTATCAAAAACTCTACTTAGTTTCCGTTGTCATCATGATAATGGAAATCGGGGGATAATGCCTCCTTTTGGAAAAAAAAAAACTATCCTTAAAATAGCTGCATATTGAACTGGCTGAGCAGCAAACTTCAAGAAAGCTAATAAAATATTGATCTAATCTAGCTCTCCGGCTTCAACCAAAATTCAGAATTTCAGATGGCCGGTGCAACTTGGAGCACCTGCAGGCTGCAGCTCTCCATGTTAACACCTTGTGCTATTGGGTCTAAATTTTTAGATGCATGATTCATGTTAGTTCCAACAGATGCATTTGCTTGATTGCATTGGTCTTGTTAACTATCAACCTTTAGCCTGTTCCGCAGTAGTAATTGTCCTGGACATACGCAAAAAACCAAGCAAGTAATGACAATTAGCAGACCACACTAGTCTAGAATATACTATTTTGACCACTAATGTATAGTCTAGAATATACAATCTTGACCACTAATTATGTCACAATAGGCATCTACAAAAATATGGTGTTGTAAAAAACCTTTTTATGCATTTGTTCCAAAACTTGTTTCGATCTTTTGTTTTTTAGCAAAACGAGCAGGGGCTTTACCATTTCATTAAAGATGAAGAAACTGTACAATGTACAAGAGGTTGAGGCCGTAGGCATCAAGAAGTAGCTGCAGCTACATGGGGTGGGCTGAATCGCCCTGCCTGCCCCCACAAAAGGTTGCTCTCGCGAAAACTAGCTACGACCTGCGTGTGGGGTACAGTGCTTTGCTGGAAATGCGCATGTTCCTCTCTTTCCAGATGTTCCAAATAGTGTACTCGTTTTGACTTTTTAAACCCTTAAGATAGCATGGAAATGGGAAATGCTTATACTAGTGTAAGGAACTAAGGATTCTAAAATGCAGTAAAGTTTCTCTCTTTATATCCATGTAGGAAGATATGGATATCACTCATGCAGAAAGGTTAGTATTAAGGTACTCCAAGCAGTCCTGAGCTTTGTGCTAGATCATCTCTATAGCCGTCTACATCAGATTTTGTGCTATATGCAGGAGAGAGGGAGAGGAGAAAGGGACGCGGGGGCAGTCTGATAAGCATCGGATCAGCTCCTCTCCGATGCCCATCGATGGCTGTCCGATTTTGTGCAAGCTGCTTAAAAATTCAAACAATTGCTAAACAATTATTGATAATATCTAACAGGAACTAGATTCTGTTTGAGATTTTTGGGAATATTTTTATAAAACTTTAAGGTTAAATTAACATTTTAGATTTTTTTAAGAATAAAATATTGGTAAAAATACCCCAAAAAATTTGAACTAAAACTAGTACATATTATATATTAGGGTTAATATCACTGTTGCCATTTTTCGATGCCCCGAAACCGCGCTTGCCGTTTTTCGATCACCTCCCTCAGCGTTGCTATTTTAACTGTCAATCCCTCTCAAACATGCCATTATCAGGACTTACGGGGGCAATACGGATGCGAATACCAGAAAATACGGGGCTGACAGGTGGGTCCCACATGTTAGTCCCTCACAGTTTCTTCCTCCCTTCTCTCTCTCTCTCTCTCTCTCTCTCTCTCTCTCTCTCTCCGGCCAAGGCAGCGAGATCCTCCGGCGGCGGCGAGTTCCCTCCCCGGCGATGAGCTCCGGCGGCACAGGCGGTGGTGGAGGAGCAGCACGGGCAGCGGCGGGGCAGCACGGGCGGCGGAGGAGCTCATCTCCACCCCATTCAACGCCTCCACAGCACCATTAAGTGCCGCTCCACCGAGATCGCCGCCTATAAAAGCCCGGCCTCTGTGCCCATCTCCTCCACAACTCCAAGCCGCCGGAACCGAGGAAGACGATGCCGAACTCGTCAATTCCGTGAACCTTGAGCCCTAGTAGCTAGTCCCCGAGCTTGGCCTCCGCCTCTGCACTGTTTTCCCCCACAAACCTCGAGCTGAGAGACCCCGGAGCCACCTCGCCGTCGTTTTCCCTCCGGCCGTGCCACCATTGTCACCGGGGGCTCCGATTTCCTTTGGTAACCCCCTTCTTCGACCACCCCAACCTCTTCCCCTTGCTCTCACCTTGCTCTTGGACATCTCCCCTTCATCGGAGCCGCCATCGCCGAGCTTACCGGAGGCCACGACCTCCCCTGCGACGCCGTGCTGGCGGAGAGGGGAGCCCGGCGGCGCGCACGTGGATGCAGGACGGCGACGGCGGGGCTCCGGCGGTGGCGGGACCGAGCTGGCGGCGCGGGGTGCAGGGCGGCGGCCGAGCTGAGAGAGAGAGGGAGGAGGGAGGAAGAAGAAGCTAGGAGAGGCTGACAGGTGGGACCCGCCCATATTTCCCCGTATTCGCATCCGTATTGCCCCCGTAAGTCCTGATAATGGCATGTTTGAGAGGGATTGACAGTTAAGCTGGCAACGCTGAGAGAGGTGTTCGAAAAATGGCAAGCGCGGTTTTGGGGCATCGAAAAATGGCAACAGTGATATTAACCCTATATATTATTATGAACTCTTTAGATTCTTTTTGAATTTCTACATGGCCTGCACAAAAATAACAAAAGTGTATACGAGAATAAATTCCGACTGTTGGAAGGAGATCGGATGGCTAGCCACGGTATCGCACAGGAGAGCTGGTTCGATGCCAGAGAGGGGCTAGATGTTTCTCCATGAGAAACAGGTATTGAAACAAACTAAAAAAATATTCTTCATATATGTGGGATGGTGTGAGAAAATGAGAAAATAATTAAGGTAGTTAATTGCTAGATAGGAGTACAGTGCACTGGAAACAGTGATAGAGCTTCACAACATTTGGGGGACCAAACCATGGATGTTGGCAGGGGGCATTTTAGCTACTTGGGATCAATTTATATTGTATTATTAGCAGGGGGGCAATGCCTAGACTAGCCCTGTCTAAGCTCCTTACCGGCTGGGAAAGTTGAATGGTTGTTTCTACATAATATGGCATATGCTTAAAATGGATGTCCTGAATCGGATCCACGGGAAAACCACTCTCCGGGTAAATTCAATCCTCTTTTCTGAATGAGTGCAAGTCCGAGAGGTTTGTTAAAACAACACTTCTCCAAGGTCCAAGGACAAATCTTAACAGTGCCCAAGAACGCACGGAAGCTCTAACCCTCGTATGTACACCACATGTTTCATTCTTGCTGGTTGGCTGCTCCTAGGTCGTAAGACACATCACCATTTTGACATTCATCTTCAGGCCTTCTTCCCCGCAAGGTCATTGCGTGCGTAAGCCTACACGAGCAAGGCAACTCCATGGCTCTCCTTAGTCCTTATAAATTGGCAGGCTGCTGCAGACTGGGATCTTACCACAATATGTATAGTCTTTTTGGGGGCATTGGTGGGAGCTGAAGCCATGGACTACGCCTGGGGCTGGGCGCTCTCCACGGCGCTCGCGGCGGCGCTGGGCTCCTACCTGTTCGACGCGCTGGTGCGCGTCGCGTGGAGGCCGCGCGCCATCGCCAGGAGCCTGCGGCGGCAGGGCGTGCGCGGGCCGGACCGCAGGCTCTTCGTCGGGAACCTCGTCGAGATCAAGCAGCTGCGCGCCGCGGCCGCCGGCGTCGAGCTGGACGCCGCCTCCCACGACTTCCTCCCCATCGTGCAGCCGCAGTTCTGCAAATGGATCCCCCTCTACGGTAATTGTTAAATTACCAGCTCGAATTGGATCGATAGATAGCAAGTCCTTCTTGCTGCTGGCGCTGTGTTCAGTGTTCTTCTTGTGTGCTGTTCTTTTGATTTGATTCTAGCTTGCCGTTCGTGCAGGGCGTGTGTTTCTGTACTGGTTTGGATCGACGCCGAACATATGCGTGGCCGACTTGGGCATGGCGAAGCAGCTGCTGGGTGACCGCACGGGGCTGTTCCCCAAGAACATTCATCCCGGCATTCTCCGGCTGCTGGGCAAGGGGCTCGTGCTGACAGACGGCGACGAGTGGCAGCGGCACAAGAAGGTCGTGCACCCTGCGTTCAACATGAACAAGCTCAAGGTACATGGCACGCGGTGGCGCGGGAACTCAGTGTGACAACTGACAACAGTGTGTGATCTTATATGTACATGTGTGCGGGACTGCTGCTGGATTGGGTTCTGACATGTCGCGGCTTTCGATGGCAGATGATGACGGTGACAATGGTGGATTGCGCTCGGTCGATGGTGTCGGGGTGGGAGGCGAAGTTGGCGAGCCAGGGGAAGAAGGGCAGGCAGGTGGAGATGGAGCTGAGCAGCCAGTTTGAGGAGCTGACGGCGGATGTCATCTCCAAGACGGCGTTCTGGAGCAGCTACAGGGAGGGGAAGCAGGTTTTCGAGGCGCTCACTGAGCTGCAGTTCATTGCCTTGTCGACCTTTTTCAGTATGCAAATCCCAGGATTCAGGTTAAGCATTGCAGCAGCCATGAATCCCCATGACACAAAATTTAGTTTTCAGGCATGGCATCATTGACATGGTAATAACTGTGATCATTGTGATCATCGATCTGAACTGGTATGTACAGGTACTTTCCAACCAAAAAGAACCTGAAAGCATGGAGGCTGGAGAAGAAGGTGAGGAGCATGCTGAGGCAGATCATCGAGAACCGGCTCGCCGGGAAGGATGAGGCCGGCTACGGCAGCGACCTTCTCGGTCTAATGCTGGAGGACGGCGCCAAGAATCGGCTGCTCACCATGGACGACATCATCGATGAGTGCAAGACCTTCTTCTTCGCGGGTCAAGAGACCACCTCGCACCTGCTCAGCTGGGCCATGTTCCTGCTGGCCACGCACCCGGATTGGCAGGAGAAGCTCCGAGCGGAGGTGCTCATGGTGTGCGGGAAGGACCAGGCTCCTACATACGACATGATCGCCAAGCTCAAGCTGGTCAGTGACTCGGTGTCCGCCATTGCCAGCTTCTCAGTGTCAGTAATGGATGCTTCTTCTAAGCTACATGACGCTGCCTCTTCCTCCGTGCTACCTATAGGTGAACCTGTTCCTTCTGGAGACGCTGAGGCTGTACAGCCCAGTACCCCTGATCCGGAGGCGGGCGGCGGCGGCGACCGAGCTCGGCGGCGTCACGGTGCCGAAGGGCGCGATCTTGACGATCCCGATCGCGTCGATGCACCGCGACAGGGAGGTCTGGGGCGACGACGCCGACGAGTTCAACCCGCTGAGGTTCGACGGCGGCGGGGCACGCCTCGGCGCGCTGCTCTCCTTCTCCGGCGGGCAGCGGTCGTGCATCGGGCAGAACTTCGCGATGATCGAGGCCAAGGCCGTGGCCGCCATGATCCTGCGGAGGTTCTCCTTCTCGCTCTCCCCAAAGTACGTCCACGCGCCCATGGACGTGATCACGCTGCGCCCGAGACATGGGCTCCCGGTGATCTTCACCGGGGTCGTCGACGCGTGATGTTGGGATGCTGTGCACTGTGCAGGCCTTCGTTACTGAGGCCTTGTACATTACAGCTTAGCGTAACGTAGCGTTCCACCGTAACAAAATTTATCTTTTTTATATAGCTTATTTGGTGCAATAATTTGTAATGATTTTTCTCAGGTTTTTAGTAGTCCTATTAAAGATCTTAAAACTATTTTTTAATTATTTTTTTACAACATCTAAACTTCTTTTTAAAGACTCTCAAATTTTACTACAGTGGAACGCTACGCTACGCTACGCTACGCTAAGCTGAAATGTACAAGGCCTGAAGCAGATTCGTGCATTCATTTTGTGTACTCCCTCCATCAATCGAAATTTCTTTAGGGAAGATTTTGATCATTAAATTTCTCTTATTATCTATCGTCATCGGTTGCCGCAAAATGACACTGCATGAAAAAACAATTTTAGATATGAACATGTTGATATAAATTTTGTACGCAAATGGTCTAATGTAATTTGACTAACCGTTGATTAGAAGATATAAAGTTTAACTTTTTTTCCCAATTAAAACACTCATTGTAAAAGTAGACGGAGGAAGTATCGTGCAATGACTAGCGATGGATTTATATAGTTGCCACTCTCAACAAGTGACCTTGCTAAAATGTCACTCTAGTTCACTGTCGTAGGCACAAAATATTGCAATGTCAGAGGGCTACAGTAAAATACGTGAGAGGGAAAATCAGAGACGCACTGTAGCTACAGTAATATTCGTTCTTTTCTACTGTTCATGCGATGTTTGATACTGAAGCAATTCACTGTATCATCATCAGATCTGACCCATCCATTTTAAATCCAACGGCTGGCATCCTGCGAATATTAAATTTACTGTAGCTATCTGACATTGCAAGTGAGATAGAAGTGAAATTTTAACGAAGACACATGAGCTAATTTGGCCCAACAACCGAGCAAACTGAGGCTCACAATGTTGGTGATATCAAAATGCACGAAAAAATCAGTAATTTCACCGCTCGAAGCACCTTGTTCCTGACTCCTGAGTCCTGAGGTCTGAACCGAACCGAAACCCCGCGCCCGCGTCGATGCTCTCCTCCACCGCGAAGCACAGGTTCAATTCGAGGCCATGGCTCCCTCCTCCCGCCTCGCCAGCGGCGGCTCCCGCTCCCACCTCCACCGCCTCTCGCCGCGCCTCCCACGTGGCCGCCGCCTCATCGCTCCTCATGCGGCTGCGGTCCGGCCCCGCGCTCGCCGAGGCCCGGCGGCTGCACGCCGCGCTGCTGGTCCGCGGCCACCTGCGCGGCGGCGGCGGCGGCGCCGTTGCCGCCGCGCCGCAGCTCGTGCACGCGTACGCCAGTCTAGGGGAGATCGGTCGCGCGCTGCTCGTGTTCGACGGAATGCCCGTGAGGAACTCCCTCGCGTGGAACGCCGTGATCAGGGGCCTCGTCCGCGCCGGCCGGTTCGCGGAGGCTCTGGAGATGTACCGGGCGATGGCCGGCGACGGCTCGGTCGCGGCGGATGCGTCCACGTACCTGCCCGTCATCAAGGCGTGCGCTGCGCTGGGGGCGGTGGAGCAGGGGAGGGAGGTCCGGGAGGGTGTGGAGGCGGACATTGCCCTGGGGAACGCGAGGCCCAATGCGTTTGTGCAGTGCGCGCTCGTGGACATGTTTGCCAAGTGCGGGTGCCTGGGTGAGGCGAGGAGTGTGTTTGAGAGCATGCATGTGAGGGATTTGGCTGCATGGACTGCGATGATTGGAGGGGCTGTGCGTGGTGGGGACTGGACCGAGGTGATGAATCTGTTCAATCGCATTCGATCAGAAGGGACTCAGGTTGATTCAGTGATTATTGCCACTGTTATTCCAGCATGCGGTAGGGCGAAAGAGTTGCGCACTGGAATGGCATTGCAGGGATGTGCAGTAAAATCCGGACTTTCTGAAGATATCTGCGTCTCTAATGCTTTGGTTGATATGTACTGCAAATGTGGTTGTCTGGAGATGGCTGCGTATATGTTCTGTTCTATTGAGTTCAAGGATGTTGTCTCTTGGAGTACCTTAATCGTGGGGTATTCGCAAAATGGAATGCATCATGAGAGTGTTAACTCGTTCACTGAAATGGTTGCTTCAGGACAGAGACCAAATTCTACCACCCTGGCAAGCGTCTTTCCTAGTCTGTCTGAGTTGAGGTTGTTGAGGCATGGAAAAGAAATCCATTGCTTCTCCTTAAGAAATGTACTTGAGCAGAGTGAGTTTCTAGGGAGTGCAATTATAGACTTCTATTGTAAACAAGGATTCATAAGGGAGGCAGTTATTGTATTCGAGTTCATGGCAAAGAGAGACTTAGTCATATGGAATGCAATGGTTGCTGGATATGCCTTGAATGGGGATACAGATTCTGCATTGTGCACATTGAGGGCACTGCAGAATAAGGGATTTAGACCTGATCATGTGACTGTTGTTTCGGTTCTTCCATTATGCGATGAACAATCGAGGCTCATCCAGGGTAAGGAAGTACATGCTTATGTAGTTAGGAATTTCGTTAGTTCAGTTTGCTCAGTTAGCAATGCTCTTATAGATATGTACTGCAAGTGTGGTTGCCTAGAAAAAGCCAAAGAGATTTTTCAACTGATGATGGAACGAGATACGGCTACATATAACACATTGATTTCTTCTCTTGGAAAGCATGGTTATGAAGATCAAGCACTTATGTTTTTTGAATTAATGAAAAAAGATGGAATTTCTCCAGATAAAGTGACTTTTGTGGCACTGTTATCTTGTTGTAGCCATGCAGGCCTTATTGACAAGGGCTTGCACTTCTACGACTCCATGTTACATGACTATTATATCCCCCCAGATAAGGAGCACTACTCTTGTGTTGTTGACCTTTACAGCAGATCTGGGATGGTTGATGATGCTTGGATTTTCATTTCCAATTTGCAAGAAGAGCCAGAAGTTGATGTTCTTGGATGTCTCTTGGCAGCGTGTAGAGTGCATAATAGATTGGACATTGCTGAGCTAGTTGCGAAAAGAATATTTGAACAAAACCTCAGTGATCCTGGCTATCATATTCTGCTGTCTAATATCTATGCGGATGCAGGGAAGTGGTCTGATGTGACAAGGATAAGAACTATGATAGAGGAGAGAAATTTGAGGAAGAAAACAGGAAATAGCTCAATTTAAAACCTGCGCACAAGATGTGGGCACTTACAGAAATTCAGCTGTATTATGCAAAAGAAGAACTATTCATGGTTTGATGGATCAAACTAAAAAAAGGAGACACTCATAGGAAGCATTTTAAGGCTACTTTATACCATATGCTAGATGCATGAGGAAAGTTTAAGTGATAAATTGATGATGTGAAAGCCTGATGAGTAGCTTCCATTGTTGCTTGAAAATTAATGATAAGCTTGGCAGAGCATGTCAGAGCAAAGGCAACTGTCGTCAATATACACTTGAGGATCTTCTGCTGAGAAAAACTACTGTCTATGTGGGTGTAGGTGAGTGAAAAGCGTACTCAGATGCTTTTTAGTGTGTTGCATTTGTTCGGTGTTATGTGTTGAAAGGTTTTGCAATCTCTCTCCTTTCTCACCATGCCTGCAATCTGCAGCTTGCTGTTGCTGTATTTTTGTTTGTTATTACTTATTACAGTATTACAATGATTACGTAAATAAGAAAATGATAACAACAAACTTGTTTTAATATCAGTCATCATGATGCTCTTTTGGTTTACTTTATACCTATCATTGATCATTGGGCAGCTTAATATGTTCTAACACAGATTCCCCTTGTGGTAATCATCAGGATGTTACTCTGATTTGTCAACAAGTACAGCTGTTATCATCAACGTACACTAGCTGCTTTGATTACGCATTCAACCTGGAAAAGGGTACTTATTTAAACATACGGAAAGGATACTCCTGTGCGAAGGTGATATCCAGACAAGCACAGTGACAACTGAACTCTTAGTTATACTCTACTATGTTGCAGGTAGACACTATCTGCTCGTCTCCAGTTATTTTATGCAAAACCAAAGCTGTATTGCTCCTTATTTAGTTCTGAAAAAGCAGAAGTAGCTTGATTCAAGTTGATTCCCAGTAGCAGCAATCAAAACAGAAGTAGCTTGATTCATGTTGGATTTGGAAGGGCAAATAGGGAATTCTTCCAATTACGTGTTGTTCACTTGTTTGAAATTTTCCATGATATTGGAATTTGATAATTGCCATGATATTGAAGAAAGACAATTGTGAGACAACTGCAACTATACCACACAACGCAGAGGCATATATATGCAATATCTTTCTCCTCTGCTACCTGGTTTAACATGCTATAGAGCTTTGGCTCATGCCTGAGTTGGTTCACCTGTTGCCATCATAGATAACAACAATGTCTCCATCAGTGGATGCCAAAAGCAGAAAAGCAAAAATTTTTTAACGGAGCAGGAAGAGCATTCAAAGTAGAAAGCATCCGGATTTCACATTTGAGGCATCATATGCGATACACATGGACAAGTTAGCCAATGAAATTGTTGGGCCAATGCTAAAGTGTGGGCTCATTGCCTCATTGCAAGTCTACATCGGATGGTGGATAGCCTGCCTATCCTACTGATTGTTGCTGGTATCCGAAGTATGTGCAAAGGACAACAGCATAGGGTCATTTTGTTTGTATCGATTCTGTTCCTAGGATCAATTAGTTCTGGAGAACTTTCTGTACATCAAAGCAGTGATAATGAAATGCATCCCGATGCTTCTAGCACTTCTGGTTTAACAGTTAACACGGCTATGGAAACATCATTACTTGATGGTGGATGTTACCGTATTACTGGCTTCTGGATAATTTTATCATGAGATTCATGACATTGTTCATGAACTTAAGGTGAGCTTTGTTTTTGAGCCAAAGGAGAAAGTTTCTGTGAAAATCTCGGATGAGTCAACTAGAGCTGTAAGGACTTAAATACTGAAGTACTATGATTATGATTTCCATATGCTCTTCCACGACTGTTGGTTTCTTAGCTTGATTTTTTTCTTCTTTCTGGCGTAGATGGACAGCCTGGCATGCGCGATTCAAGAAAGCAAAGAGCGAACGGGCATCCTTATCCGATCCAGGTCACGTCAGTTCACCAACTATGTGAAAGTTCCAATGGGCAATGGCCTCGGTGTGATTTGGACCACCTGCCATCCTGCAACGGTAACCATCTTCCGCCGCATAATCTGGATTTTTTTGCCCATCAGTTTGTAAGGGCATGATGTATATTAATTCCGATGTCACCGCGTACAATAATTACATCCACTTACATCACATGCACCTACAATTTCCTCGGGGGAAAAACATGTTGCCACATTACCACACTAGCCAGATTTAAGTGTTTAACCGCCCAGAGCCCACTGCTTCAAGTAGCTATTAAGTGTTGTGGCCGTTGGCCAGCTGCAGATACCGGAACAAGCAATGAACTAGTCAAATCGTTCTCGTCAAACCCTAGTTAAGAGACTGGCATTGTTTAACAGATGATTAGCATTGTTTAAGCTTGGGGCTCCACCCGTCATTAGAACATGTCCAAGGCACTCTAACTTAGAGCGTGCATAGCACGATTCAGTGTTATTCGTCAGCTTTTTCTCTCTTCTATTTTATTACTACAGGGGCACTGAGTTCACCTTGGACTTGTCCTTTGGTTGCCTGGCACAGAAAATTAGCAGTTGCCTATACTAAAATGTTCAAGGCTTTGGGGATTGGAGCGCTGAAATCAAATGGCACTCCACTCCATGTGGGCGGATAAGGACGCTCCTGGGAACGAGCTGCCCGCCCACGTCCTCTCTTCATGCTGCAGCCACCGACACTGGCTTGAATCCCATGCTCATGAATCGGCCAATTGCTTCGCTACCGTCCATCCGGAAGGGTAGCTAGCTGGTGCATCCTGCAAAGGACAAGCGACGAGCTTGGATTTTTGCTTGATCTGATGATTCATTGGCTCATTTGGCAGGACGCGCTGCTCCCGCGGCACAGTGGCATGGCATGGCGCAGGGCATGGCCGTATCCTCGTTTGGACGTGCATGCCCCACGATCACTCGGATAACTATCTGGCGTCTGGCGAGGTATGGCAGTGAAATAGTGAATAATGTTATGCTGCTAGCTACATTATACTCTGTCTAACAACTGATAAGACGGATTAGTACTGGGGTCTTTTACGGTACCTACTGAGTAATGAGGACCGTCCATTCCTCTCAATCCAATAGCTGAGATTAGTTCTAGATTTTTTATACTGCAAGACTAGTATATTATACTACAAGTGTAGTATTTTTTTTACAACACCCTTACGAAATGGACGGTTAGATCTAAAATATACTACTGTGGTAGTATTTTTAGTAGTAGGTACTATAAAAGAGCCCTAGTACTGCACTACTGCATTTCGCCTGTGATCTTGGCTTCCATTTTGTAGACATCTTGCTCTTGTGTGTGTGGGCATGTTCTGGGACAACTGGGCTGGGCTGTGCTGGTCGTAGTAGCATCTGGGGTTAGTGTATACTCCAAGCTAGCTATGATCCACCTGTAAATAGCAGATATAAAGGTCAACCATGCCCGGAAAAAAAAATAGAATGATACTGGCAAAAGCAACATGCTCTTTGATATGCCATATTTTCTTAAGATCGAGAACATGTAAAAACATTAACAAAATGAAAGGAAAGTGAATAGTCCAGGTGTGCATTGCATCTCTTTTGTTCTTATTAAAAATAGGCAGAGCGTCCTGTAGATCCACAAGAACATGCCGGAGCCCCTTGGCAAATGGATCGAATAAAAGCACGGTTGTTTCCATTCCGTCCGATCATAACAGCTTCGTTAATGCAAAGCTTTACTTGTCTGAATCATGATTCGCTAGAAGAGAGGAATTAAAGGGGATAGTTTGGGTAGACCTCTTTAATCAAGCTCATGCATGATTGATCGACACGAGATCATTCCAGAGCCAATGGACCCCCACCGTCGTCCCTACATGAACACAATTCGCATTAAACACAAAGTAACGTCTTTATCGGTCCAAAAGATTGTTCCCTCCCCAAAAAATAAAACAGTCTAGCACTTTGGATTAGTATGATCAGCCCATATATGTGTGATAAGTATATATGTTACTATGGTTCCAACTTTCAACTCATCTATCTATCTGTATAAAGCAGAGTAAAACGGATCCGCCACATTAATCCTAAAATCCTAGAAATTCCCACATTAATGGTAGAAATTCTCACGTTAATAGTAGAAAAAAGAAAAGGTCTACATCGTTGAATATGAATAATATTATGTAAATCTAATGGTCAATATTTAAAAGATAAAAAAGATGACTACTAAAGTAGATCTAATATATCAGAGATAAACTCTAAATCTGATCTAATATATTAGAGTTAGATTATGAGTTGGAGATTACCCTAAAAAAAGATTGTTAGAGATAAACTCTATGTGCTGACGCAAATATAGCCGCGCAAACGCGCGACCCACCTTACTCGTTATTATTATATTAAAGCAGAGTTAAAAAGCCACCACGTTCATTCTAAAATACTAGAAATTTGCATGTTAATCAGTGAGAGAAAAAAGATCTATACCTTTGATTATAGTTGGATCAGATTATAATAGCTTACATTAAAAGAAGAGTCCATATCGGTGGCAAAAAATAAATAGTAGAAATAAGAGATCATGTCAACTACAAAGTTTGAAAAAAGAGTTTGTATCAACTACAATATAGAAACATAAATTTGAAATAAAAATAAAAATCTATGTATGTGCAAATGCATGGAACACCATGATCGTTATTATTTATTTATTTATTATATTAAAGCAGAGTTAAATGGAGCCATCACATTAATTTAAAATACTAAAAAATCTCACGTTAATCAAAAATAAAAAGAAAGATCTACACTGTTGATGTTGTGTGACCAGATTATAACGGTTTAGATTAGAAACAATGGTCCATATTATATAAACGGCAACCAACAATTATATTAATACTAAAATACGGTATGCCTCATGAACAACCCCTTATAGAATCCCACGTTAATTATAAAAGGAAAAGTGCCGATTTGGTCCTTCAACGATACCCCTTAGACCACTTTGGTCCCTAAACCTTAATACCAGACTTGTGAAGTCCCTCATATAGTAAAACCGGGTTTGACCGATCCTTTGACCAGTCAAAACAACAGTATTAGGGTTTTCTTGCTAATGTGGCGCCCACACGTGCAATTTTAGCACACATGGTTAACACATGGACTGCCACGTCATTGCCTCATTATTAATCTTGTCAACTCTCTACTCTTCCAAAAAAAATCTCTCGGCCTCTTTCCAAAAAAAATGGATTTGAAAGAGAAAGTAAGAGATAAGGCAATAAGATGGATGTCATGTGGCCATCAAGTCAGCAAAATCATACATGGATACCACATAAGAAATAAAAACTAAAACCATCCACTGACCTGATCAAATGACTAATTTGATCCGGTTTTACTACATAAGGGCCTCACAAGTCCGGTATTGAGGTTTACGAACCAAAGTGGTCCGGCAGACATAATTGAGGAACCAAATCGACACTTTTTTCATTTTAAATAATAGGGATTTTCATATTAATCATAGAAAAGAGATCTACAGCATTAATTATAATGGGCGAAATTCTGACAATCTAGATTGTTCTATGATAAATTTTCCAAACAAAATTTTGATACATCTATTTATTCTCGAGTTGAAAACATTTCAAGTTTATTTCAATGAGCTGGAGTGTTCAGAGAAATGGGCCTTGTTTGTTTTAGCTTAAATTAAATTAAATGATTTTTTATTTTTTTAAAAGCCAAATAATGTAATACTTTGTAATCATTTTTCTGGTTTAAATAGCTTTTTCTTAGAGTTTGTAAAATAATTTTTTACATAATTTTTAAAACTCTTTAAGACGTGTCACAACTTTTTCAGAATTAAAAAATTTTCAATAACTTTTAGGGAAAAAAACACAAGGCCATGGTTGTTACGCCGCTCCGCTAAGGAGTCGACTGGCCTACGAGGCAGGCCTATGAGCCGGAGTGACCGGAAACGAGGTCGACATGCCGCTCCACCGGTTGCAACGGAGCTGGACTTCTCCTTCCGAATGCAACGGCTAAGCATCCGTGGCATCCACGATTCAGAGGATCTGCTTCCACGTGGCTGTTCAGGTCAAATAAACAATCCTTCCGGTCAAAATCATTAGGGTTGGACGTCACACTCTCACTGTTCCAGCATGGCGACTTCAGCTCGGGCTGGCTAATCTATGTTGGCATCACAATCAATCACGCAGACAGGGGACGTACGGTTGGTTTTGAACTAAATTACCCTATCTTAATCTTCGGCGTTAAGCAAATAAACCACTGACAGAAACTTTATCATGTTTTTGAAAAAAATATGATGGATTTTTATAGATGCGCCCAAGCTAGTGCGAGCTATTCATTTTGCTTGCATATAATCGCCTAATGATCTCTTCCCCTCTACGGGTCCGGACGTGAGTACATTTGGATATGTAAAGTTTTCTTACCCTTTCGTGCACCATAAAAATGTCAACACGCATGTAAACTATTGACCATTTTATTTTGCTTAATCCAATGGATCAATTATCTCTTACCCTGTCATATAAGGTTAGGGGTAGAAACGAACCGGGAATGAGCCAAGCTTAGCTCAATGCACGTACGTGGTAACCTGGAATGGTTAGGGGTGATCAGTGGTCGGAGACTGATGTGGTCAAGCCTTGCAGACGACGAGACAATTGGCGATCAGGCTCAATGGCTCGGCTCGACACCGTGGCCCATGTCCACAAGAGGGTGGAGGAAAGTAGCCAATAGAGAGCAGAGAGGGGCAGACCATTGGTGGGACCGACCAGTAGGTGGGAGGGCAGGTGATAGCACGGAGCGATATCCGCCATCACTAGGAAACACATAGAGGGAAGGGTTCAGGGCACTAGGGGAGGTCAGTGCATGCCGCAGCTGCCAGGCATCACTGATGATGTGAAGAGCCACTTGGCCTCCTCCACCATAAAGTGCGAAAGGGGCACCTAGTTCTAACCATGCCTTGCCAAGCCACTTGACAATCAAGCCGAGCCGGCTTGTTGAACCAAGCTGAAAAAAGGTTCGGTTTGGGCTCGTTTCCACCTCGCTCTAAGCTATGCTCGTCCGAGCAATGAGCCACAAGGTTTTTTTAGCCCTATAGCGAGTTAGACGATAAAAGGTACATCTAAATACAGGAATGCTAATGAACGGTATACCGTCCCAACAGTATAAATGTTTTATATGGTGTTTTGATGCAATGTTCTTAAACATTTCATATGTGTTGCGTTTCATAAGTGTTTCATCCAATGTTTTATAAGTGGTCCATATATTTCTATTGATGTTTCACATGATGCATTTTACGTGAAACATGTATCGTTAGAGCATATCTAGCAGGTTCCCTAAACTGTTCTTTAAAACACTATTGCGGACAGTCCTAACCTCTATACCCATCCAGCAGGGTCTCTATCTCAGTCTCTAAATTTAGAGACTCTCTCCGTCGTCTCTATATTTAGAGACTCTCTAGAGAAACTCTATACTATCTTTTTGGGGGATAGAGACTCTGCTAGAGATGATGAAAATGTAGGAAACAAATAGTGATTTAGGGAAGGAATATAGAGAACGAAATATAGAGATCCTGCTGACAATGCTCTTACCGTTCACCGACAGGCGATAGCTCTCGTCTATGCATGTTTACACTTTGTGTGCTACACTGCTCAACGGGGCCAACTCCATAGAGAAATTAAGGCCTTGTTTGGTTCAGATCAATGTTGAGTTGAGTTTTACGGTAGCAAATTTGTGACCAACTCGAAACACGTTTTGAAATTTTCAAAAAATTATGGAAAAAATATTTTGTGAACTCTAAGAAGAACTATTTAAAACCCCACAAAAATAACTACAAAATATTAACAACATTTGGCCGATACAAAAATAACAAATTTTAATTTAATTTAATATGAAACAAACAAGGCCTAATTCAAATTTTTTTGAATTGAATAGGCCGGGAAGAAGCAGGCTAGAGAGGCAAAAACGCACTGGGCGCTTAAATTCGTATTACTGTAGCGATGGGGGTTGGTGATGGGGTCTCCTGGGGATGCTCTAAGCCGGCACGCAAGCTAATTAGCGGAAGAAAACCGCGGCCCGCGGGGACAGGGAGCGGGGGACGGTGGCCGGCCGGTGCCAAGTGGACGGCCGGATCCGCGTGCACTGGCCGCCGGAGCCGCACCGGCCAGCGAAGCACACGCGGCCTCCGGGCCTTCCGATTCCGACCCCCTCGTGCCCCGGGCATCTCGCACACTCGCACGTGCCCCCATCCGCTCGCCTGCAACCTGCTCCTCCTCTCTCGATAATAAAGAGAGCCAAGAGGCCTTGCAGTCGCAGCCACGACGCTAGCTCACACAACCACTGCTCACTGCGCACGGCGCACCTACCAGCTCCCCGTGCAGTCTCTCCCCCTTCTTGGAGCCTAGCTAGCTAGCTAGCTGCAGCTGCAGCCGCTGCTGCTTGGCCTTCGGTTTTCTTGTTGTTGTTGCTGCTGCTCGCTCTCTCTCTGTCGTCGTCGTCGGCTGGTGGTGGTGGTCGCCGGCGAGCTTGGAGAAGGTCGAAGATGTCGGACGGCACGGCCACCTGCGTCGACATCATCCTCGCCATCATCCTCCCGCCGCTCGGCGTCTTCTTCAAGTTCGGCTGCGGGGTAATCAAGCCCTCTCTGCTCTGCGCTGGGCTTAATGAATCATATATGCGGTTAAAACTTTAAAGGCTGTGGTTTTTGATCGGCTGTGGACTGTGGTGGTGAAAAACGGACTTGCAGATCGAGTTCTGGATCTGCTTGCTGCTCACCTTCTTCGGCTACCTCCCCGGCATCATCTACGCCGTCTGGGTCATCACCAAGTAGGAGGGCGGCGAGGAGAGCTGCTCTTCCTTGTCTCCTCCTCTCCTTCAAGGTATGCATATGCATGCACATGCACCTTCAACAACTTTCTTTCTCCATCTGTGCTCATCAGAGGAGTCCTGTGAGGAAATTAATTAACCACCAAGAAAAGAGTGGATCAGTGGATGCGTCTATGCAAATTAAGCAGGCAAAGATGGATCCTTTTTTCCCCAAGCAGCCGTAAAAAATAGATTTCTACAGAGAACAAAAGCATCATCTTCCTTAATTCCTGTCTGTACTTAATTACCCTCCTCCTCCTGACAGCTCGGCTAAGCTGCCATGCTGAGGAGTTCCAGCGCTAGCTAACTGAAGCTTGCTCTGTGCTGTGGCAGGTGATCGATGGCGCCGATCCTGTGCCGGTGATTCGTTTGTGATCTTGCTTGCTGCGTTTGTGTTGTTGGCATGCGGTGGCTCCTGGCTGTCTGGCCGGATGCTGCTCTGCTCCCTGTGCTGTGTGCTGCGTTGTACATCTGTGTGGTGTTGGTGCTCACTGTAGTGTTTAGCTTCCTCTTCTTCCTCCCTCTCCCTGGGACACGGAGG
>SPJY01030130.1:32016-70489 GCA_005191435.1 Raddia distichophylla | reverse complement strand
GTGATGGACTTTTATCACTTTTTTGTGATGCACTTGTATTTATATATGTGATGATTATATATGTGATGTGAATTTGTTGCCGTTTACGATGTGTTGAGATGGAATATATTAATTGGATATGCATGTGCTGTCATTTAGTATTGTGAAATGTATTTGAATTCCAAATAAAGCAGCAAAATTGCTGGAAATGCTGTATTTACGTCGGCCAAGGCCAATATTTACATCGGCCAAGGCCCTCGTAAATACAGCCGTCACCAGCAAATGCTGACGTGGCCTGTATTTACGTCGGCCTGTGGCTCACGTAAATAATCGCCACATCAGCGCCACATCGGTTTAGGGAGTGGTCGTTAAATCCGACGTGACACTTATTTATGTGAGCCATGGCTCACGTAAATAAGTGCCACGTCAACATTCTACGGCAGGCGGAGACCGATAAAAACATATTGACATCGGCCTTAAGACCGACGTAAATACAAGCTATTTACGTTGGCTCTGACGTAAATATTTTATTAACGTCAACGAAATTGCGTGAGCTTATTTACGTCGGCAAGCCCACATAAATAGCTATTTACGTCAGCTTTGGGTCTATTTACGACGGCTTGTGGCCCACGTAAATAATCTGGATTCTTGTAGTGATTGACCCCCGAATGCACAGAATAATTATTCGGCTGAACCTTGATACACTCACATACCGATCCCTTTGCCACCCGATACCAGTCAAGCTCAAGGCGAGATACGCGCCACCCTTGTTGATAGCTCGACCAATTCACTCAGCAGAGGATGAATACATAGCATGACTAACTCCTTAGTCATATTAGCACGGCCGTGCGCTTTCCCTATCCATCCATAAGAGGGGCCCAGAGGTACCTTTCCTGTTATCTAGGAGGGGCAAATTCCGTCTTGATCATCACACCCCTGGCTATGTATCGTGGCATGCCCAGTAGACATCTTTATAACTACCCTATTACGGTATAGCGTTTGATGATACCAAAGTATACAAGTCAACATGTTGGGCATTCATGACAATCTCAAGTCTAAGGACCATATAGGTATACCACTCGAGACAATACGTTGATGGCGCTATAAGAGATAACAACTCACAACGTCTCGAAAGTAGGTCTGTCCGACTGTCCATGTTCTTCAATATGCGTCTATACTATTGGTTTGATATCTCCATATCTATGGTATGTGAAACATTACCATCAACCAATATATATGCTGATCAAATCATAACCGCTCCTCGTAATGATATGGATCAGGGACCCGTTTAGAATAAAGTCATATAACAATGTGTTTCACAATCAAGTCGTATCCAATAGACAAAGTCATGACATTTATTCAGGGAACCGATAAACAACGTTACATAAGTACATGAACAAAGACGTGGTACAATCATCACTATGATTGATCTAGGCATATCCCTTTCAATTTTCGCGTACCCTTTTGATTGCTACCCTTTTTCATATGTGGCAATGCTAGATTCCACAACAGAATAAAGCATCCATTCCACCAGGTAAATTCCCCACAAACCAACATGAGCCAAGTTTTTCAATGTGTCCACTCTATACCTATCTATACAGTTTATTTCATAAAAAGACTTCAAAGTTATCATGAGTCATCCCTCAATCTTTCATCAAAAAAGGGGAGAAATTCTGTCTACAAAAAGACTTCAAAGTTCTCATGGCACGTGACTCATCACAAAATTTGGAGTTGGTACTACAAAATATTATGTCATCAACAAAAATTTGGCAAATAAAAAAAATGTCCATCACACGTATGTGTGAACAATGACTAATACAATGTCCATAGTGCTTGCGTCAAACCTTAGATCATTTTAAAACATGATTTTGAAGTTTTGAGTCTTCAAACGCCGGAGGTTGTTCCATGAAAGCAAGCTTATCAATGTAACCATTAAAAATTAAAAAGCACTCTTAAGATCCATTACCCCTAAGTACAGTGTCATGGCATGTAGAAATGCAAGAATGAAATGAACGGCCTATAATTGAGTCTCCAGTGCATACGTTTCACCATAGTCCATAACATCGATTTGGGTTAAACCTTGTGCCACAAGGAGAGCTTTGTTTCATATCACCATGTCATTATAATCTTGCTTATTATTGAATACCTACTTGGTTCCGATGATGTTGTGATCCTCTGGCCGCTCCAAAAGGTTTCACACCTCATTCCACATAAAATTATTGAGCTCCCCATGCAATGCGTTCACCCAGTCTGGAATGCTCAAGGCTTCATCTATGTTCTTGGGCTTACCAAAAGAGGCTAAGGAGTAATGTTCACAAAAATTAGTAGAATGATCACTCTTATATCCCCTATGATTTGCTCCATAGAGTGATCTTTTACTGTGTTTGTGGAAGATCGATGGAGATGGAGCAACATGTGGTTCATCTTCCTTTGGATCACATATGGCTTCATTTTCCCCGAGCTCCAAGTTCTTTACTGCAAGTATTAAGGCATCATCATGTAGCATCTACATTGTCATGATATTGAAGTGTTGACGGTCCACTAGCTCATCGCCCTCCTCCCCCACTGCAGTAGTCCTTATTAACATGCTCGCAATCATTCATGCTTAGCCTCCGTCCTCCTCTTACCATCATCGTGTGTGTTGGTCTTTTTTGGCCACATTGTTGGTCCCTAACTCATGAATCACCACCGATACCACACAAGTCGGCCTTGCCCCCAATTCACGCGCCGTCTCAATCCAGCTACGAGCTTATCATTTATCGTTCCATGATGATATCAGACACCCACCATCCCTACTCAGCTAGGAGTATTAGATAAGCTTTAATAGCGCTTCAAGTGGGAGGAGGTGTGTGGTGCCAACGAGTCCCTATGAGGGTAGAGAGGTGGAAAGAAAAGAAGAGAGGGTCACTAGCACCAGCAATGTCATCAGGCAAGAAGAGAGAAGAGGGTATAGACTCAACGTGAGAGTGAGAAAGAGTGAGAGTGTGAATGATGCTGATTAGTTGAATAAAAAAGTTGAATGGAGCGAGGGTGAAAGTTCATGAACTAATTAATTTGATATATCTTGTTTAATTTATCTTGAATGCGTGTTTTAAAAATCTAAACACAACTAAAAGAAGCGGATCTGACTCTCAAGAACACCTGAAAAAGTTTTTGAAAATAGAAGTTAAGTAAAAAAGTCATATAAGAAAGTTAGGGATCAGGCTCTAGTGTTTTTCTTATAGTTGATATTTTGTGGTCTTGCGGAATTATTAAATATACGATAGAATCCGGAAGCACACGTGAAAATGTGTGCACCGGTCATGACAATCACCTACTGTCCCCAATTAGTGCAAGTATAGTGCGCCATGTTGGCTTCAATTAACGGAAGTGGCAGGTAGAGATGACTATTGACGATGGGGGCAAAAGGTGAAAACGAACATGTCTCTGGTATAAGAAGGCAATGTGTGAGAGAGATGTCTGTTGGCTGTCGTACATCATTATTGAAGAGATAAAGGGCCACTAATTTGTGTCACGTGTAGTGTTGAGACTTGATATGTTCAGTACTAAACAGTACGTGTGAGTTCTGACGTGTGTAAATGTGCTGACGTTTTGTACTGTTATCTCGAAGATCATCAATGGGCTGCTTGGTTAGGTGCCAAGTGAGATGCAACCTCCTCTTTTTTTTCACTATCAACCTCATGCTATTTGGCACTTCTTTATTCACCTTAGTATAAATTAAAACTATTGCTTTTATTTTTTTCACAGCCTATACGAAGTAATATTTTGTAGTATTTTTTAAAGATTTTAAAAATATTTTAACTATATTTTTAAATCTTTTCAAACCTCTTATTGAGAGCTGTCAACTTTAAGATTATATTTAAGCTATCTTAGAATTTGTAAGCCTTAATGGTTCAGTTAGGCCTACGGGTGGGTAAAAAGTGGAAACTAAACACATAAACGGACCAAAAATCCAGAAAATATTGATTTTTCAATTTTTCTCAGAAACTTAGGTAGTTTGGTTGTACCAGTGTCACCCTCTGTAAATGGAATTACTTCTTCCATTTCTCTATATTTGTCCACTCTCATAATTGCTTATAGACAAAAAAACACAAACTAAAGTGAAAAAGATACATTAAAATAATCATGCTACATCTAATTAATGCATTTGGTTGGCTGCATTCATGCATTTGACCTTTCTTGAAAACAACATTTGACAAGCGTTCTTGTTTCCATAATAGATAAATAATTCAAAACAAATATTCTAAAAGCTATATATATACACAGATACAGCGAAACGAAGGGACAAGGGAGTACTACATTTACCAAAATCTCCAGCACTTTGGACTTTGGCCTGCTTTGCCTCCGGTGGAACTCATAGCTTCCATCCCCACCGGCCCAAATAACACCCGAGAACAAACTAGAAACCAGCCCGCAAACCGAACACATCACACGTGATGTGCCTAGTCTTGGCTATGCCCATACTAACTCTCTATGAAGCATGTTTAAAGTAGTTTATGCTTGTTTGACTAGAAAATAAATTTGAGTTTATTTAGTATAGTTTTTCTTAATTATGAAGCCAGCTCTAAAAGTACATTAATTATTTTAGCTCAAATAGCTTGTTTATTTAGCTTAGCCACTAAAAATATTGTATGAGTCTTGTGCTCTCGTGGCTATCACCCAGGGTTCCTACGTTCTCAGATCTCAGATCCCTGGATCCCTAGATCACCAAAGCCAACCCTAGCTCATGTGTGGCAATTGGGGGAAGTGAAGAGATGACGCACACACGTTCAAGATCGGGAGTGGCGGTGGCAAATGTCCGAGCGAGAGTATGATCAGTGAGTGGCGACAATAGCAACACTGGAGCAATGAGCAATATTGGAGTCGGAACGGCAGTGACAACGTGCCATAGTACAGTGTGATGAAGATAGTGAGATGCTTGTCATGTCAATTTGTTCTTGCATATAAGTGTGATGTTGAGTTCTTTAAGTTGTGGCCCTTGTAAATTTTTGGTATACTGAAAATACGGAGCAGTCGTACTGAATTGATTTGGTATATTCAGTTAAGTAGTGGATTTTTATAGAAAATTTCGGTGCATGCACCTCGGATGCTAAAGTTTCTATATAACAAAAATGCTTAACAGAATATACTGATTATACCGAATGCCTACTCTTAGTTAGGCCGGTCAGTTCCAAATTTACTATTCTAGTCATACCCATTCATACACTGTTGCATCCTGTTGCATCCTCCTATCAGTTAACCATACCATTTCCTTGCTATATTATTTATCCAACTCAGGTTATACATACAAAATATAAAGTGACAAAATAATTTATAAGCATGAAATACACTTTCCATCATCTTATGTAGACAACATTATAGACAATTTATTGTAGAATATTGTTTTTTTGGACAACATCGTCTATAGCTTGGTGACATGGTAAAGTATATAGAGTTGTTGTCTTAGGACTGTCAACCATCGTGCATGTCCTCAAAGTGTACAATGGTCCATGGCAGTTCGCTATAAGTCTTCCCATGTGGGACACATGATGAAAATGGAGAGTGTATAAAGAGAATTCCTCGTATACAATTCTATAGTCAAATGTAGCATGGAGACCATCACTACTAGAGAACGGGCTTTTCCTACCGGCACATTAGTATGAGAAGGACTGGCAAGGATCCAACCACATTCAATTTCATTTGCTTCCAAGGGGGTTCATGCCAAACTATACCTGTTGCATTAAACGCGGTGAAGAAGAGATTACAAGGGAAGACAAAGAAGAAGAAGAGGAAGAAGAGGACGAAGAGGAGGAGGACAATATCTCGAACGTTGGCCAACACTATTCTTTCAAATATACATTGGGGGAGTTTGGTGGTGATGACCTAGAATAGATGCTGCTTGATAGAGAGATAGAATACGAAAATGGAAGACAATATGAAAAGTTTAAGCGTATGTGGGAGGACAACGGTACGCTGTTGTACCTAGGCTGCAAACACAAAAGTTGCGTATTGTACTGGAATTGTTGCAATGGAAGGCTACCAATGGATTGTCTGACAAGAGATTCGACAAGTTGTTATGTCTAATAAAGAAGTTACTTTTAGAAGGTAACACGCTGTCTGAAAGTATATATGATGCTAAGCAAGTTGTTTGCCCTTTGGGGTTGGAGGTACAAAAGATATTATGTTGTAACGATTGTAGCCTTTATCTGAATGAGTTCGAGGAATTGGAAGCTTGACCAGTGTGCAAAACTTCACGGTAAAAGACCAGGCATGATGACCACCTGTTAAGGTGGTATGGTATTTCCCTATAATCCCCCGTCTGAATCGTTTATTTGCAAACAGAGAGCATGCCCAACTCCATATGAAGATTGTTGCTCCATTATCTCCTTCCCTTCTCCATCCCCTACTTGCCCCTCTCCCCTTAATTCTAGCTCGGCATTTGCCTTCGTCTCTTTGACCTCCCATCTCTCTCACTCTCTCTCTCTCTAGATTTGCTATTGTAGACTCGAGTGCACAGGGGGCTTGTGCTATCGACTCGACTCTATGAGCCGTCCGATCTTAGATCCCACGGCTGACCATGGCAACCCTGCCGCACGGACTCGCCCGCCCAAAATTGACTCTCACAGTGTTTTTTCCTCCTGAAACGTCCCATTACTCCTCCCCCTTCGCATCTCCTTTGTCACTAGTCTCTCACTCTCATCTCAGGAACATGCCGCCGCTGGCCGCCGTCAGTCAACTCTAGCCCTCCAAGACACTACTCCAGTCTTCTCCACAGCTCGCCTCCCCCTTCTCCTAGCCTCTTCCTTCCCCTCCCCGCCCTTCCCCTCCTCCCCGTGGAACAAACCCTAGGCGTTGGATGGGGTCTATCACAACGGTGTTGCCTCCACAAGGATGTCGGGAGGAGAGTTCTATGTGTGAATTCACCGCCATCTCTAGGAGGGTGTGGTGTCGCAGCTGCATCCAGTGGACCCTGCTCCCCTCTCTACAGCTGCAGTCCACCATGAAGACATGCCAGCAGGTGGATGGCCCTCCTCATCAAGTCGTCGCTCCACCTCTTTAGCTCCTTGTATAAAGGAGTGCAACTTCTGGATTTCAAATCTATTCAGCCCGTGAGCCACCTTGTTGTTGCCTGGCACGGTAGACTAATGGCGCCCCGATTCTCTTCTTTAGCGGTCAAAAACAAATAATAACTACGTATTTAAAGTGGAGAATAGGTTACTGTATATTAGGGAACTACCAGGACGAGAAATCGAGCGTTTATTGTTGATCCCGATACAGTTTTTGAAAAAGTTCAGCCTTCTATTGCAAAAAAACTAGATATATTTTTTAAATGTATATGTTATAGTTTTGTATGTATAAGTCATAGTTTATCGGACAGTGCGAACTAAATGAATGAGACTTCTCAATGCCCCAGATATAGTTTTTGATATGTAAGTTATAGTTTTTTATGTATAAGTTATAGTTTTTTCGGACCAGGCAATGCAAATGAACGAGATTTGTTCGTTCAGAAACTAATTAATACCTAAAACTCCGGATCTGGTTTCTCTCTACTTTTGAAAAAATGCATGACCATCCCAACTCTCATTTCGTATGTGGATGGTCGTTTTGAAGGTGATGACATGCGGCGCGGGGATGACGATGCATGGGGCGGCAATGATGACATGAGGCGCGGCGGCGGTGACACGCGGGGCGGCTGTAAGAGCAAGCTCCTTAGGGGCTTATTTGATTTTGGTAATTGATGGTAACTGAGCTGTAGAGCTAGATCACTTCAAGATTAAGAACATTTGTTTTCTAGTTATTTTGATTTCTGGCATGTTTGTAGCCTAGGGCCATCATGCCTACCGATCGTTGTATCTATGGCTGCAGAGTCCCACAGAGTACATCTTCGGTCTCTTATTCTCATTCGTCATCGAGAGAGTTTGGGATAGGTCCAGGGGATTCCAGGGGGTAGCCAGCTGTCCGAAGTTTCATAGCCGCTAAATCTCAAAGCCAAACATTTCCTGTGGGCGCGAAATTTCCCGCTTAAGTGTCCAAAAGTTCCCGTCGAGTTCATAAGTCAACAAACTTGGCACAAACCCTAGGTGAGATATCAAGGGAGAAAGCAATAGCCAAAAACGAAGTGGGATACAAAAACTGGCCCCGTCGAACTGGGTCCGACGGATGAGCGTGTGAGCGGCTAAGTCCCACAAAATGGAACCCTACTGTCGGAATGGGTCCAACCACCGTCCGACTGGGTCCCACCAAGCAATCGACTCCTAGCGACTAAGTCCCAAATGCATCCCTTCTGTCGGACTGGATCCGACCAGGCCACTCCCAAAGTAAAACACTTCATCGGACTAGGTCCGACGACCATTGGATTGGGTCCGACGACCATCGGACTGGTTCTGACTGTATCACCGGAAATTCAATCTGGGCCGTCCATTCAAGGTTTTCGCCTTGTACCTACAAATAGGAGCCACTAGCACGGGGAAACTTGAGAGAGCCCCATTTAGGACCCACCCCTTTCCCTAGCCACCTTAGAGAGCTCCTCCCATGGTGTTTTTCACAGCCAAATCCAAATCCACCATGAGATCTTGAGTGATTGAGGGAGGAGTGAGGAAGAAGATGAGAGCATCCCCTAGTCTCCTTCTCATTGCCCCCAAGATCCATGCCCTCTTCCATGGTTGTCTTGCCATCCTCCATGGTGGGATGAGGGTTGAGTGAGTTGCGGTGTCTCTGGTCTTGTGCTCTTGGGATTCTTACCACCGAGAAACGTCGTCACCGCCAAGCTCCGTCAAGCATACCACAAGCAAACCCTTCTCCGTGAAGATCACCGTGCTTCCTATGGTGCTTCCTCTCCATCCGTCGGCGTGTGCAAAGCCTGCTGTCTCATCGACGGCCACCTTGCTTCCCAAAGTGCACTTCTCCATTGTATTGGAGATGTGCTAAATCCTCGGTGTGCTCGAGGTCGGCTTCGCTTGTGAAGTCGGTGTTTCAGTGTCCTTCGCATGTGGAGGCTATCGATTTGTGTGAAGGTTTGCAGCTCACTTACCATGTGTGGATGAAGAGCTACCACCAAGTGGATTGAGGGCTAGGGATGATAGAGTCTCGGCTTCCTTGACCGGAAGCTTCCTCAACGTGAGTAGGTGCTTGCACTGTCTCATTTACTTACCGCATCTTGATATCCGCTGCCTGCGATTGCCTTCATGCCTCCTACACTTGTGCTTTGATTGCTTTTGCCTACAAGACTTGTGTAGAAATTCACGCGCTAGCTGTGTGTCTTAACTTGCCTAAATGACTAAGTGCAATAAAAGTAAAAATTAAAATAGTTTGATTCACCCCTCCTCTCGGCCTTAGGTTCCTTCAATTGGTATCAGAGCCAGGTTCTCTAGCTAGTTCTGCTTCACCGCATTAGATATGGCCGAAGGGGATAGTGTAGCTGCCAATAGGATCCCAACCTTCAATGGTTTGCACTTTGACTTCTGAAAGAAGCGTATAAAAATCTAACTTATTTCCATTGGCGATGACATTTGGGATGCTATTGAGAATGACATCAACATCACATGTGATGAGAATGCACCACTCACACCAACACAGAAAACACTTTATGGCTAATGATGCTAAGGCCATGAATACTATATTCACAGGCTTGAATAGGGATGTGTTCAAGAGGGTTAACAACCTCACTTCTGTCAAGACTATTTGAGATTCTCATGATGAGATCCATGAGGGCACTGCTGCTATTAAGGAGGGTAGATTATTGGTGGTTAAGGAGCAATTTGATAAATTTGATATGCTTCCTTGTGAAAATGCAAATGCTACTTTTACTCGCCTTAACCACATAATCAATGAGCTCAAGGGGTTCGGACTCTCTATGTCTGATGTTGATGTGTGCATGAAGATGATGAGGATTCTCCCAAGACAGGAGTATAGGGAAATCATCACTGTTCTTTCCAACAGCAATGAGTTTGAGACGATGACTCTCGGTGCTCTCTTGAGCAAACTCCGTGCTCATGAGATGCTCATCATCGAGCCCTAGCCACTCCATTAGCTGAGAAGACCAAGACCATTGCTCTCAAGACTACTGGACACAAGCCAAGCAAGTCCGAGCCTGCCTCCTCCAAGGATCAAGAAGGATCATGGTTCTTCCAACATGAGTCACTTGAGGAGATCATGGGTCTGTTCGGGAAGCGCTTCGAACTCAAGAGGCGAACCAAGAACCCACATTCTAGCTATCGATGCTATGAGTGTCATGAGAAGGGTCATATTGCCTCTATGTGCCCTCAAAAGGATAAGATCAAGTGCAAGGAGAAGAACAAGCAAGACAGTGATGATGACAAGCCCAATCACAAGGATGGGTAGTACAAGAATTAGAAGACTGAGTTCAAGGCCACCTCCAAAAAGGGAAAGAAGTTGGAGTTCGTTGAAACTTGGGGTCACCGATGACAGTTCCAGTGACTTAGCCACTTCAGAGGAGGATGAGGAGCCAAGTGGTGAAGGACTTGCCACCATGACAATTGCTGAGATGACTCCTGCACCACCAGATTTCACCATAAAATGCTTGATGGCCGTCCCAGAACCAGAAGAGCAAGTGTGATATTCTGATGGAGAAGAGTCTACTTCCACTACTTCCTCTACACCAACAGCTTCATCACCATCTTCTTCAGCCTCTAAGTGCTTGATGGCTCGACCATCCACTGAGGTATCTTCTGATTTTGACTCTAAAACTCTCTCTTAGTGGGATGAAGAGACTATTAGAGAGAATGTGGCTAAGTTACTTGATGTTCTACAAAAGGAGCATTTGACAGCCATACTCTCCAGGATTCTCTGAATGCCCTCACTGCTAAGCATGATTCCCTTGAGACTGAATTTGATCTTTTAAATGGTGACAAACATAGCTTAGCTCGGAGGGTAGACATGCTTGATGTGGAAACAAAGGTATGAATAAATCTGTAGATGGCTTGCTTGCTACTATTCTTAGACTTAAGGCAAAAAAAATTACTTACTGAAAAGAATGTTTCCATTGATGTTTTGCCAATTGCTCAAGCCACTGATGATTTAATTGTTTCACCTGCTTTGATTGTGCCTCCTGTGACTGCACCATTTACTACTTCTGTCACACCTGCTATCACCATGACACCTGTTAGTACAGATGTTTCTTCTGAATGTGCATTGATTGGCTCTAATGCTAGTACTATTGTTCATTTGATTGATTCTTACTCTAAGTGTGCCATGATTGCTTCTAGTTCCAGTGGTTCCACTAGTGTAGAGTGCACTCCTAACTCATGCAAATTTGTACTAGCTGCTAGGGAACTACCCATTGAGCATGACAAACTTGCCATAAAAAATGCTAGTCTTAAGGCAAAGCTTGAGAAATTAGACAAGGGTCTTGACAAGTGTTATGAGGGGAGTCGTGTCCTTAACCAGATACTTGAGGAACAAAGGAATCCGGCCCTGAAGGGTGGCTTGGGATTCATCCCTGAGAAGCCTAAGAGGAAGAAAAAAAAGGTGCTCAAGTGTCCAACAAAGGGCAAAACTCCCTTCATAACAAGCCCAAGGGAAACACTAACAAAGTTAATAACTCTGGGTATAAAAACATGAACACTAGGAACAATCACTCTATAAAGCACAATAGGCGCAACACATGGCAAGGATCTCATAGGCACTATAATTTCACTACATGGCAACCTAGGAACCAATATGCTTGAAAATATGCTCCTAGACACAACAATTGGAATGGTCCTCCTCCATGCCATACAACAATTGGCAAGCTCCATCTCCACCTAGCTTCTAGAATGGTCCTCCGAGGCAAAACTTTGCTAGGCAAAATCCACCTAGGAACCAAGCTAGAAACACTCCCAAGCACACCCAACCCAAGCTTCCAAGAGCTCATGCTGAGTTGTATGACTACTACTTGCTTAGGATAAATGATAAGTGTAAGGTGGTTGCTAGATTTGTTGGCTTGAAGGCTGAGAATGAGCACAAGTCACATGTTTGGGTGTCTAAGGCCCTGTTCTTTTGAGCTGATCTGAACGGCTGAATGGCTGAATGGCTGAAATTAGAGATGGACTGGGTCGATTTGGCCCTATAGACCTTGGGTCGAACCAGAAAAAAACGAACCATTAGAGCGCGCACTCAACCCCAAAGTGGATATTTGGATCGATGGGGTCGACCCAAAAAATCCAAAGGGTACCCCCGATCCATTCCATCGCTTATTCCCAGCCGCCACTCTGGCACGACATCCTTGATCCCCATCGCCGACGCCGACCGCCCCTCACCGTCGCCTCCACGCCGGTAGCTGCGCCTCCCCTCTCAGGCGCCGGCTGCGGCCTATCTCCACCAGCACGGCCCCACCCGTGCAGCTCCTCTCTTCAGTGTCACCGGCAGTCCCAGGGATAGCCAAAAACGAAGTGGGCGGCAAAAACTAGCTCTGTCGGACTGGGTCCGACGGATAAGCATGTGAGCAGCTAAGTCCCCTAAAATGTAACCCTACTGTCAGACTGGGTCCGACCATCGTCCGATCGACTCCTAGCGACTAAGCCCCAACGACCAGGTCGCTCCCAAAGTAAAACACTTCATCGGACTGGGTCCGACGACCGTCGGCTTCGGTCCGACTGCATCACGGGAAATTCAATCTATGTCGTCCATTCAAGGTTTTCACCTAGCATCTATAAGTAGGAGCCACTAGCACGGGAAACTTTAGAGAGCCTTATTTAGGACCCACCCCTTGCCCTAGTCACCCTAGAGAGCTCCTCCCATGGTTTTCTTCACTCCCAAATCCAAATCCACCATGAGAACTTGAGAGATTGCGTGAGAGAGATTGAGGGAGAAGGAGTGAAGAAGAAGAAGAGAGCATCCCCTAGTCTCCTTCTCGTCGCCCCCATGGTCCATGCGCTCTCTCATGATTGTCTTGCCATCCTCCATGGTGTGATGAGGGTTCGGTGAGTTGCGGTGTCTTCGGTCTTATGCTCTTGGGGTTTTTGCCATCGAGAGACGTCATCACCGCCAAGCTCCATCAAACATACAACAAGCAAACCCTTCTCTACGAAGTTCACCGTACTTCCTATGGTGCTTCCCCTCCGTTCGTCGGCGTGTGCAAAGCCTGCCATCGCATCGGCGGACACCTTGCTTCCCAAAGTGCTCTTCTCCATTGCGTCGGAGATATGCTAAATCCTCAGTGTGCTCGAGGTCGGCTTCAATTGCGAAGTCGGTGTTTCAGGGTCCTTCACGTGTGGAGGCTACCAATTCGTGTGAAGGTTTGGAGCTCGCCTACCATGTGTTGGTGAAGAGCCACCACTGAGTGGATTGAGGGCTAAGGACGATAGAGTCCCGGCTTCCTTGACCGGAAGCTTACTCAATGTGAGTAGGTGCTTGCAACGAACACGGTAAAAAAATCGGTTTGCACCTCTTTGTCTCATTTACTTACCACATCTTGATGTCCACTGTCTGCAAGTGCCTTCGTGCCTCCTGAACTTGCGTTTTTATTACTTTTGCCTACTAGACTTGTGTAGGAATTCACGCGCTAGCTGTGTGCCTTAACTTGCCTAAGTGACTAAATGCAACAAAAGTAAAAATTGAATTAGCCCGATTCACCCCTCCTATTGGTCTTAGGTTCCTTCAATTGGTATCAGAGCCAGGTTCTCTAGTTCTGCTTCACCGCATTAGATATGGCCGAAGGGGATAGTGTAGCTGCCAATAGGATCCCAACCTTCAGTGGTTTGCGCTTTGACTTCTCGAAGAAGCGCATGAAAATCTATCTTATTTTCATTGGCGTTGGCATTTGGGATGTGTTGAGAATGGTATCACCATCACACGTGATGAGAATGCACCACTCACACCTTCACAGAAGACACTTATGGTTAATGATGCTAAGGCCATGAATGCTATATTCACGGGCTTGAGTAGGGATGTGTTCGAGAGGGTTAGCAACCTCACTTCTGCCAAGGCTATTTGGGATTCTACTATTGAGATCCATGAGGGTATTGTTGCTGTTAAGGAGGGTAGATTAGTGGTGGTTAAGGAGCAATTTAATTAATTTGATATGCTTTCTTGTGAAAATGTAAATGCTATTTTTACTCGCCTTAACCCCATAATCAATGAGCTCAAGGGGCTTGGACTCTCTATGCTTGATATTGATATGTGCAGGAAGATGATAAGGATTCTCCCAATACAGGAATACAGGGACATCATCACTGTTCTCTCCAGCAGCAATGAACTTGAGACGATGACTCCCAGTGCTCTCTTGTGCAAACTCCGTGCTCATGATATGCTCATCATTGAGCCCCTAGCCACTCCATCAGCTGAGAAGACCAAGACCATTGCTCTCAAGGCTACTAGATACAAGCCAAGCAAGCTCGAGCCTGCCTCCTCCAAGGATCAAGAAGGGTCATGGTTCTTCCCACCTGAGGCACTTGAGGAGATCATGGGTCTGTTTGGGAAGCGCTTCGAACTCGAGAGGCGAACCAAGAACCCATACTCTAGCTATCGATATTATGAGTGTCATGAGAAGGGTCACATTGCCTCCACATGCCCTCACAAGGATAAGATCAAGCGCAAGGAGAAGAGCAAGCAAGACAGTGATGATGACAAGCCCAAGCATAAGGATGGGAAGTACAAGAACTGAAAGAAGACCGAGTTCAAGGCCACCTCCAAGAAGGGGAAGAAGCTGGCGTTCGTTGGAACTTAGGTCACCGATGACAGTCCCAGTGACTTAGCCGCTTCTAAGGAGGATGAGGAGCAAAGTGGTGAAGGACTTGCTACCATGACAATTGCTGAGATGACTCCTGCACCTCCAGATTTCACCACAAAATGCTTGGTGGCCGTCCCAAAACCACAAGAGCAAGTGTGGTATTCTGATAGAGAAGAATCTACTTCCACTACTTCCTCTACACCAACAGCTTCATCACCATCTTCTTTAGCCTCCAGCTTGATGGCTCCACCATACACTGAGGTATCTTCTGATTTTGACTCTGAAACTCTCTCTAAGTGGGATGAAGAGACTACTAGACAGAATGTGGCTAAGTTACTTGATGCTCTACAAAAGGAGCATTTGACAGCCATACTCTCCAGGAGTCTCTGAATACCCTCGCTGCTAAGCATGATTCTCTTGAAACTAAATTTGATCATTTAAATGGTAAGAAACTTAGCTTAACTCGGAGGGTAGACCTGCTTGATGTGTAAAACAAAGGCTTGAATAAATCTGTAGATGGCTTGCTTGCTATTATTCTTGAGCTTAGGGCAAAAAACAAATTGCTTACTGTAAAGAATGCTTCCAGTGATGCTTTGCCAATTAATCATACCACTGATGATTTTATTGCTTCACCTGTTTTGATTATGCTTCCTGTGACTGCACCATTTACTACTTCTATCACACCTGCTATCAACATGACACCTGCTAGTATAGATGTTTCTTCTGAATGTGCATTGATTGGCTCTAATGCTAGTACTATTGTTCATTTGATTGATTCTTACTCTAAGTGTGCCATGATTGCTTTTAGTTCAAGTGGTTTCACTAGTGTAGAGTGCACTCCTAACTCATGCAAATTTGTATTAGCTGCTAGGAAACTAGCCATTGAGCGTGACGAACTTGCCATAGAAAATGTTAGTCTCAAGGTCAAGCTTGATAAATTTGACAAGGGTCTTGGCAAGGGTTATGAGAGGAGTATTGTCTTTAACCAGATACTTAAGGAACAAAGGAATCTGGTCCTAAAGGGTGGCTTGGGATTCACTCCTGAGAAGCCTAAGGGGAAGAAAAATAAAGGTCCTTAAGTGTCTAACAAAGGGCAGAACTCCCTTCATAACAAGTCGAAGGGAAATACCAACAAAGCTAATAACTCTGGGTTTAAAAACGTGAACACTAGAAACAATCACCCTAGGAAGCACAATAGGCGCAACACATGGCAAGGATCTCATAGGCACTATAATTCCACTACATAGCAACCTAGGAACCAATATGCTTGGAAATATGCTCCTAGATACAACAATTGGAATGATCCTCCTCCCATGCCATACAACAATTGGCAAGCTCCTCTACCTAACTTCTGAAATGGTTCTTCGGGGCAAAACTTTGCTAGGCAAGATCCACCTAGGAACCAAGCTAGAAACACTCCCAAACACACCCAACCCAAGCTTCCAAGAGCTCATGCTGAGTTGTATGACCACTACTTGCTTAGAATAAATGATAAGGGTATGGTGGTTGCTAGATTTGCTGGCTTGAAAGCTGAGAATGAGCACAAGTCACATGTTTGGGTGTCTAAGTCTTTAATTGATCAATTTGCTCCTGTTGCCTCTGGTTTGAAGATTAGCCCTCGAGGACCTCCTGTGTGGGTCCCTGAGTCACAAAATTGATCTCTTCTTAATACAGGTGAACTACCGGAGTAGAGGGTGTTATTGGATCGTTGACAGTGGGTGTACCCAATACATTACCGGCAATTCCCGGTTGTTCACCTCAATAGGGGAGGATGGATCAAACCCCCCAAGGTCACTTTTGAAGACGGAAGCAAGAGCAAGGTAATTGAAGCTGGAAAGTTAGCAATCTCTACGGATCTCTCAATTGACAATGTGTTACTGGTAAACACTCTGAACTACAATCTACTTTCCGTTGCTCAGATTTGTGATTTAGGTTTCCATTCTAATTTCTCATCTGAGTGATTGTTGGTTCTTGATTAAAATGGAAAAATAATGTTCAAAGGTTTTCGTTTTAAAAACTTGTTTCTTGTAAACTTAAATGAGTCTGTCGCATCCATCTCGGTTTTCCTCTTTGTCAAAGTCTCACTTGGTTGGCTTTGGCATAGGCGCCTAGGGCATGTTGGTATGAGAAACTTAAAAAACCTGTTCAAAATCTAGTTGGTTCTTCGGGTGAAAGATGTGGCATTCGAGAAGGATAAACTTTGTTCAGCATGTTAAGCCGATAAACAAGTGGCAAGTGCTCATCCTACCAAAAATATCATGTCTACATCCCAACCAATTTAGCTCTTGCACATTGACATTTTTTATGACTACTGCATAGTTGATGACTACTCTCGATACACTTGGGTCATCTTCCTTCCAGACAAAACACCAACTAGAGATGTTTTCAAAAAATTTGTAAAGAAACCTCAAAACAAATTTCATTGTACCCTCAAGAAGGTGAAAAGTGATAATGAAACCGAGTTTACTAATACTTCCATTGAGCTGTTCTGTGATAGTTAGGTATTGACAATAAGTTCTAAGGCACTTACACTCTTGAGCAACATGGAGTGGTTGAGAGGAAGAACAGGACACACGTCGAGATGGCAAGAACAATGCTCAATGAGTTTGGCACTTCTCAGGTCTTCTAGGCTGAGGCAATCAACACAGCCTGCTACTGCATTAATAGGTTGTACCTTCACAAGCTCCTGAAGAAGACACCCTATCAGCTGGTTGTGGAAAGATGTCTCCTACTTTAGGATCTTTGGATGCAAGGCCTACATCAAGAAGAAGAGGGAGCATTTGGGCAAGTTCCAGAGCAGAGTGGACACTGGGACATTCTTGGGGTACTCAGCCAAAGGGTCGTCTTTCAGGGTGTTCAATGAAGCAAGTGGTCAGATTAAATAATCGTGTGATGTAAAGTTTGATGAGTCAAATGGCAGTCAAGGGCAGCATGACAACTTGAATGATGTTAGTGGAGAGCAGTTGGCAAGGACAGCTGATCAGATAGAAGTTAAGGATGTGAGACCAGTTGAAGCTCCAAAAGAGGTTGAGACAGTTGCACCACCTCTCACTCCTGAGCCAGTGGCAGACTCAGGAGGAGCTATGCCTCAGGACAGCTCAAGCTTGGAGCCAGTGTTAGAGGCAGAGATAGCTTGTGAGTAGGATGGAGAGACAATCGAGCAGACAGTTGGATAGCCTTCTCAGTTGATCAGGACCCATCACTCCATTGCTTGAGATCACCCAGCTGAGCAAATGATTGAGGACTTGACTCAAGGTGTGCAAAAATGGTCAAGGACAGCTAATTTCTGTGAGCATCATGAATTTGTGTTTGAAATGGACCCAAAAAAGGTGGAAGAGGCATTGGCTGACCCTGACTGGATCAATGCCATGCATGAGGAGCCGAACAACTTTGAGAGAAACAAAGTCTGTACACTTGTGGAGCGTTTCAAGGATTGCAATGTGATTGGCACCAAGTGAGTATTCAAGAACAAGACAGATGAATTTGGATTGATTGTGTGAAACAAGGCAAGACTTGTGGCTTAGGGTTTCATTCAGGTTGAGGATATGGATTGTGGAGGCACTTATGCTCCTGTGGCCAGACATGATGCAATTAGCCTGCTTATGACATTCTCGACTTGTCACAACATCACTTTGAGGCAAATGGATGTCAAGAGCGTCTTCTTAAATGGCTACATTGAGGAGCAGGTCTATGTTGAGCAACCTCCAGGATTTGAAGACCCAACTGATCATGTGTACAAATTGTCAAAGGCTTTGTATGGGCTGAAGTAAGCTCACGGAGATTGGTATGAGAGACTCAGAGACTTCCTCATTTCCAAGGGCTTCAGTGTTGGGAGAGTGGATTCTATACTCTTCACCAAGGTGGATGATGGATATTTGTTCCTGTGCCAAGTCTATCTTGACGACATCATCTTTGGGAGCTCAAGTGACAAAATAGTACAAAACTTTATTGAGATGATGGCCCCAGAGTTCGAGATGTTAATGATTGGTGTGCTGAACCTTTTCTTTGGTTTCCAAATCAAACAACTCAAAACTGGGACATTCATAAGCCAATAGAAGTACACTTTGGAGCTCCTCAAGCGCTTCGACATGGGCAAATGCAAGCCACTCTGGACACCAATGGGTACAAGCGGCCACCTTGACCTTAGCATAGAAGGTAATCCTGTTGATCCCAAACTATACCGTTCTATGATTACTGTATTGCTTTACTTGACAGCATCTAAGCCAGATATCATGTTTAGAGTGTACATGTGCGCTAGGTACCATGCATCCCCTAGAAAAATGCATTTGAAAGCTGTCAAAAGGATTTTCAAATATCTAAAATTCACTCCTCGTACAGGTCTCTGGTTCCTTAAGGGTGCGCGATTTGAACTCCTTGGCTATTCTGTCTCAAATTATGCCTTATGCAAGATTGATCCCAAGAGCACTTTTGGGGGCCTGTCACCTTCTCCGTAGATGTCTTGTTTCGTGGACTTCAAAGAAACAGAACTCTGTGGCATTATCTACTGCTGAGGCTGAGTACATAGCGGCAGGGAGTAGCTGTGCTAAAATCCTGTTCTTTACACAATCCTTATATGACTTTGACGAAAAACTTGATCATATACCTCTTCTATGTGACAATGAGAGTGCTGTTAAGATAGCCAGCAATCCGGTCCAACATTCCCGCACCAAACACATAGTCCGACATCACTTGCTTAGGGATTATGTGATGAAGGGCGACGTCATGATTGGATCTGTGCGGACGGAGGATCAGCTTGCTGATATCTTCACCAAGCCACTGGATGAGGTATGATTTTATAAATTAAGAATTAAGCTGAACATACTAGATAGGTCAAATGTTATCTGATCTAGCCGTGGGGCTATGTGTGTGAACCTGGCAAAACGTAGCGTTCGGGACAGTTGACTGAGTTTTAATTGTTATACTTAGTTCAATTTATGCACTCTTATAAATTTATATAATTTGGATAGCTTGCTCTCATGAATACTGTCACTTAGCCCAATACATGCTTAATTCTAATTTACTATGCAACTCTTATGAATTTATATAACTGTCGCTTGGAGCATGTGCTAGGCAAACTCAAAACCTTTATTGCCTCTGTGTTGATCAAACTTTGTGGGAATGATTTGGTATATATAGGTTTAGGCAGGCCATCAACTTGTTAATATTCTCTTGCCATGACTAGATAAGAGCAACCTTTGGCATGTTAAGCATAACTTGAAAATGTGCAAAATGTCAAATAAGGTCAACCAAAAGGGTTATACATGTCACACCAATGTCTTCCAAACGAGATGGCGTGTCATTGCACTAGGCGTGAACTTGGGAGGAGCTTTGGATCACCAAGATGTTGAATCCTTCAGTGTAATGCTGGGCAGCATCGCCAAAGGCTTGAGACATGGCAAATTTGAGAAAACTAGAGCCAATTGAAAATTCTTTTTTTAAAAAAGAGCTTGCACAAAACATGCTTTTATAAGTCTCAGATTTAGAGATGGTGAGGACTTATGCAATGAGATGTGCTTGCTTAACAATTGTATGCAATGTGATTTCTATTGTTGGCTTGAGCACATTTAGACACTAATGGTTTTGGTTCACCCAAATCATGCTTTAGGTCGTTAATTACTTGAACTTCATTACAAATCAGCTTATATTACTATATGTGACATGTTGACCAATAGAAGCTTGAAAATGAAATGTGGTGGATCACTTGTGCCACCTGATTTTGTATAACTCTCAAAGCTCATGGAACCATTTCTTTTTCTATGCATATTGCTCATGTTGTCATGATCCTTGCTTGCCTCTATGCCCTTTGTTGATGATTAATGCCAAGAGGGAGAAATAATTGCAAATCTTGATCTTGGCGAGGGAGAAATTATGAATTTGTGCTTTATTGCTTCATATTTGCCCAAATGGAGTTGTTGGGTAGCGAATTGTGCATGTGAGGGGTGAGATGTGAAAACTTGGCTTGAATTGAATTGCTCATGCACTTGATGTGTTCTTTCTCAATTGGTGTCTCGCTTGCTTGCTATGCATTGATCTAGGGGAGCTAGGTGTTAGGTTGGCATTGCCTTGCACTTCAATTCTTATGCCTAGTTGCTATCTCAAGTGAAGTCATGCCATTTCTTTTGGTATCTCTCATATGCATGCTTTAAATAGACCCAATTCATATTCGTACGCGCTTGGTTGAAACTAATCCACTGCACCTGACACATATTTGCTTGTTGAGATGGCTGTGCTGGAAGATTTACAGGCGTTGTAATCATCAATTACCAAAAAGATGGCTATGCAGTAAGAGTAAGCTCCCTAGGGGCTTATTTGATTTTGGTAATTGATGGCAACAGGGCTGTAGAGCTGGATCACGTCAAGAATAATAATATTTGTTTCCTAGTTCTTTTGATTTCTTGCGTGTGTGTAGCCTAGGGTCATCATGCCTGCCGATCGTCGAAACTCTGGCTGCAAGGTCCCATAGAGCACATCTCCGGTCCCTTATCCTAATTCGTCTTCGAGAGAGTATGGGATAGGTCCATGGGATTCTAGGACATAGCCAGCTGTCCGAAGTTTCATAACCGTTAAGTCTCAAAGCCAAACATTTCCTGTGGGCACGAAACTTCCCGCCTTAGTGTCCAAAAGTTTCCGCTGAGTTCACAAGTCGACAAACTTGGCTCAAACCCTAGACGAGATATCAAAGGAGAAAGGGATAGCTAAAAACAAAGTGGGCTGCAAAAACTAGCCCCGTCGGACTGGGTCTGACGGATGAGCATGTGAGCAGCTAAGTCCCACAAAATGCAACCTTACTGTCGGACTGGGTCCGACCACCGTCCGACTGGGTCCGATCAAGCCATCCACTCCTAGCGACTAAGTCCCAAATGAAACCCTGCTGTCGGACTGGGTCCAACCACCATCGGACTGGGTCCGACCAGGCAACTCTCAAAGTAAAACACTTCATCGGACTGGGTCCGACTGCATCACGGGAAATTCAATCTGGGCCGTCCAGTCTTAAGGTTTTCGCCTTGTACCTATAAATAGGAGCCACTAGCACGGAAAAACTTGAGAGAGCCTCACTTAGAAGCCACCCCTTGCCCTAACCACCCCAGAGAGCTCCTTCTATGGTGTTCTTCACTCCCAAATCCAAATCCACCATGAGAGCTTGAGAGATTGAGTGAGAGAGATTGAGGGAGAAGGAGTGATGAATAATAAGAGAGCATCCCCTAGTCTCCTCCTCGTCGCCCCAAGGTCCGTGCCCTCTCCCATGGTTGTCTTGCCATCCTCCATGGTGGGATGAGGGTTGGGTGATTTGCCGTATTTCCGGTTTTGTGCTCTTGGTATTCTTTCCACCGAGAGACGCCATCACCGTCAAGCTCCGTCAAGCATATCACAAGCAAACCCTTCTCCGTGAAGATCAACATATTTCCTATGGTGCTTCCTCTCCGTCCGTCGGAGTGTGCAAAGCCCTCCATCGCGTCGACGGCCACCTTGCTTCCCAAGGTGCTCTTCTCTATTGCGTCGGAGATGTACTAAATCCTCGGTGTGCTCGAGGTCGGCTTCGCGTGTGAAGTCGGTGTTTCGGGGTCCTTCGTGTTTGGAGGCTATCGATTCGTGTGAAGGTTTGAAGCTCGCCTACCATATGTTGGTGAAGAGCTACCACAGAGTGGATTGAGTGCTAGGGACGATAGAGTCCCTGCTTCCTTGACCGGAAGCTTCCTCAACGTGAGTAGATGCTTGTACCGAACATGGTGAAAGATCGGTTTGTGCCTCTTTATCTCATTGACTTACCGCATCTTCATATCCACTGCCTGCGAGTGCATCCGTGCCTACTAGATTTGTGTGGAAATTCACGCGCTAGCTGCGTGCCTTAACTTACCTAAGTGACTAAGTGTAACAAAAGTAAAAATTGAAATATAGTCCGATTCACTCCCTCTCGGCCTTAGGTTCCTTCAGCGGCCACGATGGCAATGGTGATGATGACGCGCGGGGCTGCGATGATGACGACGACGACGCGCAGTGTCATGGTGTTGGTGACGACGCGCAAGGCAGCGACGGTGATGACGACGATGGCAGCGATGGCGATGGTAGCTACAAGCGGCACGGCAATGACAAGTGTTTCGCCGAGCCCTCGCCATCGTCAATGGTGGCAATATCGATGATGACACTCTTGTGGCCAATCGCACTGTACAGTGCCGAGTCAGCGATATTTTTTTCCTTATAGTTTTTTTCGTTGTTCGTATATGGTTGTTTTACTCATATATGGCTAATGCCATGACTAGGATAGTTGGATTATAGTATTTTGCCATATACATTATCGTAAAATTGCATACAAATAGTAGTTCTTTTATCATAGTAAAAAAATTAGTATTGAGTCTGGTCTAGGTTGGTTTGTAAAAAAATGTAAGGAATGCAATGGTGAAAACCGTTCATTAGTCTGAGTTTTTAATTAAAAAATGTGACAAAAACTATCAAAAAAGATGTTTACATGGCTACTTAATGCGTTCACACGTAAATTACGGGATACATGCAACTCCCATGCAACTGTAGGTTTGATATTTTTTTGTCATTCAATCGATAGTTTCTTTCCACTATCATTATAGTTTTTTTCCTCCAGTGCAATGCAATTGCAGATTTGATAGTTTTCTCCCGTGCTTTCGATAGTTTTTCCATTTTGTAGACAAAACGATGAAAATGCTATGAAAAACCATAATGTTAATGGAAGTTTACTATAATATGCACGACAAAAACCGTAATTTGTGAAAAACTGCTACAAGAAACCATTGAAATGATAGTTACAACCAGCAGTCGTAGTTAATACATTCCATTTTTCGTGGAAAGGGATGTTTAACATTCGTTTGGTGGGATTAATGGCGGGCTAACTACGAGTTGGTACCACCACGTCACCTTGTTGAGGGAAACGACTGTAGCACTGAATAGCGCCACCGTGTGTCGGTGTGTGTAGTTACTAGTCGCAGCACAAGAGAGGATCCCAGATATTGACTAAAAATCAGGGAAACATCCAGATACAATTTACACATTTTCCACAATGATGTAATATAAAGAGAATCCTAGATATTGACTAAATTACCAAATCTTCCACATTCTTTAACCTTGAATGTGTCATATAAAGACTTAGCCACATGTCCCTTCATTCTTAGAGGGCAGAATCTATTTCTTGCAACGAACATCCATCAACTATGTGTATAGCTATTTTGCTGGTCCATGAAGCAAGCTCATCAAAACTCTTGGAGTTTTCCATTGTAGAAGAATTTAGAATAGAATTGTGCATAAATAAAAAAAATCTAATGCAGCATATACATGAACACTCCATGTATTATCTATATGAATTGAAGGCAAAGAGCAAAGGTCATGGCAGAACCACATGCCAATGCAACATCATTGAAGTATAGGCAGTAGTAGTGGAAGGATTGAGCTATTTAATCATGTATAACCCATCTCTTTTTTCCTGAAAACTGAGCATCATTTTAAAAAGTAAAAAAGCCCACTATTAGTGCATCACTCATTAAAATAAGCTTCTTAGTACAAAAATAAGCTTCTTAGTACATTAGTGAAGAACACAATTTAAAGAGGGCAGCTATGGCAAGTGGCAAAAATATTACCTGATTTAACAATATTCTCTAAAATAACTGCTGTGTAGAGTGTATTTCACTAAACAGCGAGAAAGAATGGATAAAAAATACACAATCCTAGATGCAGTGATTAGCATTTAACATTTAGAACACGCTAGTTCTATCATATCAAATGTAGAATGTAAAACCCATATATCCTATGATGATCATTGATCCCAATCTAAGAGCACGTATAGCAGTAATTGATCCAACTGGGCAATATGATTCTCCTTCTGGCACGGCCGCATCTCATCACTCTCCATAAGTTGCATGGGCCATGCATAATAGATAGTTTGAATGGTATCCTAGCATAATTCAAGGCAAAAAAAATATTACGCTATTGTTTTCAAATATCAATTACACTCGTCAACTAAGAGAAACCAGAGAGAGCATATTATTATTCAATTCGTATAACTTCGTATAATGTATGCTATACGAAGTTATTACGCTATTTATTGGTAAATCCTATATAAGTGCGGAGCTTGTTCCAATTTTCCTTTCTAACTTTTGTAATAAATTTGTGAACCATATTTATGACAACTCCAATGGAGCTGATGCCAATGTCCGGCACTCACGGTTATGCCATTTAAATTTTAGTTGTATGTCTTGGCTTACTCGTATGAATTTAATTCCTAATTCTTAAAGGTCCTAAGTGCCAAAATTGTGTGCAACAAAAGTAACCATGTACGACTTGAGAGAAATTTGGCACCTCTAAAACTCATATATTTAGATATTTATAAAATGAATGGTGGGTTGACAAAAGGTGAGAAAATATAGGTGACATTTCTAGATTTTGGTGTGTGTATATGTTGAAAACCAAAGATGGGGTTATAGATTACTTTAAAATTTATAAGGCTTGTCGAATAGCGCTCACATTTTTCACTCCAATTACCCCTTGTGTCGGGGGTCGGAGCCGTGTGTCGGCGCCGCGGGTGCGAGGAGCTTCCGCGTGTGGAAGAACTCGTCTTGTGTGAAGGTTTGGAGCTCGCCTACCATGTGTTGGTGAAGAGCTACCACGAGTGGATTGAGGGTTAGGGACGAGAGAGTCCCGACTTCTCTGTGTGAGAAGTTTCCTCAACGGAGACGTAGGTGTTCATGTGTTGAACACCGAACTTCGGTAAAAAAATCGGTTTGCGCCTCTCTGTCTCATTTACTTACCGCATCTTGATATCCACTGCCTGCGAGTGCCTTCGTGCCTCCTACACTTGTGTTTTGACTGCTTCCGCCTACTAGACTTGTGTAGGATTGCACGCGCTAGCTGTGTACCTTAACTTGCCTAAGTGACTAAGTGCAACAAAAGTGAAAAATTGAAATAGTCCGATTCACCCCCCTCTCGGCCTTAGGTTCCTTCACATGTTGTAGCAACTTCAGTCTCTCGTGACGATATAGATGCGGTCTCACCGCAATCCTTAAAAGTCACTTATTCAAATAGGCCATTATCTTATTTTTTGGATTATTCTGCTTCAGGCAAACCAATGTGATTTTCAGTCATAATGCAAATGCAAAACTATTATGACTGCTGGTCATAATTTGCATATTTACTTCAGGTAATTGCTTTCGGTCGTGCCTAGGCTATACATGCGTAGAGCGTCCGCATGCTCACGTCGGATCGCTCACATCCGTCGGAGCCAAATATGTCCCAAATTAATGTCCATTGGCCATTTAGTTTTAGCACAATTTACAATCACCAACCTATCCGTTCGCACTTCTGGTGCATAATCTAATCTGCACTTCTAGTGCACAAACTTGCATTTGCATACACAAACCCAATTCTCTCCCCCTTTTCACGTCAACCGAAAACTTACGGGTGATAGCATGTGCTACAGGCATCTGCTTAAATCACTTTATAACTATACTGCAACAGGAGTATAATTTTTGTTGTCGTGAAACCAATATACTTTATAACATCGGGTTACACCTTAGACACCTTGGACAACCGGTTGGTAACACCACACCGGAGAAGCACTGTAGACTGCTGGTCTAGGCTAAGTTAATTCTTTGGGGATGGACATATGGATAGAAAATTTTCTATAGAGCAAATAAGGGAAAACATTTATCTTTAGGACATATTCCCACAATTCGTGTCTTATCTATGCACTTGAGGCGATGTTGAGTAGGAACACTCTTCACTAAGGCCTTGTACATTTCAACTTACCGTAGCGTAGCGTAGCGTTTCAGTAAAATTTTAGAGTCTTTAAAGAGAAATTTAAATATTGTAAAAAATATTTAAAAAATAGTTTTAGGATATTTAAGAGGACTACTAAAAACCTGAGAAAAATCATTACAAACTATTACACCAAATATGCTATATTAAAAAGATAAATTTTGCTGAAACACTACGCTACGCTACACTAAGCTAAAATGTACAAGGCGTAAGGCAAGTATAACTATATATCTAGTTTTGGCAAACATTAAGATGATTTTATTCCATACAAGATTGCTTACGACAGGTAAGACACATGCTTCAGGCACCATGTTCTATTTAGCATTTATACAGATAATTAATTGTACTGCTGAAGAGAAGCTAGAAATAGACCATTCAGACCATTATTATGGCATAAGGAAAAATAAGCATCTAATGCGAAACAACTAAGCAAAAGATGTAAACTACTGAGCATGAGCAAAATCCCAACTATACAGGAGTCATTAAATTTTTCCATGAATTTCCAAGCAATGTCGAAAGTTTCTAATAATTTAGGGACTGCAGGTAAATAAATTATACTCCAAACATACAATGCCAGGAAAAACAAGCCATAAAGAACATAATGGTGCCCACAAAGTTTCTAGCATTTTCATGAAATGGCCGAGGAAGCGGCGCGTGTGCGGCACGAGGGCGTACCCGGCGGTGCGGCCGGCGCATGGGAGCGGCATGGCGGCGCAGCCGTCGCACGGGCGTGGTGCGGCCGGCGGCACGGGCGGCGCAGCGCCGGCGCAGGGGTACGGCGCCGACGCAGGGGCGCGGGCGACGCGGCCACCAGGCGCGGCTATAGATGGCCAAACGGGCCGCCCGGCCCGGCCCGGCACGAGCACGACTGGGCACGGCCCGTGGGAGCGGCCGGCGGCAAGGGCGGCGGCCTTCGGGGCGGCGGCGCACGGTCATCGATCAAAATCAATCTACTAATGGCAAGAGACTAATAGATTGAAACAGGCAATGACGATCCACTAGATCGAAAGATGAAAGCAGTAGATCGAAAATAATAGATATGTTGCGGATAGCGATATACCGATGATCACAAACCTAAGAGCGATTCGTGCTGATAACGTGTTGTAAAACAGTCGTCGCACACACGCAAACACAATCACAATAGAGAAGAGACACAGATCTAGAGAGACGAAAGCCAGGCACAATAATCTTTATTGATAGATCTCTCTTGTGTATAGGGGGTTTCATATATATAGCCTAGCCTACATTTGGTTTGCCCATAATACCCCTAGGGTTTGGGATGGGCTACCGGCCCATAAATCACCTAGGGTTATAACAGTTAGAAGTTGACGTCGAATATGTGTACAAGTAGGTTACAAGGACTTCGTGTTGTAATAGGCAGGGTTGGTTTAGAGTTGTAATCGGACTCTTACCTGGCCTCCATTATATAAAGGGAGGCACCCCTGGTGTAACCAATGGAACGGCTTTGTAGCGGTTAGGCTCGCAGGAGGTCGTGGCCGCCTTGTGGCCGCGACCCACGGCGGTCAGTTGCGTTGTTGGGGAGGAGCGCCCATAATCATTGCCCCGCAGATGTAGCCTGAGAGGTGAACTGCGTTACCAAATATCGTGCCTCTGGTGTCGTTTCAGATCTAGTATCGACGGCTTGTTTTTCGACAAGTGGTATCAGAGCAAAGGTTCGGCGATATGGATGATCTTGGAGGAGGCACGAGGATTATGCATACACACGTGTGCCAAAGGAAAACGCTAGATTGGGCGCAAGGTGGAGCATGTCGGCGATCGACGAATCGATCGGTGGAGTCGAACACTCCGGGCGGGTGGCCTGGACCGTTCGATGGGCCGCTGTTGGCAAGGATCGACCAGACGTGGTGATTGGGTTAACTACATGGCTATCGAAGATAGGGGCTTCGTCGCTCGCGATCAAACCGACCACAAGACGTGGCGAGACGACCGGATAGATCGAAGCGGAGGAAGCGCCGTGGAGAGCGATGCGACCGATGTTGCACAAGAGGCGGCATCACGACACTGCTAGCGGTTACCGTGTCGTGGACGTTCGGCTAGGGTGCAGCACGTTGCCTTACGCAGAGAGCTCGCCGTGGCGGGCTGGGAAGCGTGCTCGAAGGCTTATAAATTGGATCTGGAGGTGGAGAAATTTTTCTCAGGGTTTTTTTGGCGGTCGATGGACGTGCTCAGCTGGTGGACCGTTCGGGCTAGCTAGCTGCATGCAAATTTGACCAAGGTTGGCATGCATGTACACGTATGTGCACGTGTCAAATCTGGTCATGATGCATGCACGGCAAGTTTTGAAAGTCCTTTCCATGGGTAAGTTGCTTTACATGAGCATGGAGCCAGACGCCGGTACATGGCTGGGTGCGGATAGCATTGGCTCAGGAGGAGCCAGCGTGGGACAACGCCAGGCCACGGAGCTGGTGGGTCAAGTAGAGTTCTAGACCGAGCCGAAGAAGATGAGATAAAAAGAAAAGGAAAAGAGGAGCTCGAATTAGAGGAGAAATACAAGTCTATTAGGATTAGAACTTAACTCGAATTTTTAGGGCTGCCTCACCACTATAAAAGGGGTCCAAAGGGAAGCCAAACCCAACAAATCCAAGAGGCAAAAAAGAGCTTCTCAGAGAGAGAAACTCAAATTTGCATCAAGCAACAGTGAGTTTTTCGGCGCGGTTTTTCGAAGGAGACAGTCGTGAAAGAAAGACGTGCGGATTCCGAAAGGAGGCGTTCTAGGAGGCTGTTGGTGATTTGTCCGAGATGACGAACGCGACTGACGGTAAACCTGGCGACAGTGATGAGAAGAACAAGCAGCTGTCGCAGGTGGAATCGCATGTCGGCAGGATGAAGCCGACGGGGACCAATTTCTGCTTGGTGAAGTTTGACGGTTCTGGCAACTTTGGCTTGTGGCAGATGAGGGTCAAGGATCTGCTGGTGCAGCAGGGAATTGTGACGGCTCTCAGGGAGACCAAGCCAGGGAAGGTAGGAGACGATGACTGGGAGGAGATGCAGTTGCAGGCCGCTGCTATCATACGACTGTGTCTCTCAGATCAGGTCATGTACCATGTCATATAGGGATGGCAAAAATACCCATGGGTTCGGGTACCCGTGGGTACCCGACCCGATGGGCATGGGTATGGGTCTCAACCTATACCCATGGGTTTTTCGGGTTCGGGTACCCGCGGGTTTCGGGTTCGGGTATGGGTTCCATTCTGTACCCATGGGTGACCCATGGGTTACCCGAATTCCCTGACCGGTGGGCCATGTAACACAAGCCACTGCCAAGTGCAACCCCGCTGGCCACTGCGTGAGTGCGTGAGGCACTGAGGCTTGCTCTCCCAGCTCCCACACCACAAATCCCTAACCCTCACCCCCCATCCCGCTGCTCCCGCATCGGCCTCCGCCGCCATCACCAACGCCGAGCCGCCTCGGCGCCTCCTGGCATGGCCCCCATCGGGCCGCCGTCGTCGAGCCGCCCCGGGCCGCCGCCGCCGTCACCGACGCCGAGCCGCCTCCTGCCATGGCCCGGGCCGCCGTCGTCGAGCAGCACCGGGCCGCCGCCGCCGCCGTCACCGACGCCGAGCCACCTCCTGCCATGGCCCGGGCCGCCGTCGTCGAGCAGCATCGGGCCGTCCCTGCCGCCGTGGCCCTCCTCTCTATCCCCCCGATCTTGGTCTCTCTGCAACGGGCCGCCGCCACCGCCGTCGCTGATGCCGAGTCGCCTCCTGCTGTGGCCTCCCATCGGCCGCCATCGCCATCGCTGCATCGGGTCGCCGCCGCCGAGCCGGTTCCTGCCGTGCCCCCCTCTCTTCTGCCTCTCCTTAACTGTGTGCTTGACTGCTTGTATTTCGGGTATGGGTACCCGTCGGGTTCGGGTATGGGTGAGGGTATATACCCGTAGGTATTTTCGGGTTCGGGTATGGGTGGAATTTTCGGGTTTCAGGTTCGGGTATATCAGAGGTGTACCCGGAGATACCCGCGCGATTGCCATCCCTAATGTCATGGAGTTGACAAAACCAAGGAAGATTTGGACCAAGTTGTCCAATCAATTCATGTCCAAGACTCTAACCAGTAAGTTGTATCTGAAGTAGAAATTATATGGGCTTAAGATGCAAGAAGGGGCAGATCTGAATGAGCACGTTGATGTTTTCAATCAATTGGTCACTGATCTAGGCCAACTAGACGTAAAGATTGATGACGAAGAGAAGGCCATAATTCTGTTGTGTTCTTTACCTTTGTCCTATGAGCACTTGGTTACATGCTGACGTTTGGCAAGAATAGCATCAAGACTGCGGATATCACGGCGGCTTTACTTTCTCATGAGATGAGGAAGATGAAAAGCAAGGAAGAACCTTAGCCTCATGCTTTGCTAGTCAGGGGTGATCAAGGTGGCGGTAAAAAGACTGGAAAGAAAAACCACCAGAAGGGTAGAGCAGTGCGGTGTTTCAAGTGTGGTGAGTGGGGACATGTGAAGCGGGACTGTACGGCAAAGGAAGAAGGAAGTGCAAACTTGTCAAAGGCTAGTGACTCAGAAAGCAATTTGGAGATGCTCTCGGTATCAGATACTCAGCCCATTGAAGCATGGGTGTTAGATTCTGGAAGCTCTCATCATGTGACACATAAGGTGGAGTGGTTCTCTTCGTATGAGGCAGGTGATTTTGGTTTCACCTATGTGGGTGATGGCATGGGTTACCGTCTTATCGATATTGGTAATATCAAGATGCACGATGGAGTGGAGCGTGTACTTCAAGGTGTGAAGCACGTACCAGGGCTTACTAAGAATCTAATTTCGCTTGGTATCTTGCATGAAGATGGGATGGTGTTCCAATCTGGGGAAGATGGGAAAACTATTAAGATCATGAAGGATGGGAAGACTGTGATGATTGGAGAGAGGTCAACGTCTCATCTATACGATGTGAGAGGGAGTACTATTGCAGGTGGAGGCACTGAGCCACAGTTGGCAACTTCAGTTCCAAGCAGCGGCGGGTCTGAGGCCAAGTCAAACTTGTCAAGCGGCTCGACGTGAGCTGCGAAGGAAGCAACCGGAGTCCGGTACATGGGTTCGCACAAGACATACAACGACTTCAAGGTGGCTGACGTCATATTCGTCAAGGTGGAGTTTGTTAGAAGTTGATGTCGAATATGTGTACGAGTAGGTTACAAGGACTTCATGTTATAATAGGCAGGGTTGGTTTAGAGTTGTAGTCGGACTCTTGCCTGGCCTCCATTAGATAAAGGAAGGCACCCCTGGTGTAACCAATGGAATGACTTTATAGTGGTTAGGCTCGCAGGAGGTCGTGGCCGGCTTGTGGCCGCGACCCACGGCGGTCGGCTGCGTTGTTGGGGAGGAGCGCCCATAATCATTGCCCCGCAGATGTAACCTGAGAGGTGAACCGCGTTACCAAATATCGTGCCTCCGGTGTCGTTTCAGATCTAGTATCGACGTCCTGTTTTTCAACAAATGTCTCAGCGTCACCTGCCCACCGCCCAGTGCGCGCGCGATTTTCAGAGGCACCAACTCTGGGCTTGGAGAACCTCTCTCTCAACTAATATATCTCTTTGCTGAACCAACCGCAAGGAAGAGATATACAAGAGTTTTGTTACAACTAATCATGAGATAACTACAGAGGGTTACATGCTTATCTAACCTTATATACTAACCGCCTCCACATCATCGTCGCCACTCGCATCGCCGCCGTCGTCATTCCCGCCCGTCGCCATCTCCGTCGCCACGGCTCCCATCACCACCGTCGCTTTCGTCATCGTCGTTCCCGCCGGCGTCGCCGCTCTCGTCGCCATCATTCCCGCCGACGCCGCCGCTCTTGCTGTCGTTGTTCCCGCCGGCACCGCCACTCCCGCCGTCGTCATTCCAATCGCCGGCGCCGCACTAGTCGCCGGCGCTGCCCAATAGAAGGGAAAAAAAGGAGAAAAAAGAGGAGAAAAGGGGAAAATGTCGAAATGTCATTTGGGAATGAAATTGGTTGCCCCGATGTCAATTTAGAAAACGCAGACGAATTGAGTGTTATTTTGTGTTTTGGCAATGAATTGAGTGTTATCTGGGCAACGAATCCGAGACTATTATCAACCAATCTCTTGAGTTTTTGCAATCCGAGATTATTATCAACTGATCTAACGGAATCCGTACTCTCGAGAGTACGCTATCTTTCCTGTAAAAAGGATCTGTGTCAATTAGACAAACTAGAATAGAGTAAACATCAATTATAATAAAATAATTCAGTTAAAGTAGAAACAAATATATATATCAAGCACACATCGCATCGCATCGGTCACGTCAAATCGGAGCGAGAGGCAGACAGCGTGCGTGCGTATTAAAAGAGAAGCTGCAATGCATGCATGCATGCATGCATGGCCAGCTCCTACACACGTACGCACAGGCACAGGCACAGTACGTACCACTGGTGGTAGCTAGCAATAGCGTTGGCAATCGATCCCAGCGTCGATCGGCTAGGGGGGGGGGGGTCACAACTTTTTAAAATTGTAATTTTCAGATTTTTTAAATTATAATTTTCTTCTAATTTCACTTGAAAAGAATAAGGTCATAAGGTTTTTTTAGTTATGTTGATCTGTTGAACTTAAAGAGCTTTCCAAAGTAGTGGATAATTCAATACACTTCGTTTGACTTGATATATATAACTTTGTGGTAAATCTTCAAGACTAAAAAGGATGAAAATAGAAAAACATATGTTTTTGATAAAAAAGATAAATAAATAAATAGATAAGCATAAGCAAATGAGTTGAAAACAACATGCGTGACTACTTTAGGGAAACCATTATCTATATGGCTACCTATTAGAAAGAAACTTTTTATGGGACATGAATTAAATTAAAATATAGGTTTGAAACTTTTAAAACAAATCTTGCCCCGTAAATGTGAGATAACACGCTCACTGAGACAATAGAACCCAGGTGGCTATAGACCACATGCTATGGTTGATAGTTATATGTGGAATAGTAAGGACAATTCCAATGGCATCCAACCTAGAGGTAGCAATGTAGTAAATAAAATAGAAGAAAAGAAAAGCATTGATGAATAATGTTAAATAGTACTTAGTGCACTATGTTAAGAATGGTTGATGTCTATTAATAACATTGACTATAATTAAAATAATTCATAATAAAGTAGAAACAAAAATAAATCAAGTACAAAAACAAGAAAGAGTCCATATTAACTATATTAACATAAAAATAGAATAAAAAGTAATGATAAAGTGCATATGAACTATAGCTCTAGAAAAGACCATATATCAAATAATTTTTTTAGATAAATAAGTCATATGAACAATAATTTAAAATAAAATAGAAGTAAAAAAAAAGTAACACATCTATTAGTCTGTTATCTGCTTGTCTCTGAATCTATCTATCTATGCTATATTATATTATTAAATATGTCACCTCGTATGCGGGCCGAAGAAGAAGAGCTTAATTTTAGAGACACAAGTGTGATAATGAATCCCACAAGCACTAACAAAGATGATAAAGGCACAATTGTGGAGTTTTAAATGGTTTTTCTTGAAGTTTCTACAAAAAATTAATATTTTTTTACTCTATAAGGCTTCTCTCGAGGGGTTACAACGTTTTGAATTTATAATTTTCAGCTAATTTTACCAAAAATGAAAAAGGCTATAAGGTGCTGTTCTTTTCGACTTATCTGATTTGTTGGTCGCTAAACTGCAAGAGCTTTCCAAAGCAGTGGAGAATTCAACATACTTGGTTTGACTTGCTTTATAGCACTTTGTGGTACATCTTCAAACCGAAAAAATAATGAATCAAAAATAGAAAAAATCCTTTTAAAAACCAAAGATAAACAAATAAGTAATAAGTACAAGCAAATAGGTCGAAAATGACATCCGTTACTATTTTAGAGATTGCCAATATCTATATGGCTACGTATTAGAAAGAATTTTTTTATGGAATATGAATTACATTAAAAATATAGGTTTAAAATTTTCAAAATATATCTAGCCGTGCAAGTGGGAGATAACACAATCACCGAGACAATAGAACCTAGGTGGCTATAGACCATAGGTTATGGTTGATAGTAGACCTGATCAAACATCAGGCCAAGCCAAGATTCGGGCTTGGCTTGGAAAAGCCCGGTCCCGTGGGACCAGGCCTGAGCCCGCCCCAGCCCGGTGCATCGGGCTCGAAAATCGGGCCCGAGCTTGGCCCGAAGCCCGAATGACCGATCCAAAGCTCGACGGCCCGGTCCGACGACCGGGCTCCAGATTGAGGCTCGAGCCCGGCCCGATGCACCAGTTGGCCCGGGTCGGGTTGTCGAGCTGGGCTTCTCGTGATAAGGTCTAGTTGATAGATAGTTTTATGTGGAGCAGCAAGGGCAACCTCAATGGTATTCAACTTAGAGTAAGCTTAGCACCGTAGTAAATAAAAACAAAAAATGCTGATGAATAATTTTCAATAGTACTACCGAATTCACTCCACCTTAGAAAGATGCCGATGAATAATGTCACATCACCATTCATCACCACGATTCCACTGCATCCGTCATCCGTGAGGAAGCGAAGCGAATAGCCCAGTACTGGGCCGGGCCAGCTCGCATATAGGTAGATCCTGATGCTGCTGCTGGGCGTTGGCCGCACTACATTTAACCAGTATCCTTATATTATAGCAAAATTTGCTACTGATGGAGTCAAAAAGTTGAGATGGCCAGTATCCAACAGATGGCGACCTGTGGGGCCGTGGGAAAACCAAACTACGAACACGTCATCAGAATTAGAAAAGTCAACAACGCGCGTGCGCCCCCTCTCCACATGACCACAATGCTTTCTTCTCCGTTTAACACACGATAAATAACAACATTAACAACATGTACTTCATTTTTAACCTAGTATTCGATATGAACTCCTTGTAAATTAATTTTATTTTATTATTGTAACTTTTAATCTAAGCCATTATAATTTGGATTCACAATAATTGATGGTGAAGATCTTTTTTCTATCCAATTAATGTAGCATTTTCTAAAATTTGTACTTTGTAAACCTTGAACGACATCAAATTTTTAAAGGATATACTTTTTACCATCATGGTTTATTTTTTTTGCAAACTTCCAATTTTTTAGAATCTCTTGTTACCTAAAAAAAGAGATAGAAAAGGAAAAAAAAAAAGGTAGGCGCGTCGGTGTGGTTCGATCCCACGTCTCCAGGCCAACCACTCGAAGAGATAGAAAAGGATCACGGCCTCCATTTTTCAGATGACGTGGCCTACGCGAAAGAGTGGTGATGTGTCGTGTTTTGGAGATAGAGACGTGGCCTAACCAGCAACCGGCTGGTTAGGGCCTTTGTAGTATAGAATTGAGACAAGAGGTCATGGATAATCACGGTCGCTATGGAAAAAACGAAAAACATACGTGGCGGAGGCGGAAGCAGGATTCGAACCATGGCCTCCGAACTGAGACCCAGCTCAGCTAGCCAACAGGGCGAACCACCCGCCATGTGCGGAATTTTTTCTTTTGAATGTTATTTTAATACTAACGGTCGGATCTTTCTTTGCGAGAAGATCAGACGACCTCCGTTTTTCAGATGACGTGGCCTACGCCAAAGAGTGGTGACATGTCGCGTTTTGAAGACAGAGACGTGGCCTAATCAGCAATCGACAGGTTAGGGCCCCTGTAGTATAGAATCTATTCTATATACAACGCGTGAGCAGCGCGTTCCTGCGTTTGACACGCGTCCCTTTGCTACAGTACCGAGCGCCACGGCCGTCCGATCGCAAGCGATGGCGAGATCTGGCCGTCCATTCTTCCTTTATATATAAAATGATTTTGTTCGCGAAGAAACGAGCAAGGTGGGATGATTGCTCACTTGGTCGGCAGCGCAAACTTTCGTGCGGCAGCTCGCGGTTCGAATCCTAGCTGCAGTGCGCTTTTTTCCCGATTTTTGGCTTCCCTCTCCTATCTACTCTTTTCTACCAGTTTTACCCAGGCCTGGCACAACATCCGCGTAGCTCGGTTGGTGCACACCACGCTCACGCAGCACCAGGGGCTGGGTTCAACCCAGCCCCGCTCATTACTGCGCTGCGTGCTGTTCCATTTATTTCTCCCCATTCTTTTATTTCCTATTACTTTTTAAAATGCGAAAAAGTAATTACAAAATAAAAATGGATCCCCCCACTACTACTCCATTTATTTTATTTCTCCCCGTTTCTTTTATTTCCTAATACTTTTAAAAATGCGAAAAAACAATTAAAAAATAGAAATGGATCCCCCCACTACTGCTCCATTTATTATATTTCTCCCCGTTTCTTTTATTTCCTAATACTTTTAAAAATGTAAAAAAAATTTAAAAATAGAAATGGATCAACAAATGGATCAACATGTTTAGATTTTGAAAAAAACCCCAAAAAAAGTAAATGGATAAAAAATATGTTAGGAAAATTAGCTAAAAAATAATAGAAAAAATAGAAATGGATGAACAAATGGATCAATGTTATATGTTGCTTTTATTTCCTAATATTTTTTAGAATGCAAAAAATAATTACAAAATAGAAATGGATCAGCAAATGGATCCCCTCAGTACTGCTCCATTTATTTTATTTCTCCCCGTTTCTTTTATTTCCTAATACTTTTTAAAATGCGAAAAAATAAGTAAAAAATAGAAATGGATCAATATGTTTAGATTTTGAAAAAACCAAAAAAAAGAAAATGGATAAAAAATATGTTAGGGAAGTTAGCTACAAAATAATGGAAGAAATAGAAATGGATGAACAAATGGATCAATGTTATACGTTACTTTTATTTCCTAATATTTTTTAGAATGCAAAAAAATAATACAAAAAAGAAATGGATCAATAGATGGATCAACCTTTCTAGATTTGAAAAAACAAAATAAAAGAAAATGGATAAAAAATATGGTAGGGAAGTTAACTAAAAAATAATAGAAAAATATAAATGGATCAACAAATGGAGCAATCGATATAAGATTTAAAAAAATAGAAAAAATAGAAGATGGATAAAAATTATGGTACAGAAGTTAGATAATCACTTCTTCCTTTTCGTTTTTAGATTTTTATGACGGATCAAATACGTCAGAATATTTCGTATGGATCTGTTGTTAACTTATAAGCCTCTATTTCATAAATTACGATATTGTTGTCTGCTATTTATAGTCAACGCGCAATCATCTGTTAGTTAGTAAAGCTGCTATTTCACGCTCTCTTTTAAGGGGCAAAACTCTATTGCTAATATTCTTTTGTGAAGAGCTAAGGGTCAAAATAGTGTTAATGTAGATTTGATGGGGAACGGGGGCGGCCCGATCTTCTGGTGAGACTTGAGGGGATAATTTCGATCTAGTCAGAGAGGCGACCTTGACGATCCGGCTACCAACCTCACAAGGATGACAACCCGGCAATCGCTAAACCACCAAACCTGCTCGTTATCAACCACGCCAAGAACGCGATTGACCTGACCACGAAGGTCGTTTCCTGCAAGCGATCGAAGAACAAGCAAGAAACAAGATAAACGCAATCTAAAATTGCAAATATGGATGAAGCACTTGGATAAATTTGAGGTTCGATAACTCGACTCGGGTGGTCTAGTCGACACACGCAAATTCGAGGGGGGACGCACACGGGGTCTACCAACACACAACCAAACCTGAGTCTAAACAATGACGGCTACTGAATATATAGCGACGGCTAGGGTTTGGGGCGCTCAACCCTAGGGTTACATGGGCCATGGGCCCAAAGTGGAGGTGGCGCAGCACCCGGCAGATTTTGACGTCCTCTTGATTTCGCGATTTCTGTTGATTCTGATAGAATTTGGTCCTCAAACTGGATCCATTGGAAAGCTCCCGTCGTGGGCTTGTCCGTGCATACCAAGAACATCCAAAACAGACTTGGTATGACCGAGTTATGATCATTTCAAGTTGGACTGCTCCTGGTGGCCGAACTGGGCTCTTGGACGACGAATTGGGTTTAATCTTTGGTTGGGCCTTGAGCAACATAGGGGTTTGGGCCTGAGGTTGTCGAGGAGGTGGAGATGCGTCTTTGTTGAATGCGCCTTCAAGTATGGGTGGCGGCCAAGGTGGCGGCCGAAGTAAC
>SPJY01030130.1:0-31294 GCA_005191435.1 Raddia distichophylla | reverse complement strand
TATAAGAATTATCCTTGCGATAATGTGATGAAAATCTCTTGTATTGCATGAAAGAACTTGACTGAGTGGAAGTCAAGTTTTCTTATTTCATAGCTTTTAGCCTTATACTAGAAGTAGAATTGTCAATGTGCCGTTTATGTATAATAAGGTTATCATTTGAAATTACAAGTTACATGTGACCTTTCCTTAATGTAAATGAACAAACCCCTCGTCCATGTTATGATCTGAGATGTGAAGTGATTTCAGGGAACTTCTACACACAAAGAGCAGAAGAGAAGAAACATATGACAAACTTCAGAGTGTCTTAGGTGACGCCGTAACGATTTGTGAAATAGATTCTGCCACTGAAGAGATGTCTTCCTGCCTCCAAGCTTCCGCTTCGTTGCGACAATCCATGATGGAACAAATGTTTAACATTGATCTTATAGAGGAGCAGTCCAGGTCTAATAATAGCTTATCAGTCACTATGGATAATTCTCTCAGCCTAGTACACACACTTATCCAGATCAAGTGTGGTGACCATAAGGGCCTCGTATATGACATCATGAGGACATTGAAGGACTGCGACATTCAGGTAATAACAATAGAAGCTTAAATCTCAGTTGACATGTATTTGTATCGAATTTGGGATTTGAAGAAGGGAAATTCTGTTGCTGTTAGATTTCCTACGGCCGATTTTTTGCCAGCCACAATGGCAGTTGTGAGGTAGATTTGTTTGCGGTGCAATCAGATGGGGAGAAGATCCTTGATCAGCACAAACAAAGAGCACTGTGCTCGCGCTTAAGGATGGAACTCTTCTGTCCACTGCGTGTGGCATTGGTGAACCGGGGCCCTGACACAGAACTGTTGGTAGCAAACCCAGTTGAGATCTCTGGCAAGGGTAGACCGCTGGTGTTCTACGATATCACCCTTGCTCTTAAGAATCTTCGTAAGCGGATCTTCTTGGTATGCATCCATGGGCTAGTAATTCTTGGTGCGTGTCTTCTCTTGGCAGCCATGTGTTGACCGTGTGTGATGTTTGTAGGCTGAGATTGGGAGGCATGTGGTGGATGATAGGGAGTGGGAAGTTTACAGGGTGCACTTTGGTGAGGATCAGGAGCTCTCTGCATCGCTGCGAAACATCATTGTCGATGGGGTCACCAACATGCTGATGGGTTGGGATTGATTTCCCTCTTGGCATCTAGTGATCCAGAGGAACATCTCTGCCGTTGTAAATTCTAATTTCATTCTGATGCCCTTGTTCTTGACTGATGAGGCTAAACTAGGAGCCGCTGGCCAGCCTGAAAGCATGTATCTGTGTCTAATTTGTAAGTTGTAACAGCTGAGCTAACACTACAGTAGAGTAAAGGAACTTATAATTGTGCTGACAATAATTAGCTTTGCTTGTGATCTCCGTCTTCTAGTGACTGTTCCATCAGCGACAAACCAAATACGAATCTCAAGGGTTGATCTTCTAGTGACTGTTCCATCCGCTGGCGGCAGTTGATCTTCGACAAGTGATCACTTTGCAGGTGGCAGTGATGTAGGCAGGATCGCATTGCTAGGATTTCATTTCCACGTGTATTTCGTTTCTTGATATGCAATAGATTCTAAGTTTCAGGGATTTTCCTATTCATACTGTATATCTCAGGTCAATTAAAAGTTCTCTAAAATACAACATGCCCAAATAAGTAAGCTGTATGATCTAGATATAACATAAGCAGGTGTTGTCGCTCCCCTAGAGTGATCTGGATGTTTAGTCTTGTATGTGCAGCAACTTACCTGAACTTCACTGAAGAACTGTTTTCTGGTCCACACTCTTCCTTCCTGGCATTCAGTGTTGGTTCTTTTCAGTTTTGCCTCAGTTTTGTAAACATGCTTTGTTCTACTACTTCAAGTAATAGCAGAGCTCCTACAGAAAAGTTCAAAAAAAAAGTAAATACAGTAATTCTTCTGAAACGCTTGCTACTTATTTTAGAAGTGACGCAGTATTATGGTGCGAATACAGTACATTTAAGATGCTTTTTAGGGCGAGTATATTGGTAAAAGTACTTAATCTAAATTACGAATCTAATTGCATTTCTTCAGCATTCTGGAAGTTACAGAGATGATGGATCAAGCATGCACAATGTCTACATTATTCTAGAAGTTAATAGTAGCCTGCAAGTTACAAGAACACAACGTATGGCATTGAAATTAATTATGGGAAACAAATGATAACTACGTATTGCATTTTTGGTCATTTCTGATCAACAAATGTATGTCATATAATTTACAAAATATATCTCCCCTTACAGAAACTGTGAGGCCTTTTGTGAATACTCCTTTTGTGAATGTGGCATGTTTGTACACACTGCAGGTTGTTAACCTGATTTCACAAACTATTCTGGAGACGCACATATTTGCAGTTTAGTTGCAGAGTCCATGAGAGAATGTAACCACCATGGTTTTCTTATCAGAGACTGTCATTTTTTCAGTTTGTCACAGCCGAACTCAACATAGCCGAAGTCTATGATGCTGGTTGGTGGTCCCCCCTTTTGGAGGCAAGAACTACTCACTATGGAAATGACAGTAAATTCAATTGTCCGAACTGTCGAGACAAAAAGAAAAATCATAGGGAGAAGTTAGTCTTGACGGTCAGCCATCGAGACAATGCCGTCGAGACAGCTCCGTCGAGAGAGGAACGTAGTCTCGATGGTTTGGCCATCGAGAAAGCTTCTATCAACGATAAGGCGGTCGATAAAGGTAGCACTGCCATCGTCAGGGGCTAGGCGACATCTCTCTCGATGGCTACATGGAACCGTCAAGAGAGAGCAGTCACATGCCTCAACAGTTCACTTTAACGGGTCAAGAGAAAACCTAGTGGGACCCGCTCGCAATCTTGCGGGCTGGCTCATCTCTCTTGGCAGCCTAACAGTTGTCGTCACCGTTCCACGGTGTGCAGGGATGGACCTTTCTCGACGATAAACCCTAGGCTGTCGAGACTCGAGAGAACTTAGTTCTAGAAAAAATAGCTTTAAAAAATGCTCTCCCTATGATAGACCCAGCGATGGTAAGAGATCTTGAACCCATGCTTACATACATCAAGCTCCATCTGGCCCCTTGACCTCTTTCAACAGTTCCTGCACTCAACACAAGGACAATACACCTTGGTGTTAGGGTCTAACGCGTCTTGGAAAGCACAGGTCACGAATTCATCAGTTTTCTCGCACCATTCATCTGGGTGTTCTTCATTCGATTGCTATCCATCGTACATCCATCTTCTCTCTTCTTCCATCTCTCACATTCAACAAGATACATGTCGTTGCATGTTAGGGTTTCATAATGGGCTTAGGAAGGCTTCCGAACCCACTCACGAATGACCGGTCGAGTACATCTCGTTGTGGTACTAGTGGGTTTAAGACGAGATTTCGGCATTATAACCCCAAGGGCTCCTCTAGTGCAACGATGGCCAAGGAGCTGATTCTAGCTCCCTAGCACTTATGTTTGCATAGGAGAACCTATTAGGATAATGCGGCCGAAAACCTCGTCATGAATCCATCGGTACTACTATGAAATATACTTAATCGGTTGTTTGTAGGTTGTCCACTAGGACGCCCTTACGGGGTTGTCCATTGAACAATTCAGAAACGCTTACCACAACTAGTATTGGAACACAATGAATCACGGTCCGTGTTCCATACGACTTGTGCCATTTTGAACAGGTGACGTACGACTAGGTGACATGTGTATTTCACTTATCCACAGGCAACTAAATGGACATACTACATTCCAGACATTGTTCCTATTTTAATTAATAATAATATTATTTCTTACTTTTTTTTACTATTGTCATACATAGTATTACTAATTTTTTTAATATTATTACTATTTTAAGTGTTTTTTCTAATTTAATTAGTATTATAACCATAATTATTCCCGACTACTCATGAAACTACACTAGCAATTTTAGAAAAGAAAGAGCATGAAAACATGTACATGCTATGACGTGTTTGATGCGCAAGAAGACGACAGATAGGAACATCGATGGTGCGGCCAAGACGCGGCGAGCAGTAGCACGGCCAACAGGCGGTGTGGGTGGTGGCAGTGGGGGCTTGGACTAGGGCGGTGCAGTCAAAGGAGGGTGAAAGTATCGCTATGCCGCCTAGAGGGGGGTGAATAGGTGAATAAAACGAAATTACGGAATTAATAAACTCAAACAGTGACCAGCACGTCGGATGTTCCGATCTGGTACAGTACACCTTGCGTCGGATGTTCTGATCTGGGTCGGATGTTCCGATGTCCGTCGGATGTTCCGATCCTGGCAGTACTGGAGATGACGAAAACCTGCAGTAAAACTGATTTCTCGCAAAACCAAGATTAGTTCTACTCAAGACTATTCAGGACAAGCCAAGACCAATAGTAAAAACAAATACTTAAGACCAAGATGAAAAACACGGCGATTTTTGTTTACCGATGTTTGGACCTTTGAAAGGAGATCATACTCACCGTTAGGGAAGGCACAAAGCCCGGATCACCAAGACCCTAATCCCCTCCCACCGATGCACACAGCACCCACTGGCTTTCACTAGATGAATCCTTTTTCTTACGGAGATAGATTCACTCCTTCACAAACTCCGGTGGCTCACCACACAAAGCTCGGCGGCTCACCGGCGACACCTAGCCGCCTAGGAGCCCTTCAAGCCTCCAAGAGTAACAAATGTGATGAAGAAATTAGAAATCGCTAAGTGCTAAAGAATTGAAAGACTCTAATTCGTGGAGCACTTGGGTGCCTTGGGCCTTGTTCTTTTCAGCGTATCGTACCGTTGCGTATTACTGTAACAAATTTTGTTATTTTTATATAGCCTATATATTGTCATAATTTGCGACGATTTTTTCATGACTTTTAGTAGTTGTTCCAAAGATTCTAAAACTATTTTTTAATTATTTTTTTATAATCTTTAGACCTCATTTTGAGGGGTCTCAAATTTGCTACAGTAATACGCAAACGCAACGATATGCTGAAAAGAACAAGACCTTGATCTCTCTAGATCTAAATCTCACAAGATGAACAAGAGAGAGACAAATGCTAGAGTTCTTGAGAGATGATGAAGAATATGAGTTAGGTTTAAATCAGGGTGTGAGTAACCTTTTGGCAGGTATTAGAGAGGGCTTTAAATAGAGAATCCCAAAAAGTAGCCGTTGCTGCAGATGATCCTGCATCGGATGTTCCGACCCACGTCGGATGTTCTGACAGCCATCGGATGTTCCGACCCACGTCGGATGTTCCGACGGACTACTCACTGGATCGCATGGAAAACTGGCAGGCTGGTTTCACCGTCGGATGTTCCGACCCTTGTCGGATGTTCTGATGGTGTAGGTTCTGTATAGAGTGTATTTTGAGTGAAAAAACTCACACGAACTTCAAGATGCCTATTTTGAGCACTTAGGAACCTTTATATGCTTCTCCATTGCATCCCTCTTTATAGTACGGCATCCCTATGACTCAATAAATAAAGATTTACAAATAATTACTAGTCTTGATGCCTTCTTGCAGCATATCCATGTTTGAGGGTTACACCATCAATTTAAACATATACCTCAAGAATTTAATTTGTATAACATCTGTGTGCATTTCTCCAATAGAAAATATTAGCTCTATAATTGTTAATCATTAATCACCAAAGCTACTTAGGGCACCTAGATGCACTTTCAGAGGGGGGCTTCGGCTAGGGCAGACGGCGAGTGGTGGCCAGGAGGATGCGACGGTTGGGAGGAGGCGTGGCAGCTAGGAGGTGGCGTCTGCTCGGCCGAGAGGAGGCGGCGTTGGTGTGGCTGTGAGGAGGCGGCATCAGTGGTGGCTCAAGGAGGATGCAGTGTCGGCTAGGACTCAAAGCAGGTCTATATTACTGTCTCTCTCGATGGTCGAGACAGCTCTTGGTAACTGGCGCCCCACCACCACTCTCTTGTCTCTCTCGGTGGTTCTAAGGGGTGGTCGAGAGAGATTGGCGCCAAGGAAGCCCATTGGCCACATCTCTCTTGACGGTTTACGATGCTGGTTGAGAGAGGTGGGCCTCACGGCCCTTGTTGGCTACATCTCTCTTGATGGTTCAAGATGGCGGTTGAGAGAGGTAGGCCTCACGGGCTCCCATTGGGTTCAAGTTGAGAGGTGCTGCCAGCGGGTGCCCATGGGGCTCACCACTCTCAATGGTTACTTTGTAGTCATCGAGAGAGCTGTCCATTTCTCTCGAGAGCTATTGTGATATCCGGTTTAGGGTAGCTTTCCAAGCCCGGCCCATTTGGCCACCGTATAACAGGAGGACAAGAGAACAACCCTAGCTGCCTCATCCTACCTAGCAGTTACTGCTCCTCCCTCTGCCCCCGAGCTCCCCTTCTCTGAGCTTGTTGCTGTTGCCGCCGCCATTGCCGGGTGCCCTTGCTGCCGTTGCTGCTGCATCCAGCCATGGGCGCCGCCTTGCCCGATCTCCTTCCCCCACGTGTCACTCTTCTCCTCCTTGTTCTCAGCTCGGTAACCCTGCTGCCTCCCTAAGGAACAAGAAGAGGAAGGAAGAAAAGGAAGGCCTTCTTAGAGAAGAAGAAGAGGAGAAGAAGAGAAGAAAGGGGAAGAATCCTAGGGTTTGGTGCCCAGATTATGGGTAATGAAATTGATCTATTTTCTATGTGATTTACCTGTTTATGACATATTTAGGTTGTGATTTGTGGTGAATTAGAAACGCCACTGTTGAGTTGCAAAGATAAGTGATGGAGTTACACGTGCAGCAGTTTGCGAGTTAAATTCGTGGTATTTATGTCCAAAATCTGAGCACGGCCTTATGGAAAGATTTGTAGGTTATGTTTCTAGATTTCCATAGAGCCCTAGAACGCGTAATTTGGATAAATGGTTTAGGAGATATGACGTTTTTCATGTTGCTGTCCTGTTTTGAGTGTAGCTGGAATTTCTACTACACTAATATAAATTGGCTTAGCGAACTATTCATCTAAATATGTTGCACGTGTAGGTTCTACCTCGGGGCTGTCATCGATGTATTGTCCTTTCAACTCCAGTAAAAAAGGGAAGTATATGTTAAACAAATATTTGTTGGATAATATATGGATTGAGTGGTTTAATGCCCTGTGCTTGTCCTTGTGATATGGATGGATGTTTAGTTTTCGTAGATGTGTGGTGTGAACCGATTATTATGTTATTTATAGTGATCATTGATGACGATTTGTGGTAAGTGTTTTACAGAAGAGAATTTTTGCATCATGTGCATATGAGTCGGATCGGTGAGAAAGCCACTTTTGACTAGTCTAGTGAGGTCGGTGAGAAAGTCAAAAGTGACTAGTCTGCAGTGCTCTAAAGTCCTACTTGGTAGGCGCTCCACGGGAGTGGATTATTTGGTCCCCGCCCTTCATAGGACGGGCAAGGTGTGGCATCGACGGGTGCGCACCTAGCTATACCGGTATGAGCTCACAGTACAGACGCATATGCATTGCATTGCATTGGATGGGTGAGAAGTGATCTGTTTGGAGTATGTGGATTAACAGTTGTTTCTGTTTCTAGGTGTGAAGGGTATAAATTTATGGAATTGATCTTGTTATTCTTGTATTTTGATTCCCTAGTGAAAGAATCGCTAAGCCGCCTAGAGGGGGGTGAATAGGTGAATAAAATGAAATTGCGGAATTAATAAAGTCAAACAGTAACCAACCGGTCGGATGTTTCGATGGAGATCGAAAGTTCCGACTTGGTCCAGTAACCCCTGCGTCGGATGTTTTGATCTGGGTCGGATGTTCCGATGGCGTCGGATGTTCCGATCCTAGGTATTCTGTATTTGTCGAAAACCTGCAGTAAAACTGATTTCTCGCAAAACCAAGGTTAGATCTATTCAAGAATATTCAGAATAGTCCAACACCAATAGTAAAAACACTAAATCAAGATCAAGACGAAAACACCGCGATTTTTGTTTACCGATGTTCGGATCTTTGAAGAGAGATCCTACTCACCGTTCGGGAAGGCACAAAGCCCGGATCACCAAGACCCTAATCCCCTCCCGGCGAAGCACACAGCACTCACCGGCGATCACTAGTTGAATCATTTTTCTTGCGGAGGTAGATTCGCACCTTCACAAACTCCGGAGGCACACCACACGAAGATCGGCGGCTCACCGGCGACACCTAGCCGTCTAGGAGCCCTTCAAGCCTCCAAGAGTAACAAATACGATGAAGAAAATAGAAATCGCTAAATGGTCAAGAATTGGACTCTAATTCGTGGAGCACTTGGGTGCCTTGATCTCTCTTGATCTAGATCTCACAAGATGAACAAGAGAGAGATAAAGGCTAAAGCTTTTAGAGATGATGAACAAGATGTATTAGGTTCAAATCAGAGGATCAGTAACCTTTTGGCAGGTATTAGATAAGGCTTTAAATAGGGAATCCCGAAAACTAGCCGTTGCTGCAGTTAATCCTGCATCGGATGTTCCGACCCCATCGGATATTCCAATAGACTGCTCACTGGATTGCTTTGAAAACTGGCAGACTGGTTTCACCATCGAATGTTCCGACACTCATCGGATGTTCTGATGGTATAGGTTCTGTATGAGGTGTATTTTGAGTAGAAAACTCACACGAACTTCGAGATACCTATTTTGAGCACTTAGTAATCTTTATATGCTTCTCCATTGCATCTATCTTTATAGTACGACATCCCTATGACTCAATAAATTAAGATTTACAAATACAAATAAATACTAGTCTTGATGCCTTCTTACAATATATCCACTTTCGAGGAGTACACCATCACATGTAAACATGTACCTCATGGATTTAACCTATATAACATCTGTGTACAATTCTCCAATAGAAAATATTAGCTCTATAATTGTTACTCATTAATCACCAAAATCACTTAAGGGCCTAGATGCACTTTCACCTAGTTGTTTATACGTATACTTTGCTGAGTAGTTTTAAATACTCACTCTTGTTTGTTATTTGGTTTTTAGGTAATGGATGACATCGGCATACATGAGAATTTTGGGAAGTAGCACATCGTCATGATCACTCACTACCTCTCATTAAAATGGCTAGCCGATTTACTAGTGTATAACTTAGATCTATTTATTGCTTATACCATTTTAGTAGCAATTTATAATGATATTTACCAAGTCTTTGTGGTTAGCTTTGTTGATTGTTATATTGGATACCTCCATTACCAAAGATGAGAAAGGTAATTGTAAGTATGTTGGGTTCCCATTGAGGTGGAACCGATAATTGGTTTATGTAGACATGGTGGTGGTTCAAGCTAGATGTATTGTGCATTTTATGGATATTTATGTTATCCCTATGTTTTGGATTTAGAGAAAACGAGGAGATACTGTCGAAATTTTATATTTTTTGGAGAGTTAGTAGCATTCTAGGTTCACGAGGAACCGGGGTGTTACAGCTATATTCAAGCTGGCCATTGAGTGAGAGTTCACCCGAGAGTTTGCTTTGACTACCTCGGAATAGAACATCTTTCGACAGTTTGAGGATGACCGTCGAGAGTGATACCTATCTTGAGGGTTTAACACTCCAAGACCTTTTGATGGTTAATAAAACTTATTTTTTTAAAAAAAATAACACCAATATTAATGGTCACTGGTTTGTAAAGCAAATGACATCATCGGAAAAAATATAGAATTTTTTGAGCTAGCGATATGGCGACCATATGTAAGCGGGTGTTTTCCGATGAATCTCTGGGTGATATTTAAAACATAATATGAGGAGCATGGCTATCATAGCAAAACTAACTTTAAGTTAATGCCCTAGTAAGAAATTTTGAAAGTTCATGATCCCAAATCATCAAGTAAACATTGTTAACATTAAATATTAATATTTTTAATTATTTTCTCAAATATCTTTCTATTATTAATTAAATTGAATCAACTTTGCTAATTAGTCATTAGTTTAGGAGTTGCGAAAGTAAGGTTATGCTTTCGACACTCCAATTCATATGACCCATGCACGTGTATAATATTTTTCGGGCATATTAAAAGTTTTTGAACAGTTTTACAAGAAAATAATAAATAAACCTTTCATAGCACAATATTCAAACATATTTCATAATAACACATTATTTAAGTTTTTTCAAAGATTTAAATATACTAAAAACATATCAAACACAAAAAACAAATTTTCAAATATATTTTAAAATTACCTACTCTCGATGCTCTGATATAGACGATCAAGACAGATGAGAGGTGATTCTAAGGTGCTTGGCCTACATTGGGGCTTTCTCGACGGCTTATTCAGGGGCCGTGGAGAGCGCCCTCTAGCCATTCCATGACTCAAAAGATTTCTTGCCTCTTATACTAACTAAATTTGAAATGGCACAACGGAGCATTATGCAGTTCTCACTCGTGAGGTCGCGAGTTCGCGCCCCACTACGCCTTTTTTTTTTTAAAGAAAGTTTTCTAGACGGTTCCACATCAGACCGTTGCGACTAGAGGGGCAGCCATCGCGCTACAAAGGATATTCTCGATCGCCTAACTGTTAGCTATCGAGAGTAGCTAACGGCGACATTACTTTTCAGACGTGCAGGGAGGGTCATGTGCATGTATATTGGCAGCCGGTGTTTTTAATCGTCAAGAGATGTTTTTTGCTCGACGGCTACTGTGTGGTCATTGAGATTGAGGGATATCACTTGACCATCTTATGGTAGCCGTCGAGAGGTGTATGGACACTCGAGTTTATAGTGTTTCCCGTGTACTAGTTTTCTAAAACTTGGTATCAGGTAATGGTCTATTGAAATTTAATAAGCACATAAAAATCACTTCTAAAATAAAGTAGATCTTTCGAGAAAAATCATACTCCAGAGCAGATCTGCCAAGCAATTTCAGACTCCTGCACAATATATTGCTCGCATGTGTGCTGACTGCAACAAAAATCTGAAAGAAAAAGTGTCGATTTGGTCCCTCAACTATGCTCGATGGACTATTTTGGTCCCTGAACCTCAATACCGGACTTGTGAGGTCCCTCATGTAGCAAAGCCGGGCTTGACTAATCCTTTGACCAGTCAAAACAGCAGCATAAGGGTTTTGACCAGTCAAAACAGTGGTATTAGACTTAAAAGAGGAGAGATTTGAGAGATAAAGTGAGAGATAAGACAATAAAGATGGATGACATGTGGCCATCAAGTCAGCAAAAATCCTATATGGATGCCACACAAGCAAAAAAAAAACCACCCATTGACCTGGTCAAAGGACTAATGTGGTCAGGTTTTGCTACATGAGGGACCTCACAAGTCCGATATTGAGGTTTAGGGATCAAAATGGTCCAGCGGACATAATCAAGGGGCCAAATCTGCACGTTTTCCAATCTAAAATGATGATTTACTTTATATTTGGCACCATGGCTATTCAATAAAGCAAAATTACAATTTTCGGATTTCTTACAAAACTTACAGTTTGTTTCAATACAAAAATTTGAAGGAACAAATTAAGCAAGATCCCGCCGCCGCCCCCAAGCTCAACTCCGATCAGACCTTGACCTCCTCCCTCATTCGCCTATAAATACGCCGCCAAGCCAAACACATCTGGAATTTGCGTTTCTTGTAGCGTTGCCCAGGGCTCCCACGTTCCAGGCATCGATCGATCTGTGCTCCCCGAGAGGGAAAATACGATGTATGACACTCAATTCGTTCGCCTGATACGAAACGACATTAAATTGAGAAGCCTAATACCAGATGACACTCAATTCATAATTTTCTCCCACTAGTGATATTTTGCCCATAATTCATAATTTGATCCTTTCCCCTTCCACCTTCCCTGCCGCCCTACGCGGGCCTCACCGCGACATGTCTCCAGTGGCCTGGCCTCCACCACCGCCTCCTCCCTCCAGCCCCATGAGCCGCGGTGGGCAGTGGCGCGCGAGTTCGTGGCCACGTACAGGGGAGCCATGACGGGTCCAACTTTCTAAAGAACAAGGGTGACCTCAACTCTCTGAATGATGCAAGGGCAAAGATAAATCGATGTTAGTTTTGGTTGCGAATTGATGTTGATGCTCTCAATTTGTTGATGTTGCATGTCAGATTTTGTAAGCGGGCGAAGCAGCAGGGAAGCATCAAAGTGTCTTGTTCTTTTCATTTGATTTTAGACTTGTGATTTTCTATAAATTTCATACAGTGTCCAAATTAGATGAAAACATTCCATAATTGATATAAAATCCCAAACAACCCATTTTAAATATCTGTCGTTGCGTGTAGAATAGAAAAAAGAGGTTTCGTGTAGCTATTTAAAGCGGGAAGATTGGCAATAACCTTGGAGGCGTCTCCTCGTGGGGTCTCATGCTGCTGGTGAGGTGGGGATCAGCAGGGACGACTGCGATGTCGAGGTCGCCGTGGGATCGGCAGGGATGACGGCAACGTGGGGATCAACACCGGGAGGCGAGGATGCCCTTGCCCTGGGTCGCCGTCGGCAAGGGACGGCGGCGAGATCACTGCTGCATACATCGCCTAGCGCTCCCGCCCAGCGATCCCCGCCCAGGTGAACAGCCTCCCGCCCGGCGCTCTGCTCGAGTCAGTTCGGCCGGTTTGCTCACGTTCACCGGATAAATGGGCTTAAATGTCACAAGGCAAATGAATTTGTGGCCTGGGTTTCATGGGCCTAAAGGACTACGAATTGGGTGTCACTCTCCACCATGTAGCTGTATTGGGTGGCAGGGAGCCAATTTTCCCCTTAATTTGTATGTGACCATGGTACAGCCACGACCACTTTATTAGAATTTACGATCGCTTTGTTTAGGGCTACATATATTTTTTCTCTTATTTTGTAATGTGGTTTCAAGCCCATATTATATTTTGTAATGTGGTTACAAGGCCCGCGTGCTAGCTTCTCTAAAAAAAAACGTTATTTCTTCTTAATATATCATATTTGACAATGTACAAATAACTCACGCTCTGTGTCGCCTCCGCTCGGCACGTGGCCTTCTCCTCGCGCTGGCGCCCGCTCGCGCTGTGCTCGCAGCATCGCTCGCGCCGCTGCCTCCTCGCGCGTGCGCTTCCTCCGTCGACTGTGCGCTCGCCGCGTGGGTTCGGTTCGCTCCGCGCCTCGCTTGCTCACCCGTGCGCCACGCAGTCCGCAGCTCGCTCGCTCGGCGCGTTTTTTCCCCGCCCGGCGCTCGCGCGCTAAGCCGCGTTTTTTGTCCCGCGCTCGCCCACCCACGCACGCGTCTACGGGCTCGCCGATGGCGCGCTGTCGAATTTACAAGGCACGGTTTGTATGCTCCCCTCCTCCCACGTGTTACGCTTCACGTGGCTCCTTCTGCCACGTTCCATTCCTCTTTATTGGTCTCTGTACAGACGTCTTCGCTTCGGTTTCGTCCCCTGCCTTTTTTTTTTTCGAGCGTTCCCCGTTTTGCTTTTGCTTCCTTTGTGTCACGGTTTATATGCTCCCCTCCTGCCACGTGTTACTCTTCACGTAGCTCTCTCTGCCACGTGCCATTCTTCTTCACTGGTCTCTGTACAGACGCCTTCGCTTCGGTTTCGTCGGTGCGGTTGGTGGGCTCTTCAGTATATGTTTTCTGCTCGGTTTGGCGCCTGCGTTTTTTTTTTTCGTGCGTTGCCCGTTTTGCTATTGCTTCCTTTGTGTTTACTTATTCTGTATTAGCCGATGTTTCCTACGTTTGGTGTTCTCCTCCCGTCGTTCTCTTCGTCCTTTCTGCTTTGATCTGCAGATGCGTTTACCTGACGATGCCTCACTTCGATTGCTCTTCTGCTTCTTCTTCCAGTTGTCCATTGCGTTGCACTGGTGTGTTTTTCTTTCTATTTTCTCCTTCGTTTTTTCCCTATCTGTTGTGTCCATTGTTGTCCTCCTTTTGTTTTCCTCTTCCCGTTGTTTCCTTCGTGCTCTGCTTTCCTTAAGTTTATGTTTTCTCCCGTTCTTAGTGCCTTCGGTGGATTGGGTGGCTTGGCGCCGTCGGGTTTGCGCCGCTAATCGGGCGCGGAGGCGTGCGTTCCTGCTGGACTCACGCCGTCGTGTGTGTCCTGTTCGTTCGCCTCTCGCGGAGGCGATTCCTGCGATTCTTGCCTCGCGACCTTTACGTTCGCCTAGCGCGACGGCCATTCCTGCGTTTGTTGCGTCGCCGCTGCTGGGCGAGTCTTCTGGCTCATCTGTACCACCACCGCCTGTGCATGGTATGTTTTTGCATTGTTCCGTACTGTTTGTTTGTATGCGTGCCAGTGGTTTGTGTGCCTCATTTCTGTTTTTATTGTGTGCAGGGCCGTTTCCTGATGCTGCTGCGTGCTGTGCTTCGTGCGCGTCTAACCGTGCGTACAGGCGAGGTGTCCTGCTGCGTCGTCGTTCACTGGCCTCGCCTATTCACGGTAACGTTTTTTTATATCAGTGTGTACTGCGTTTTTCGTGCCCGTCTATGTTTTCGTGTTCTTTTTTCCCTCATGCTTTTCGTGTTCCTCCATGCTGTTGTCTATTTCTTTCGATGGCCGTTCTCCTTTTACTTACTTACGTGTTTTCCTGTTTTCTGCCTGGCGTTGCTCATGCATGTCCAGATGTGGGTCGCCCCGCTCATGTTTCCGTGTCTGCACAAGCCGATCCTTCTGCTCTTCCGCCCGGTGGGCGCTTCTTGGCCGGCCCTACTGCGCGCCGTGCGCGGATCGTCCAGTCCTGTCGCCGTCGTGTGAGTTCTCGCCAGCTGCGCCATCCTCTTTCTGTTGGAGCCGCCGATGCTATGGACGAATTACGTGGTTGGTTGCTATTTATTTCGATTATATGGTTCATTCCTGTTTCTTTTTTCTTTGTTCTTCCTGTTAGATGAGTGTTTCTAACCGCTTAAATTTTATAGCTGCACTGCCTCGGGATGATGCGGCCCAGCCCCTTTTGCCATTGCCTAGGTCCTATTGCACTACTTTGAAAGGTTCGTGCTATTTCCTTTTTGTTCGTCTCCTTTGTTTTTTTTCCAGTTTCCCCTTTCCACCTTCGCTTCTGTGCGCTGCAGCTGCTTATTCAGACAAGTCTTATTATGGACCACCTTCGCTTCTGTGCGCTGCAGCTGCTTATTCAGACAAGTCTTATTACGGACCTCCGTCTGAGCAATGCCGGTATTGTACTGCTGTGTTTTGGCGGCGAGAGGCTTCGTGCGCATCGTTATCTGCCGTGCGGGCGCGCTACAGTGGTTGCTGCCGTGGTGGGGGCATTCATTTGCCTCACAGGCGGCCATATCCTGCTCCGCTTTGTGATCTAATGTCTTTCACTACTAGCCCCCTGTCTGCTCATTTCATGGAGCGCATTAGGATGTACAATTCTATATTCACTTTTGTTTCGATGGGGGTTCATATTGATCGCTCTATAAATATTGGTCGAGGTCCTTGCATTTTCCGTATTAATGGGGTTGTTCATCACCGGATTGGTTCTCTCTTACCGTTGCCTTCTCAAAGGCCTCAATTTGCTCAGCTTTATATCTATGATACTGGTAATGAGGTTGCCAACAGGATGTCTGTGTTGCGCCCTCACCGTTCAGCAGCTTCTCAAAGCGTGCTGGTTAATGAGCATGTTGAAGTCGCTGAAGACGCTCGGTCTCTTCGTTTGGATGAGCAAATTGTGGCTAGCCTCATCACGATGTTGGACAGTCATAATCCTATTGTGCAGAACTTTAGGTTAGCTAGAGACAGACTACTTGCTTCTGAAGCGCCAGAATTATCTATTAGGTTTGGTGATGCTTCGGTTCATGCTGATCGGACCTATTCTTTGCCTATGACTGCCGAGCTAGCTGGTCTTATTGTTGGTGATATGATACCGGAAAATGCACAGTTCGAGGTGATTGCGCAGTCCCGTTCAGGTGGACTAAGACATATTTCTCCTACGCATCCTCTACTGATGGCGCTGCAATATCCTTTATTGTTCCCCTATGGAGAGCAGGGATGGCATGCAGGAATGCATATGCACGAAACTGAGGATCACCATGTTCGTGGGAGGGGCAATGTCACCATGATGGATTATTATCGTTATGAAGCTCATTACCGGCCTGGACAACGCAATCCAATGATTTGTTGTGGTAGATTGTCTGAGCAATATGCTGTGAATGCTTTCTCATGTGTGGAGGCTAATCGATTGTCATTCTTTTATTTCAATCAAGATCAATTGCGGTCTGAAACATTTCAAGGAATAGCTGATGCAGTGGATCGAGGGGATTCCTCTGGTGGTCATGTTGGTGTTAGAGTGGTTCTACCTTCGTCGTTTACGGGGGGCAAACGGTTTATGAACGAAAACTATTTTGATGCTATAGCAATCTGCCGAGTGCATGGACCACCCCAAATTTTCAGCACTTTCACCTGCAATCCAAAATGGCCTGAGATACATGATGCCATATGCCGTGAGGTAGGACATACATATGTTGATAGGCCTGACATGGTTGTTCGGGTTTTCCATATGAAGCTTCAGGAGTTTGTTCGTGATGTTAGGGAAGGCCATGTTTTTGGTCCTGTGCGAGCAGGTTCGTTCACGTTGAATTTAGTTGTTCTATTGCTGCATTGCCTTCCTCTGTTCGTATTCTATATTTTTTTTTATGTTCTATGTTTTCTCGCTTTGTTCATACGCTATGAGTGCTGCATATAGTTTTGTGTGCCGACCAACCTAGATTGTCAGCCTAACTCAGCACGCTGTGTTTGTCTATGACATTCCAGTTAATTTATTTGTTACTTTGTTTATCCCTTCATAGAGTTATTTTGGCTCTTTCTACCTATAGGACTGTACGAAGTATTAATACAGTATTATGGCCTAATAGAATATATGCAATTTCGCTTCATACATAGTGCATTATGCGCTAATAAAAGGTTATCCTGTTCGATGCACGCGATGCAAGGGCTTTCGTAGGCTGTGCTGGGGTCATAGGATGCATTGCATGTTTTGTTCGGTTCATGTGTGCCTGCACTACATTTGAAAATCTGCTGGTTATTGTTATCTTCTGTGTCCTGTTGTGGCGTGCATTATTCTTTAACCATAGACACTGTTGGTTAACCCCAATCAAATTATTGATCAACTAGGCTAGGCATAGTAACGCCTTTTAGATTTCCCGTGGATTTAATGGCGGTTCAGGACTATGAGATGTGCAATGCTACCTAACTAGATTACAGACCCTACAACAATTAACAAGGAATTGGATTAGATTTGAAGAACCGCAAAAGTCCGTAACATCTTGCTTTCAGCTTTCTATTCCAGATGACTCACGGGCCTCCCTCTCTCTCCACCGGCCTCCATTTCGGCCCGTCGACGCCATCCCTCCCCTGCTGTCGCCCCCGCCGTTCTCTCATACCGCGCCGCCTGCTCCTCTCCTCCGCCGCCGCTCCGCCCGCTCTGCTCCTCCCTCTCTACCCCACAGCGAGGAGGGTTGCGGCGGTGGGCAAAACGGCAGTGGCAGCGGTGTGAAGTGCTACGCCAATCGCTGTAGCGGCGACGCCGCCTCCTGGATCTGGAGGCGTGTGATGCCGGCGGCGGCGCCGCGCTTCCTACCGTTGCCCCTCCTCAGACCGATCGCTGCCTCCCTTCCATGGCAGACCTCCACCTCCCGTTGATGCCGGACCTCCTTCCTTTGCCTCCAACCATGCCAGATCCGCGTCTATCATAGCTACGTTCTTCAATCTTCAGTGACCATTTGACTTTGTATGCAGTTCAGAGTTATGAGGCCACTTACAAAGGTTTAATGGACTGCGAAGAATATTAGCAGCTATGAAAGATAAGTTCTCTTCTTGAATTTTGTTATATTTGCCGATAGAGATCTGCATATATTAGTGTTCCCAACTCCAACGAACTGACCATTGCTAGCAATTTACGTATTCTACATTAACCTAATTACAACCAATTTCCCTTGCTTTTCTCGGCATCAGCACCATATGAGAATCAAGGATAAGTGATTTCGACTAATTGTTACTTTTGATGAACAATGTTTCTGCTGGTCAGTTCTATTCCACTGCCCATGAGCCTGCTAGGATCTGACATACATTGTTCTTGGTTTTTTTACGTGCTGCGCCCTCTGCCTTATCTACTTAAACAGATGTGTTGCTTTAGAATACTGCCTTCGGTGTTATCCATACTTTGTGCATTTGTGGACATGGATTTTTCTTTGTCTTCCGTACGTACCACTTCATAGATCACACACCTTGCTATTATTACGTATGCAGTGTATCTATTCATTGATGATGACCTATTTAGAATCTGATATTTCCAGAGTATAACCGTTCCTTCCTTCCATGACCTACATGAATTAGTCTTTTGTAGTATGCTTACATTATTTTTCCAGTTTATGGCCCTGTTTCTTTCATTGGTTTGCCTGAACGGTATAGTGTTTATTGCACATTTGTTTTGTCTTTTCGTTCTACTTACGCTTTTTGACAATCTAGATATAGCCGCAGTTTTCACCTGTTAATTCCCATGCTTTCTGCAGGCTCTATCCATCCCTCATTATGTGTGTTTATAAGCGCTCCATGCACAATATTAAGTGCATGCAGCGCAATGTTGGCTCTGGTTGTCTATGATAATTTCTAATAGAGACCGATTAATCTAGAAAAACATATTCTCAGATAGTTATTATTTCTTTTGTACATATGCAGAGCATAGTTCATTATGTGCTCCTCTGTTGTTGTTGTAGAGCCCTGCTCACTTAGACCATCTTTCCATTTTTTATGGGTTTCCCGTGTCTTTTTTAAAGAGCCTGCGTGAGTTGCTGAAACGTGCCTTTTCTTTTTTCGCATAGAGGTTCATACTACAGAGTGGCAGAAGAGAGGCTTACCGCATTTGCATCAGGTTGCCTGGCTAGATTACGAGGGCGATTTGACGCCAGAGGTTATTGATTGTTTTATTTGTGCTGAAATACCGGATGTACAGACGGATCCTTTAGCGTATGCACTTGTTGATGAGTTCATGATACATGGTCCATGCGGCGTTTACAACCCCACAGCGCCTTGCATGGTCGGTGTTATTTGTAGTAAAGGGTTTCCGAAGGAATGCCATGACGAAACTTTTTTAAATGCTGATGGTTATCCTGTTTACCGCCGTCGTAGTCAGGGCCATTACGTTATTAGAAACAGTGTCCGTCTCGGTAATGGTTGGGTGGTTCCATATAATCTCACATGTTTGAAGAAGTATCAAGCCCACATAAATGTTGAATGGTGCAATCGAACACACTTGGTTAAATATCTGTTCAAGTACATCCACAAGGGTCCTGATAGAGCTGCTACTGTCGTCGTTCCTTCACCAAATAGTTTTTCCATGGCCCACTTTCACTCTGCTGCACAAGATGTTTCTCGCAGTTCGGCGGCCTCTCCACTACGAACGAATAATGCTGGCCCTCCGCAATCTGCAAATGTACCGTCTGCTTTCCTCCAAGATGAAGATCGGCAAAGGCAGGTTAATGCTACCGAAGGCGTAGATGAGATCTCCGAATATATCAGATCAAGATATCTATCTGCATGTGAGTCGTTTTGGAGGTTACATGGTTTTGAGGTGCATGGAAGAATCCCAGCAGTGCAAAGACTGGCGGTTCATATGCCTCAGATGCAGAGTCTGATCTTCCGTGAAGATTCAGATCTATCTACTGTTTTCAATGATCCTCAGTATGCCAAGACCACGTTAACTGAGTGGTTTACTACTAATAGCCGGTTTTTCTCAGCCCGTTGTATTACATACAATGAATTCCCTTCTCAATGGACATGGAATAATAATAAGAAAGAATGGTCGAAAAGAAAACAAGGTTCTACGATTGGTAGGATAAGACATGTCCATGCATCAGCTGGTGAAGTTTTTTACCTTAGAATGTTGCTGATGGTTGTTCGTGGTGCCCTTTGTTATGAGGATGTCAGGACGTATCAAGGTGTGTTATATGACACCTTCCGAGAAGCCTGTAGGGCTAGAGGCCTTATTGGGGATGATATGGAATGGACAGCTTTATTTGATGAAGCTATTGTGTGGGCTACGGCAAGACAGTTGCGTGCTTTGCTAATGACTGTTATTTTATATTGTCAGGTTAGTAATGTCCGTACTCTATATGATAAGTACTGGACATATATGAGTGATGATATTGTGCATGGCATTAGGCGCGCTGTTGGCATTCGAGAATATTCAGTGCACCAAGATGTCATACAATCTAGATTGCTGCAGGAGTTTGATAGGATGTTTTCTGCCAATGGATTGGCTTTGTCTTCATATGGGCTTTTTCCTTCCTCTATCCATGTTTCTACTCCACATGAAAACAGGCTTATTCTTGAAGAATTATCCTATGTTCATGCTGGGTTGGCTGCAGAGGCCAGCGTTATGGTTAGTTCTCTAAATATTGACCAGCGCCTGATATATGACAGTGTTCTGTGCAAGCTGGATGCAGAGGAACAGTGCCTTTGTTTTGTTTCCGGTCATGGAGGGACTGGTAAGACCTTCTTATGGAAGACGATAGTGCTTATGCTGAGGTCTAGAGGAAAGTTAGTACTGCCAGTTGCATCATCGGCTGTTGCTGCTCTGTTATTGCCGGGAGGTAGGACAGCGCATTCTAGATTTCATATACCTGTTGATGTGCATGCGGCGAGTCCATGTTCTGTTGGTCGAGGTTCTTTGGTGGCTGAGTTAGTGTCTAAGGCTGCTCTCATTTTGTGGGACGAGGCCCCTATGGCTCATAGATACTGTATAGAGGCTGTTGATAGGTGTTTACGCGATGTTCTCTCTACTCATGATGATTCTGCAAAATCTAAACCATTTGGAGGGAAATCTGTGCTGTTTGGTGGTGATTTTAGACAAGTTCTGCCCGTCGTGCCTGGTGGAAGCCGTGCTCATATAGTCGATGCTTCTTTAGTCAGATCATATCTTTGGAATTCTATTCAGGTTATGCGCCTTACCATAAACATGCGCCTCTCTGATCCTACCATATCCATGTCTACAAGAGGCGATATTGAGTTTTTTAGTAGATGGCTGCTTGATGTGGGAGAAAATCGTTTGCCTTCGGTTCAGCCTCCTGATCCAGATGGTGCTGCTTGGATTTCTATTCCAGATGATTTGCTGCTCATGCCTGAGTCTGATCATATAGGTGCCATCATCAATGCTGTGTATCCTCATTTCATGCAAAGGTACAACGATCCCTCTTATCTAGCAGAACGAGCCATTGTCTGTCCTACCAATGCTGTTGTTGATGACATCAATACTGCCTTGCTAGCTAAAGCACCAATTGCTGAGAGAGAGTATCTGAGTTGTGATAGTATCTCTCATGCAAATGAGCAACCTAGAGATATTGAGCTTATATATCCTCAAGAATTCCTTAATGCAATTGTCCTCACTGGTTTCCCAGCTCATAGTCTACGACTGAAAGTCGGTGCTCCTGTTTTCCTGCTTAGAAATCTTAACCAATCACTAGGCCTTTGCAACGGCACTAGACTCATAGTCACAAAACTTGGAGATCATGTGGTTGAAGCAATGATTCTAACAGGGACCAATGTTGGTGATACTGTGTGCATACCACGAATAGTTCTTAATGGATCCAGCTCAAAATGGCCTTTCATGTTGCAGCGCCGTCAGTTCCCGCTGCGACTGTGTTATGCTATGAGCATTAACAAATGCCAGGGGCAAACTCTTAGTTGTGTGGGTGTGTATCTCAAAACGCCTGTCTTTTCTCATGGTCAGCTATATGTTGCTCTGTCTAGGGTGAGTTCACGCAAAGGCCTCAAAATATTAGTGGAAGACAAACAAGCCCAGGCATCGCGTGTAACCAAGAATATTGTGTATGATGAAGTGCTTCCTTTTGTTTAGCACCTTATCTTCATGTACGCGTTTATTCAGGCGTTCCTAAAACGATTGTGCATTATGCTTGGAATATCTGCCTTATACCTATATGAACTCTCTGTCTTACTGTTTTCTGTCCACAATACGTGCTATATGCGTCGGCCTATGTTTTAATAATCTGCATGCTGTTTATAGTCAGATTGTTACGTTTTTGTTTACGGCTCCACAAAGTATCTACCTGATTTCTGCCGTCCATATTGTGCTTTATTTTCGTAGGATTTGCCATCTTTTTGGCTGAGTTTATCGAGTTTTGAGTTCCACAAACGATACATAACATAATAGCCTACATTGCTGCCAGTTTTCCTTTTCGAGTGCTTACAGTGTTCTGAATTTACAAATTCGTTTCCCTTCTTCCTGTGCGTGCCCTTTTTACATTTGTCTTTTTTGCCCTTTTCATCACTGCAGTGTTTTCTGAAGCCTTTGCTTCCTCCGGTCATTTGTCTTTTTGCTCCTTTTGATCACTGCAGTATTTTCTGAAGCCTTTGCTTCCTCCAGTCCTGCTACAGACGCGAGGCATGTGGACTTTGTTCATTGGACCGCTATGGGCTCCTTTCTTCTCATTTATTTTCCTTCTTGCTGTGCATGGCCTTTGTACATTTGTTTTTTTAGCCCTTTCATCGGCGCATTGATTTTAGCGGTGCTTCCTTCCTGCAGGCCTGCTGGGCAGGCAGGCCATGTAAGCTTCCCTGGATAACCTGCCATGGGCCCCTTCTATTGCCTTATTCTTTATTTCATGCTGTCATGGGCTGAGCCCATTCCTACAGTGCGTTCTACCTCACATGCATGCCAGGCTTTATGCAACGTGTCTTCTACTACGTGTCCCTTTCTGCACATTTGCCTGCCATAGTGCTTAGATTGTTGCCATCTGTATTTTTGATGGTCAGTGCCTATATACTGAGCATTTCTCACTTCTTCGTGCTCTCCGTCCCTGTATCCGACTCAGTTTCTTCCTCCCTGTTGATGTGTGTGTTTTCTGCACAAGTAGTACCTTCTGTTCTGCAGGGTTCGTTTTTTCCCTCCTCTATTTTGTCTTCTGTTCCTGCTCTGCCACATATCTATCTGTTCCTTTCTTCTATTCTTCAAGCGGATATATTCTTCCCTTACCACATTTACTTTTTGTTGCGTTTTTGGCCTGCTTACACGAATGTAGTCTTTCATCTACACATTTCCTTTTGCTGACTTTAGCCCTATATTATTCCTGTTTTCCTCTCTTTTGCAGATGAACTACACTTTGCTGAAGGACGTCACAACCCAGCTTCACACATGGCGTGTCCGCGTCAGGCTCATACGCTTCACTACTTTCCCTGTCGCTGGTGTTCCTCCAACAGAACAGCCATTGGATGTCATCATGCTTGACGAGCAGGTGCCCATGGTCGTTGCCTTACAACGTATCCATACTGTAGGTGCATGCTTTCTTTTTAACGATGCTGTTATGTCTATAGGGCACAACTATGCATGCTCTCATTCCCTGTGAGTGCCGTCGGTCTTTAGGCGCTGCCCTGGTGGAAGGTCACGTTTCATATGTTCACCGGTTCCAGGTTGCTGATCCAAGGCCCGCGTATAGGCCAGTGGCTGCACCCGTCATGGCGAAATTTACCAGGTTTACGCAAGTGAGTCCTGTTGCTCCACAGCCTCAGGGCTTCCCGCACAACGCATGGACATTATGTCCTTTTGATCAGCTTTCTACAAAAAAAGACATTTTCACTTTCTTAACAGGTTAGCTAACACCAAATCTATTTCTTAATTTGTTTTTCCCCATCGGTCATTATGAATGTTACGATTGCTGTTACATGAACAAACAACAAATGATTTGCTTTACAAAACTACAGATGTGGCAGGCATACTTTCCTTTATTCGACCAGCAAGGGTTGTGGATGTCAGAGGTGCTCCTACTGATGTTCGTGACACAGAAGTAACAGATGGCAGGTTTGTTATTCAGAGCGCTCTTATCATAGATATTCTTCGCTTCACGTTTTGATTATATGCATTATCTGTTTGTGTTTTGCACAAACAATGGCAGAGAGACCTTTCAGTTCACCTTATGGGGAGCTGCTGCTGTTGAATTCAATGAGACTGTCCTCCCCATTCTGCAACAGAACGGCCACACACCTATTGTTGCTGTTGGTCTGGTTGTGAAAGAGCATAATGCTAGGAGCTATCGTCGTTAGTTCACTTTCTTCTCAGTATTACCAACATATATACCTACATTTTGCACGGTTCATGGTTTCGCAATCTGTTTAAAACGTGCAACATATGTGTTATCCTCGCTTTTTTCAGCTTCCTGTGCCCAAGTTCGACAGGATATTTACTTGCAAAGCTCAAGTTTCACAAGGCTATATGTAGACCCTCCTATTGCTGACAGAGTAAACCTTATAGAGAGGTATATCTGTACATGCCTTCTGTACAGTCTACTGCCCAACCATGTTTCTGACTCTTTATTTTTATTTTTTCGTGCTACAGATGTACCTCTCTCCCGCAGCAGTTGATGCCTGTGGAGCAGTCTACAACCCGCCAAGAGTTTATTTTGCGCTCTATGGCTGAATTATCTGCGCTCGATCCACATGACAACATGGAAAGTATCGTTCTTCACGTCATGATTATGCTGCCCCCAATACGATTGTGGCATGATGTTGTACCATATGTTCGTATATGCAGGGAAATAGATACGAAGTGATCACTACGATACAAGAGGTCGTTCCTGAACAATCGTGGTGGTATATGTCATGCAACAGGTGCCACAAAACAGTAAAAATGCAAGGATCTTCATATCAATGCTTTGAATGCACACAGATTGTTCCTAAGCCAAGGTAACGTTCAAGAAAGCATAGTTCCATATCTTTTGTTTAGTATATGCTATCTGCCTGCATCGATTATGTCAACTCCTGTTTTCTGATCCAGGTACAAGGTTGCTCTTATCGGTACGGGCGAATCAGATCCCCCACATAGTGACCCACCTTTGGCAGAGTTCACTTTCTTTGCTCAAACAGCCGAGAACCTGATAGGCTGTTCCGTCGATGCTGTACTAGCATCCGGTCAGCATGACCAGTATCAAGCACCACCTCAGATCATGGCTCTATATGGCAAACAACTGAGGCTTAAAGTTATGGTCACATCTTATGCTTTCAGTCGTCCTATCATGGCGTTTCAGGTTATTCATGCAGAGACGGTGACAGGCATAGCCCCTGAAGAACAGCCATATGCTGCAGTAGCCCCTAAAGAACAACCACACTTTGATGCTTCCACAATCCCTGCATCTACTCCAACGCTGCGTGCAACCACATCGACCCCTCCACATAAACCAGAAGAGATCTCTCTTTCGCCTGCTGCTGTCCCAACAGGCCCACAGCTCTCTCCATGTACGCCCGTTGCCAAGGTATTATCCGCCGTCTACGCTTCACATTCTGTTTTGTATTTGCTGTGCTAGCCTTTTTTGTTTCTGTATCATATACATGGCTGCTCCAGCGAAAAACAGCCTTACAAAGCATTGATAGTAATACTAATGCTGTCCACCAGAGCAAAGGCGTGGCCATGAACAGCAGCACGTCCCAGCAACCCAAAGCTGCTCCAAACGCTTCGCTATCCAAGGAATCTTTGCTTCCTCACGTTGCCCAGGACTCTGGATTAGCAATTGTTGCTACGCCACCTGACGAGGCAGGTTTTTTCCTCTCTACTAACATTGCGTTATCTTGCTTACCGTACTGCTTACTATATTGCTGTAAACAACCATGTGCAGCACAACAGTGGTAACGTGGACCTTACTAACCAGCCAAGCCTTTCCAAACAAGATGTTTCTTCCTCCATGTGAGTTGCATGACACAATATTTTAAAACGCGATTACTACTATTTATTTCAGTTCTGACTGATTCGATTTCTTTGATCGCGCAGGGAAAAAAGCAGTGCAACCGGTGGGACGTCGCTACCAGTCAAGAGAAAGCTATATTAGCAAGCAGCAAGCACCACTGCTCTACTGTCACAAGCGCTACTCTTGCTAGCCCGAAGAGTTTCTTTCTCCACTGTCTTCGTGGTAGCACCATCTACCCGTAGGTTAACTTTTGCTATGACCAAAACTTTGCGTTCCTCTGCACGCTTCTTTTGTAAGGCAGACTTATCTATCACCCGCATGTAAAACTTTTGCTATGACCAAAACTTTGCGTTCCTCTGCACGCTTCTTTTGTAAGGCAGACTTATCTATCATCCGCATGTAAAAAGCAGGGATGAACCAATCAGGATGAGCCAATCAAAGTCACCGCCTTTCTTTAACTGCATTACTAAGTTTTTGACTTACCCAATCATGAAAGCTTTATTCTGAAGGATATCACGTCAGGAGATGTTCAAACAGCAGCTTTTAAGTTCCGGTAATAATAAACAGCCGTTCTCATCATTTCACATGACGACAGAAGAAATAAGCCCATTCACTAATCGAATTAAGGATGACACTAAGCGCACATGGTTCCAGTTTTCTGCCGCATATCATTTAATCCATGCAAGCAATTACATATTTCTTCTCGGCGCGCCACAGGCGCGCAACCACGGCTAGTAAATGTACAAGAGCGGGTTTGGGTCGTCCCGGCTGGCCACGTGGCCCGTTTTGCTGCCCGTTTCGGCCACATCGACCCGATTTCGTATGGCCATCGGATCCCTCAGCGCGTCCATCCGAGCGCCCAGGATGCAGGCCTGATTGTTTTGCAAAAAAACGCTTCGATTTTTCTGTAATCAACCCGCGCTCCACAAGGTTGCTTAGCCTGTTAGCCAGCGTTGAAACACGTTTGCGCAAACACCCCTTGCCTGTCTTATTTTACATGTATATCCTGCCTAACCCTAACAATGCTCCTGCCCCAGCGCTCTCCCTCCTCCCCGCCGCCTCTCCCCTTTCTCCCGCACAGTCGCCGTCCCTCTCCCAGTCTCTCCCTCTCCATCTCCGCCACGTTCTCCTTGCCGGCACAAAGGTCGCGGCGGCGACCGCCTCCTCCCCAACGCGGCGGCGGCGGCAGCGACAACATCCTCCATTGCTACCATCTCCTCTCCCTTTTGCGCGCGGCCATGCACGTCGCCGTCCTCTTCTACGCCCTACCGAGCCTCTCTACCGACCCAATCCTACCCCACTCTCCCCAGATCTCCCCAGCCACCGCCTCACCTCCTTCCCAATCTCATCCCAGTCGTGCTACGGAACCAGCCGACGACGGCGGAGTGGGTGGCCATGGTGAATGACTTCAAGAAGGCCTTCCTGTCCACGCGGTTCGGCATTCCGATGATCTATGGCATCGACGCCGTCCACGGCCGCAACAATGTGTAGGGCGCCACCATCTTCCCCCACAACGACGGCCTCGGCGCCACCAGGCAAGCTCCATCTCCCATCCTCGCCGTGCTGCAAATCTGCAATGCCAGTGGAAAACAAGTTCAAATTTGCCCCTCACAAGTCACAAGCCTATTTTTTCTTTGCGTTCCCATTTCCGTGCTGCGAATCTGCAATGCCAGTGAAAAGGAAGTTAAAATTTGCCCAAAAAAAGACTGTAATTTATGTTTGAACTGCACAGGGATCCGAATCTGGTGAAGAGGATTGGCACGGCGACGGCGCTCGATGTGAGAGCGACCGGCATCCAGTAAGCCTTGTGCCGTGCATCGCGGTAAGTGACACCAAACCGAAAATCCTTAGACGAATCCAAGTGGTTTGCTTGAATTGGAAAAGAGATTTGATTTTTTTTTTCTGATGTTCTTGATGTGGGTGAGCATGCAGGTATGCAGACATCTGAGGTGGGACCGGTGCTACGAGAGCCGCAGAGAAGATCACCAGATCGTGCAGCAGATGGCCAAGCTCATCCCAGGCCTGCAGGGCGATGTCCCTGCCAACTTCACCAGTGACATGCCCTACGTCGCCGGAAAGTAAGCCCCCCGTGAACACCCCTCCTGTCACAAGTGGTAGTAGCACTAGCAGTAAGGATTTTCATTTCGCCATGAATTTCGGTAATTTAGGTCCGGAACGAAATTTTAAATCACCTTCCAAAATGAATTCAACAGATTTTATAAAACTTGAGACTAATGTATAAAAAAGAAGTAATAACATCAAACATATGGCAGGCTTGATGGATGATAGTCTACGGTGAATCAAACATGTTTGACTTCTTGGTTTGCTATTTTCCATAACTTTTTGTTTAAAAATTAAAATCTCTATTTTTCTTACTCTGAAATCTCACGAATTTCGATAATTTTGGCCCAGAACGATATTTTTACGTTTCTCAAATTTAAATTCCTGTCATAGCGTCACTCGATCACTACTGGTGCAATACAAATATGCAATATGTTGATCTGATGGTGGATGTGGGTAGGAACAAGGTGGCGGCGTGCGCTAAGCACTTCGTCGACGATGGCTGATGCATAACGGCATCAACGAGAGCAGCACCATCATCTTCCCATGTTGTATTTCTTATGTTAAAATTGTATACACTACTCAATTTGATAGTGGCCCAACCTAATATTTCTTGCTCTTCTGACAGCATTTGGTACTAAAACCATCTAATATCCTAAACCACTGTAGAATTCTCACGGTTCTAGCAGTGTTTCACATCCCAACTTTGTGCTTTGTTCAATTTCATGAGGTGTTTCTACCATGTGCTAATATCCCAATTCATGTCTTTTACTCTCTAATATTTCACATCCCAAAATTGAGTTGTTACGTGGTGCTCATCATTTTTTCTGTACTGGTGGATTTTCAATATTTCTTTCTTTTCATACTGAAGCATACGCTCATTTATTTTTACACCTGTCAACTTCAGAAGTTTAAAGACATATTTCAAAAAAAGAGGCATTAAGAAATGTGGGATCACTGATTTTACTTTCTAGAAATGGATATTAATGTTCCAGATGTATACATGTTACCAATTGTATTAGTTGTTCATCAATGGCATCTTTGCACCATTATTGATGAGGATGTAGTAATTACAGCATCGACCCATCTTTTTTTCGATGTTTAGGTTTTTTAGAGTTTTCCCATGTTTAGTTCAACGAATGACATGAATGGATCATACACCTTTGCAGCCAAAAAATCATAGGTTCTACACCACTGATTTTAAGGTCTCCATTAGTGTCCATGCATATATTCCGCTTCATGATTTCCAACGAGATTTAGTTTGATTTGTGCAGTGACCTATTTGTTGCTCTTTGTGCAGCTTACACTACATATTTATGATTTACTTCTAGCCGAGCTAATGATACATGGGCTGGTGCGCCACACCATCTTTGCAAATGAGGTTGCCCTTGTGCTCAATTTATATTGTTATATGCTTAAACCTTTTACCTTAGTGTTGTCATTTTGGCTTTGTGCCATTAGCCAGATCATCCTACAAGATTAATTTGACTGTGTTGTTGGGGCAGTGCAATGTTTCATGTTTGCAAATGAGGTTGGCCTTCTGCTTAGTTTAGATTACTATGCCTAACCCTTTTAGCTTAGTGTTGTCATTTCATCTTCTTGCCACTGATTAGATGATCCTACAGGATTCATTTGGCTGCATAGTTAGGGCAGTGTAATTTTTCATGTTAGTTGTTTACTCAGTTTATATTGTCGTGGCTGACCTTTTGCTTTTGTGTTATTGTTTTAACTTTGTGTTGCCTGCGACGTGATTCAAAAAGATTCATTTCGGCTGCGTTATTGGACAATGCAGTTTTTAGTCTTCTTCTAAAAGCCTGGAAGCCACATGGGTCAAGCACTTTGATTTTAAATATTGCCGGCATATCTCTGATAACCTTATGCTTATAGTATTACCAATAGAATACGTACATATTTTGAAGGATAAATTCTCATGAAATTTATTTACTTCTCAAGTTCACCATGTCATCGTTAATGTTAATTCCTTAAGTTTACATTACTTATTTTCTAAAAATACATATTGCACTATCCTACCTGGCCCTTCCTATTTTGTTTTTCTTTATTTACAAAATTTTTAGGAGCTCCTGTAAATTGTGTTCTTACACTTTCAATATATCTTTTTTTTTTGTCTAGCACCGTGATTTCAACATATTGAGCTATTGATATCTTTTTTTGTTTGCTAAACTCAGCCATATTGACTTCATGTTTTCGTTCTTTGGTTGAAATAAGCTAGCTTTACAAACTTTACTATTTACATAGATTGTATTGATGCCTGCAAAGATTCTCTACGTTTTGCTATTTACTATATTTTAGTGTAACATCGGTGTCAGCGGGCCACGGGCCCGCCTACCCCACTAGTAGTCTACACACTCCAGAGTAATGCAATGGCGCAAATCCCACATGGTCACACCACACCGTACGGGCCACAAGCTACGCCACATGTTTGTGTGGTTCATTTTATAGTGCGAAAGTGGCAGCATGCATTGGGCCATCATATTTCCTCAACCAGTTACCGGCGCGGGCAAATGTCAAAGCTACAATACAGATTCAGATATTCAATGTTACCGGGTGCTATTTTTTTTTTCTCTTATACATGTTGTAGCCAAATTTTAGACATTGATACAGGGTGTTTGTCCCTCTCTATTTTTCTAGAAAATGCAAAAGAGATGTAAGGTTTGTTGATTTTATTCTTGGCATTAGTTGTTGTGCTTTTCTGATAAGCATTCCTTTTTGGTTATTTATTGCCTTTGGATCATATAAGTGACAACACCAAGGGTGAAAAAACAAAGATGGCTGCATGCTAAAACATGTTGCCCTGCTAGAGAATGAAAAGCATGCACCATGGGCCCTTGCTGGAACTCTTTTTCCATTTTCATGTTACTACAAAGAGTCATGTTTGATAGTTGAAAATGAAAAGAATGCACCATACGTTGTTTTTATCTATGCATACCATTTTGATAATTCTTACTCAAGGAAAAATTGATATGGGTGAACTCGGTAAGCATTATGATGGTTTCCTTCAACTTCGTGTAAGGTCATCCCAATATGTAATGAAATTTACTTCCGCGGAATTACCTTACACATCATAATTCTACTTGCAGGAAATGGAAACATATAATGGAAGGCTTATCTCCAATTTTGTACAGCTGTGGAGGATGTCATCACCATCTGTGTAAATATATTACCGCATAGCTGCATGCGTGTAAATTCTTTTTCTTCTCTCAATCATACAAACAAGGTACAGAGCTAAAGTTTTAATGCAAATTATCCTTCACTGGAGGAAATATTTTTGTCATAACTATTTATTCTTACAGGGGAAGCATACATAAAGAAAGTATTGCTGACCAATTGTCTCCAGAAATTAATGGAACTTCATCAAGTAGTAGAAAGAAACTATTTTGCAAATTTCATTACTCTTGTACTTTTAAAATATTCTCTCGTTGCATTCTCCCTAGGCTATTCCGGACTATCTAGCTATGTTGATTCCTTTCAATATTTTCAGGAGGGTGACGAAGAGGTAGCTGACATTGAACAAACTAAAAATTGGTTATCCTTGACTTCACCTCAGCGTATATATGGTATGTGGTTCCCTCATTGCTTCTGCTTTCTATCTAATAGTAGGTAGCCTGTGGTATAAGATATATGGTGTGTTACCTTCTTTTGGTAAGATATCATC
>SPJY01030121.1:0-20782 GCA_005191435.1 Raddia distichophylla | reverse complement strand
GGTAATGGGCCGTGATTTTATCCCCGACAGCTTCTTCTTGTCACCTCCACCATCGGCCTTTATGTTGCGGTTCTTGTTGACGTGGATGTTCTGTGCTGGTGAGGCGTAGTCGTTCTGCCCTCTCCTCCGAACTTGGGACAGTCGCACTTCATGTGGTTGCGACCACCACAACGGAAGCACCTCATGATGCCACTCCTTCGATCGGCCACTCGCCTGTAAGCATGTGAGAACTTCCTGGCCAACAAGGCAAGTTACTCCCTAGGAATCTTGTCCATTTGATCATTGGACAGCTCACAGAGGGTAGAAAAGGAGAAACCAACAACATCAAAAGAACCATGACCAGAGGGGACAACTATTAAGGTTGTGGATGAGGAACCGGGCTCTTTCGGGAGATGCTCAAGTTCATACGTCTTGAGACTAGCTAGAATAGATCGCTTCCTAGGCCAGCATCGAGTGATCGGTAGCCTGTCGGAATGCAGTCACCTTCACATCCCAGACCTTAAGATCCAATGCAGAGAGAAATTGCCTGGTGATCTCTGAATCAGTATATTAGACTTCAACCGAATAGAGATCGGCAAGAATCTTGGTGAAGCATGAGAATATGAGTCAAGCGTTTCATCCGGCTTATACTCTATTTTGTGTTGGTCTTGTCTCACAACCTTAACCTAAGCTGTCTCCTCATGGAAAGCATGGAGGGTCTTGCAAATTTTGTGGCATGTGGTGATGTCCGACACCCGCTCGTACTTCCCTCGGCTAACACCTTGAATCATAAAATTTTGAGCTTTTGCATTAAGCTTCACATCGGCTAGATTCGCAGCCGTCACCTCCTTGGTTAACTCATATGTGTCCTGGATCTTAAGCCAAATATTGTAGCCCTGAGCCATCACATATATCTCCAACCTAGCCTTCCAATAGGAAAAATTGACTCTGGATAACATGGGGGGTTTTTGTGGAATACTAGCTCAAATAGCAAAAAAGATCAGCTTCAAAAATCGGTCATGATTTGCAAAGAAGCACCAAAGCAAAGGCTCTGATTATTTACAACTTTAACCCAACCTATTGGACAAAACATGCTTAGGTCCTAAAATAATCTTGAGGAAACAAGCATTCGAATGGTGAATAGATATTCACCGAACATTTATTCATTCATTTTATTTGATGACGTATGACAGTTAGTGTTGGTATTGAGTCTGGGATGATTTTTTAAGGTTGCCATGGTTGTGATGTTGTGTTTGGTCTGGGATGATCTGTTGGTATGAAATTCTCATGGTCAGGTGTGTTGGAGGATCTGGGTTATGATGATGAATGGGTTGGTTAAGGGGACTCGAAGGAGAATGATGCATACGATGTCTAGCATGAGTGCTCATCAAAGCCAAGTACAAGAGAAGCGTGAACTTGGGGTAAGATAGCGTGCCCTAGCTGGGCATAGCTAGGGTTAGCCCAGGAGGAGCCACTACTAGTGAAATGGCCTAATTTACAGGCACATCAGTACCGGTTGGAATGAAACCGGTACAGATAGTGCACCAGTATTGGTTCGTATCAATAGTAGCAATTCTATACTTTCAGTAACGATTGGAGGCAACAGTAAAGATACCTTTCGCGGATGGGTACAAACGAGCTGGCACGTAGACTCATCAGTATCGATTCGTCATACGAACCCGTACTGATGGGGGCTCATTCCAGCAAACTTCAAAACGATTACATATCCTATTCTAATCAATACATGTGAGTTGGTGGGTTGGATAAAACGGTTAGTGGATAGTCATGTGGTGGCACGAGGTCCTAGGTTCGAGTCTTGGGTTCACTATATTTTTTAGATATTTCGATTGCTATAGTCACAGTTGGGGGAACCGGGACTAAAAGCCCATGGAACTTTAGGCCCTGTTCTTTTGAGCTGATCTGAACGGCTGAAATGACTGAACTTCGAGAGCTCCTCGAGATAGTCTCGAGATTCGGATACATTTCGTTTGACTTGCTTTTTAAAGCGTTAGAACCCAACTTGAAAACAGCAAAAAAAAAGACTCAAAAAACTCAAGCACATGTGTTTTCAAAATGTAGATAAGTCGTTAAGCTGAAAAGAATTGGGCCTTAGTCCCGAATTGCATTTCCCGTCTGGGGAAACCAGGACTAAAGCCTGTCCCCAACCAGGACTAAAGGTCATTTTGGTGGTAGTGAGCACAGAGTCACGCATAGAGGATGGGTGCTGCCAACAAAGGATGATTCTGACACAACGCGTGACCATCACGTGGTAGTACAAGTTTGGTGCGTCGGAGACGTACGCTCTGTGGAGGCACGCAGAGCCCACTCTTGAAGGACCGACTTGGGTGTTTATTGAGGTAATTTGGCATCCCTAAAAGCCTTGAGACTATCTTGGGTTGGCAACCCACCTAGGTCTAGACCGGGTGTCTATGGCATATCTGGCCCACAATATGATAGCCACTCCCGGAAAGGATGGCGGATGTTTGAAAAAAGTTAGTAAGCATAAAGTGTATGAGTTGGGATTGGGTGTGATATGTTGGAAGGTTGGCTACGGTCTTGTTGGTTTAAGAGGATGGTTAAGATAGAGTTGATGTCATGATTACACAATATAATTAATAGCCAAATATTTATATAAGTAGTATTAGGCCATCGAGATAGAAGGACCTGTGCAGATGACCCGAGACTTATTGGGCTGGCCCATTGCTTCTTTTCATGATTTAAACTTTTGTTTACTAATTTGCTGACAAGTTTATTTTCTTTGTAAATTTTCCAAAAATGTTTGAAATTTGTAAAAATAGATGGAACATTTTAAGTTGTCCATAAAAAAATAAGCTTAAAAATTAAATAATGTTTTTTTCCAAATATATACATGTTTTGTGTTGCATGTTATGTGTTGTAGAATATATATATGTGTGTATGTGTTTAATATTTTTAAATTGTGTAGAAAATTTTAAAAAATTTGCAATTACTAACATTACAGTGCAATGATGTTTATATAAAGGTCTTTGGATCTAATGGTTAATGTCTAAACAAATTATGTGCACATGTCACCCGTATTTCATACAACTCCATAGAACATTCGATAAATCATTGGTCGATATGACTCCCTACACATATACCTGTTATTCCGGATATAATTTCATCATAAAAAAATATGGTGGTGTATGTTCATGTGGTAAGCAAGACTAGCCAACATGAATTTAGAAAAAAAATTTCTACCTTTTTAAAAAAATTAAATAAGCTCGATTGACCATCGGAAGGACCGGGTATATATGCACTGACTGCCGTCGAGACCACACTCTTTCTCAACAGCTTGAAATAAAACGGTCGAGAAAACGTGTCTGTATCGACGGTAGTCAATGTTGGCCCCAGAGATAGTACTGTCTTGACGGCCGGGCTAACGTAGCCGTTGAGACACGTGGTGTGGCTCGATGTATGTATAATTCTTGACGGCCATATGTCGTCGAGAATATGTGGGGGCCTACCTGGCTGAATCTGTATTTCAGGTCAGTCTCAACGGCCGTCGAGACTAGCGCCAAGAAGGGGCCGAGCCAAGGCGGGCTGCCATGTGGCATGCTCGGGATGGCTGTGAGGGGAGGCAACTCTCTCTCGACGGCTCCAGGCCGTCGAGATAGAGAGGCGACCGGTGCGCAACGGTCATGTGGCTCTATTCGACAGCTTGCTGCCATCGAGAGAGAGAGAGAGTCGACCCATCCCATCGCCGTCACGTGCCATGCACCGAACGAAGCGGAGGCGAGAGACCTTTATTAGGTCTGTTGCTTCCTGGGACCTAGGCATTTCGTGCCTAAGCCCCAACCCACGCCGCGACCGACGCCGCCACCGCCTTTGCTCTCCCTCGGTCGTCGCCGGTGTACCATGCTAGCCGCCGCCGCTCCCTGCGCCCACGCCGCACCCGTCGCCGACGCCACGATCGACGCTCCCTATGCTCAAGTCGCCCCGCCCCCGTCGCCCGTCATGCTACTGCCTCACCGCCCAAGCCGCTCCGTCGCGCTATTGCCTCGCCGCCCAAGCCCCTCCACCGCGCCCTCGAGCTCCTGCCGCCGCCACCGAGCTATCGCGTCGACACTGCGATTTTGTCGTGTTGTGGACCCGCACATTCTCGGAGGTACGTGAAACGCCTTCGCACTATTTTTAAAATTACTATCGTTTAGTCTCGACGGTCCAACACCGTCGAATATGTAATATTGTAATTAGATATGCAATTAGCAATAATGATTAATTATTTATGAAAATTTATAATAATAATAAAGTAGGTAAATTAGAAATGCTAATTTCAGAGTTTAGTGATAATGTTAGGGTTTATGATGATGTTAGTATTTTATTATAATAATGCATATATTAGAGTTTAGTGATAATGTTACTTTTTTGATAATGTTAGGGTTTTGATAATGTTTGGATATTTAAATCATTTGTGTATGTTATGTTAGAAACGCATGTCACCTAGTTGTACGTCACCCATTCGGGAACAACACAACACGTAAAGAAATTAGAACGGTGATTCGTTCATTTCCATTACGGGTTGTGCAAAATGTTCCCGAATTGTCTAGTGGATAGCCTGCGAATGGTCGTTTGAGCATGTTTCGTTGTGATGCTGGTGGGTTCAAGGCAAAATTTTGGCGGTATGGCCTTGTAGTTCTCCTGTGCATAACATAAGTGCTAGTGAGCTGAATTTTAGCTCTGTAGCCATCGCTGGACTAGGAGAACTGTAGGGTTATGTTGCCGAAATTTTGTCTCGTTTCTTTTCGGCTTCACAATCGGACATGCCCAAGCGGTCTTTCGCGGGTGGGTTTAGAAGCCTTCCTACGCCTATTGGGAAACCCTACATGTAGCTTATTGAGTTAAGAGCGATGAAAAAAGAGAGGAGGTGGATGTATGATGGATGGAGAGTGAACGGACAACACTCAGATGAATGGTATGAGAAGGCTACTGCATTCGTTGATAGTGCTTTCCAGGCGACCCCTAACCCTGACACCGCGTATATACATTGCCCATGTACGGAGTGTGGGAATTGTAGAAAGAGAACGCGGTATGACATGGGGATGCATTTGTGCAAGAATGGGTTCAAGGTCGGTTATCATCGTTGGGTTTATCACGGTGAGAGTGCTCCTGCCACGCCTTCCACTCTAGACGAAGGATTTGATGAAATTGAGCGGATGCAAGACATGATGGATGATTTCGCCCATGATTTTGATGATGAGGAGGCAACAGCCTCTATGACCAAATTCTTAGCCCTTGTGGAATCCTCCAAGCAGCCGTTGCACGATCAAACAACCGTAACCCTACTGTCTATGTTTACCCGGATGATGGCTGTGAAATGCAAATACAACTTCTCCATCAACTATTTTGACGAGTTGTTGGGATGCTTAGGCGATACCCACCCGAAAGGACACAAGATGCCCTCCAGCTGGTACCAGTGTAGGAAATTACTTGCTGGTCTAGAAATGCCATACGAGAAGATAGATTATTGTCCTAACCATTGCATGTTGTACTATAAGGGTGATGCCGCCAAGAGTGTGTGTGCTTATTGTGGGGAGTCCAGATTTATCGAGACTGTCGATGGTAATGGAGAAAAGAAACAAACGAAGGTGGCGAGGAAAGTATTGCGGTACTTTCTATTAAAGAAACGACTACAACGTTTTTTCATGACGGAGGAGACCGCACAACAGAAGAGGTGGCATAAGCAGGGTAAATGTACAAAACCCGGCGTGATGGTTCATCCGGCCGATGGAGAAGCATGGCATCATTTTGATAAGGTGTATCTGGAGTTTGCAGCTAATCCTAGAAATGTACGTCTCGCACTGGCTACCGATGGGTTCATGCCTTTTAATATGATGGCTGTCTCTGTTGGCCAGTTTTTAGCATTCCTCTCAACCTCCCACCTTCTGTTTTGATGAAAGAGGAGTTCATGTTTCTTTCGTTAATCGTTGCTGGGCCAAAAAATATAAAAAAGAATCTAGATTTGTTTGTGAGTCCATTGGTTTGATGAGCTGAAGGATTTATGGGAAGAAGGTTCCACGACATATGATAGAAAAACAAACAGATCTTTCTGTATGAAGGCTGCCTACATGTACTCCATTCATGATTTTTCCGCATACGGCATGTTCTCAGGATGAAGCACACACGGGCGGCTTAGTTGTCCGGTGTGTTTGGATGATACATAGACATTCCAGCTAAGTTTTGATGGCAAACCTAGTTGGTTCGACTGTCATCAGGCATTTCTGAAACCAGTGCATCCATTTCAGAAGCAAAAAAATGTGTTTCGTAAGAACACGACGGTAAAGAGTAAAAAACGTGGTTGTATGGGTATTGCATTTATAAAGGAATGGCATGCCAAGTTGGTTGAAGACCAGAATGGTGTTTACGAAGATTATGGTATTTCATATAATTGGACGCACAAGTGTAGCATATACTCTCTTCCATATGCAAATGATCTGCTACTGCCGCACAACACTGATGTGATGCACCAAGAGAAAAATATATCAGATGCTATTTATGGCACCAACTTTGGCATAGCTGAAAAAAGTAAAGATAATGTGAAGGCACAACGTGATTGTGAGGAGATATGCGATCGACCGTCGATGAACATGGTTGAGGGGGAAAAGAAGTGTTAAGGAAGATTTGAAATTGTGGTGGGTTGTGTACAAGGTTCGTCGTCCAGGGAGATTATTAGATGCAACGACCGACGGTTACGAGGGCCCATGAAGACCCGGGCTAGGCAGCTAGAGCGGGTGAATAGACACCAATCAATTTTGACGCTTTCTTTTTATACATGCAGCCCCTCTATATGTACCCATGAGCATTCCGCAAAAACTGCTCCGTGTCGGATATCAAACCGCGATGGACAACATGACAACTATATGTACCCATGACTTGTATGGATGATATCCATATGAATATGTGGGGATTTTAGAGCCACAATCCTGGTTGTCAAGTGTCCAACCAAGAGGAATCAATTCAACTCTTGCTTTTGAAAAGAGATCATGACAAAACCCCAAAGCAGCTTTCAAAAAGCAAAAGCAGATTCTTTCAAACATGTCATCTCATGGAGCAGGAGGTTTGTGGCTTTAAGGTGGTCTAAAAATCATGGGAAATTTTCTCCCTATGTGTCAATGTGTCGTGAACCACTCCACCAAAAATCTCCTTAAAAATCCATACAGAAAAATTGTGAAAAATCATAAACCAAGAACTGTCAGGAACACTGGGCTGCAAGTTTGGGGCTCGGTATTCACCTCATAGCTCCCAAACCAGGAAACTACTGATCTTGAAATTTTTACCACAAATGGGTATATGAGTCACAGATCTTTTTATACTGGGATAACTCAAAAATGATTTTTTAGATGTTTCTAAAATTCCAACACTGACTTCTACGCGGAGGAAAGTTTCTGGACAGAATAGCAACTAGTCAAGATCTTGATCTCTTGCCTCTCATATGGTTGCTAGAAGTGTGTCAAATCATATTAGAAACCTTAAGTCATCATAGACCAATAAGAACCTGCAAGAAATCACCAAGATTCACTCTCCGACAAGTGCCTCAAAAGGAAAGACAAGAACAAGAAGAACTAGAGGCAAATCAACACAAGATGTTCATGGAGAAGGATGATTTCATTGCATAGAAGTTGGGGATTACAAACCACACTCCTTGTGACCACAAGCACTCTAGGTGCCACCCAAACACACCCCACCCACCCTCTCCTATTCTGAAATTTTCAGCTCTAAGGGGATGAGGAGGAGGTGCTCCCCTCCCCCTGTATTTATAGCCCAAAGGTGAGATTCCCTATACCCTAGAGCCCATCTCCACCCTTCATTTGAGGATGAGTGGTGTACAACACACACACTACAAGACACATATCCGAGAGGGAATATTCTCAACATATTCCTTTTGGAAATATCTTGGCAGCTTTCTCGGTTGCCAGCCCATGCCTGGGCTCACCGGTCAGAACCAGCTTCGCCACCAAGTTACCAACGCCGCAGCCTCCAGCTGCCTCGGATTCCTTGCCATGGCTAAGCTTCTCGAGTACACCACCTCATGTGACTGCCAGGTCATCAAACCCGGTCGCCTGCACGCCTCCGAAAGCACCAGCCTCTAGCTGTCCCCGCGAAGCATCAACCACGTATGCGCTGATACCTGCATCACTGAGATGAACACACACGAAACCAACACACCTTACTTCACCTGCAAGGTTAGTTCATCACAAAATTTTCAACATCATAATCCCTTCATGATATCACAATTAGGAAACCCTAACACACCACGTGTCAGCTTAACAAATTCCACCGGACCACGTCCAATCGAAACTATTACCTAGCCCAAGCTCAGCACAATGGTCCGGTTCCAATTCCACGGCAATTTCCACAAATGCACCTTTTAACATTCTTTAAAACACTTCAAATTCTATCTTGTCACATATATTCATCATCAAACCGGGGTGCCCTCGGTCTCAGCAGCCCAACATAGGATCACCAACTTAACGCCACAATGATAGTCGATATTGGGTCAGGACTTGTCGAACTACAGGCTATTGAAGACCCAGATGTTGAAGAAGAACAAGATGAACTACAAGAGGTTCAAGAAAATCTAGATGATGTGGGACCCTCAAACGAAGATCCTATGGATGTCGACGATAATTACTACTAGTTAGTACCAATATTCCTGGTTACATATGCAGCCTAAATGTCTCACTACCAATTATTTCTCGAAATTGTATATAAGTTATGTGACTAACTATTGTTTAATTTTTCATATGCAGGATATGCGGCCGCGCAAGTTTGTAAACCCAACACGGGGTGCCGACGAGGAGGAGGAGGAGGCCCCTGAGTCCGGCCATGAGCTAGGTCTCACTCAGGATAGTGGGGCTGGTGAGTGTGGGGCAAAGATAGCACAGCAGGAGGAAAAGGGGGCCAAACAAGGTGAGGGCCGCACCGCCTCAGCAAACTGGACGATCGGCGATCCAGATTGACGGTGACAGGTACAGACCTTTGAATGACCTAACTTTTTTTGACTTCGTCGATTTAAATTAATCAAATTAACCGTAACTTTGTTACAAATGTGTAGCAACATGTCCACGGTAGATGTGAACGAGAGACACCAGTCTAATACTTCCTTTGGCAATCTGACGAGGCAGTACTACCCTGGGATGATCACCTTGGACGGGACGACAAGGCCGACGTACAGATGGGACGACTACAGGCTAGCCCCGCGTGGGGATAGCAATGCCACGGATCAGGTCATCCGCGAGTTCTGGGTAAGCTACAAAATAACTTTCACATTCATTTGTTCTTAGTAAAGGGTTCAGGACATGATGTCCAATGCACGTGTCACGGCCGTACAGGAGTACCACATGTCAGAAACCATTACACATAATAATTTCAAGTTACATATGTTTGTTACCTTATTGCCTTTTTGCAGAAGACAGGAGCAGAAGAACCTCACACCCCAGGCGGCTCACTAGTTGTAGTTGATGGCCGATCAGTACAACCAGGTGCGGCCGGAGTGGTGTCAGAAGGATGCTTTGGAGGCTATAGGGAGGAAGTGGGACTGCCCGAGTGGAAGGAGAAATCAGAAAAGTCCAAGAAGAATAGGGGCGTTAAGGACTACAAGTCTTAACACCGGGAGGCGGTCGATTACACAGTTGGGGAGAAAACTGGTAAATATAACTTTTCATTTTTTTCACTTCAAATTTTCCTCCTAACACGCCTTTTGGTCATATTGCAGTTTAGTTGGCGTACATGCCCGAGGTTCGGGCTAGCCAAAGCGAGGGTGAGACCCGTCGCCAGTTCGAGGATCGCCTACAGAGAGGGAGTGAGCAGCAACAGAAGAGGCATAAGGAGGAGCGGCCCCATGATAGAGAGATGAGGCCATGTTGGAGAGCTTGAGGGCAGCGCAGGAGGACTACGACAAAAGGTTGTGGCAGCTTGAGGCATTCGTCGTTGGGGTAATGCGTTTGCACAATTTAATTTTATTCTCGATATTCATATCTTGTCACGTGTATCATGAACTCAAAACATATGCAGGCCTGTCCAAGCGGTCACGCGGGGCTTGCTGGTAGCTCCTCGAGCCAGGTGGTGACAGCGGGCCACTACACAGCCACTCCAGGCACCTAAGTGGGCCAGGGTGCCTACGTTAGCCACCTACCCCTTCCAGGCACCTACGTCAGCCAGGGCACCTACGCGGGATAGATGGCACCACCACAGGGCACCTACGGGACCCAGCTGACCTACGTCCCCACGCCCATCTACCTAAACGTCGAACGCCCATGTTTCTGTGATCCAACGATGAGTCACGTATAGAACCTGTAAAAAACCTATTTGTCTCTACGCCTCTGTCGAACATGTAACATAGTACTTGTCAAATGTCTAATTCTAACATCTCGCAGGGTTCGGGTTCTGCCATGTCTATGCCTCAATTACATGCCCCCTACTTAGGATGACGCCCAGCAGCGCGACGATGCCTCCGCGAACTTGGCCGCCAACCTCGCGGAGCAACTCATCGGCACCCAGCCACCGCAGCGGTAATCTACATCTTTGTATGCTTGTGTCGATTAACTTGTGATGTCATAAACTACATGTGTGCCAATTAATGTTCGAACAATCGATTGTGAATGTGGTTTAATATATATGTGGTGCTGATATTTGAGTAATTGTGTATTTTTGAGGAATTGTGTATATAGATGTCGAGACTTAGACGAAATGTACGTAGACCGAGCCACATCTCACGTCTCAACGGCCACGTCAGGTCGGCCGTCGAGAGTTATCTATGTCTAGGGCTTGCGTTGACTACCGTCGAGACAGACGTGTTTTCTCGACCATTTTAGTGCTCGCTGTCGAGAAAGATCTAATTCTCGACGGCTGTTAGTGCATACCCTCTCCGACGGTCAACTGTGCTGATTTAATTTTTTAAATAACGTAGAAATTTTTTAAAAAAAATCATGCTGGCTAGTCTTGCTTACCACATGAATATACACCACCAAAATTTATTTTTCGATGAAATTCTAGCCGGAATAACAGGTATATGTTTAGGGGGCCATATCGTCTAATAATTTATCGAGCATTCTATAGAGTTGTATGAGATACGTCTGACATGTCCACAAATTTTTTTAAAAAAACACCATTGGATCCAAAGACCTTTATATAAATATCATTGCATTGTAAAGTTACTAATTACAACATTTTTAAAATTTACTACACAATTTAATAATATTAAACACACACACATATATATATGTTCTACAACGCATAACATGCAAAACGAAACATGTATATATTTAAGAAAAAACATTATTTACTTTTTACGATTATTTTTTAAGGACAACTAAAAATTTTCACCTATTTTTACAAATTTCAAACATTTTTGGAAAATTTACAAAGAAAATAAACTTGACTGCAAATTATTAAACAAAAGTTCAAATCATAAAAAAATGAAATGGGCCAGCCTCAGGTCGTCTGGAGGAGTCCTTCTATCTCGACGACCAAGTTTAGGACGTCGAGACAGTATCTTGTATTAAGATGCTCCACAGGCCGGCCCATAACTATTCTCGACGGCTACTATAGGGCCGTCGAGAATAAGTTTTCCTGCGCACGCTCAAAAAGGTAAAAAGGGCAAGGGCGGGATACAACGAATAAAACTCGACCGCTAAGCAGTGGCCGTCGAGATTAGTGGGTCGGTATCGACCGCTTACATGTGACCGTCGAGAGTAGCTTTATTTTCTCGACCGCTTCCTTTTGGCCGTTGAAATTACGGACGTTTCCTATAGTGTCTTTCTTACTTTTTAATGTGGTCCATAGATTTCTTACTTTTCTTTTTTACTTTTAATGTGCTACGTAGGCGTTGACATGCAGTTCACATCACCAAAAACAGCCTAAAAACTATCCTATGAACCTGATTGCAACGGTTTCGCAAGTTTGGATACAAAAATAAGCGGTTTCGATACTTACGGATTTATGTGCACAGGCGGAACAAGTTTGGGAACTAATAGTGTAATTTTCTGTTAAAAATATTTCAAACCGGCACAGATAGAATTCCATCGGTGCCTGTTACAATCAGCAAAGTTTACTAGGTTATAAACCGGCTACTTTCATTGTACAGAAGACATCTATGTAGGTATTTATGTTTTTTTCATGTATCATGTGATCAAAATTAGTCAGGTATACAGAGAATGTGCTAATGACTCGATGTCTGTTAGACTACACTAGCACATCCACAATCTCATGTTTTATGGACTAGTGAGAGCTGCTGTTTTTTTCTTTAAGATGAATAATTTTTAACGCACACAATGCTTCTTTAATATTAATTAAACAGATTACGCAACTTACTAATTTCACTATACTTATTTCACTTTTATAGAAAGATCTATCTGGATTTTTGGTTCTTGCAAAAGTCACGTTGATTACCAAGTGCTAACCTACTTAGATAGGAAACATAAGTACGTGCAACTGATATGCGAAAAGAAATGTTATATATATATAGTCTGAGTGTGGCGTGATTAGAGATGATTTTGTCTCTTCGGCTGACCTTTATGCATGCCTGGCAAGCAGGGCTTGCTAGTTTAGCTGAATTTAGTGGCGTACGTTCACTGAAAGTAAAGGTTTTAAGCACTTCACAGGCATCGTTGATGGCGCCGCCTGCACCAGTTCCATGATAGGTACAAAAATCATCAGCCTGACACATCGAAACAAGATAATTAAATACATGTTGGTATGTTATGATTCCATCTATTTCCGTAGCCAAACATAAAGGGCATGCAATGATAAACATGCATGGCAATTCTGGCAATGTTTGTGTCATAGTATATCTTACGAATAAAGCTTCCCTGGTGGATGAATTAACCGTAGAAGCTACTGTTTGGTCTTGTGTGAAGTCAGGTACTTACAGTCTTGCAGACGAATAAGAATAAAGCCTGCAAAGTTGTTTTCCTTCTGAAAAAAAAAATGTTGTTCGAATATTACAAGGACAAGCAATGAATGCAGCAGAAAGCCACGGTCTGCTGCAGGTTCATCAATATCTGCTCTGAAACATAGGGTGCTGATTTCGATGTACGTATTTATTTTATGCATATTCGCTTATCTAAATTGTGATTCTGTATATATACAAATTTTTCAGTTCTTCTGCACTCTTTTTTTTCTGCTAGTTCCAAAACTAAAATTTTTCAGTATTATTATGTATAAATAATGTATTATGATGAATGAATACTTTGCATACCGTATATATGGACATCCTGTCACCAGTAAGAACAAACCATGCAGATGATTAATATCTTCTTATTAGTCTCTTACCACCTTAGGTCTACCACGCGGTAAAATCATTTTGCTCTAGACAATCCATCATGAACAGTTGAATATCTACATCAATTTCTGAACAATGTACGTTTATGGATATGTATTAGCTATCTAAAATACTAAAGACCAGCTTATTGTTTGTTTAGCTGTGTTCCTAGTTAACAGCAACAAAACACTCATAATATTGATGGGATTTTAGTTAAAATTGCATTTCCATTTGTAAACATTTAAACACACATCGGTTGATACCATAAAATTAATGTTTTTTACTATGTACTTAGCACATATACAGTTGTGTGAAAATCAACAGGAGAAATTTTCATTTGGTACAACTTCAAAATTACATATAGTTTGCTATCAGTTATTAATGGTGGAATATTGGAATTTGTTAAAGAATTTATATTTAGATACCATGTTGGTAAAGGTAAAGTCTAGCTAGGACAAGGGATCTAGTGCTAGACTATGTTGGAAAATCATGATCATTCTATCGAGTAGAATCAAGAGTTTTACTTCTTTGCTTCATACAATAAATAGTTAGCTTTCCCACTACTATATGTGGCCGTTTATCCATTCTTTTAGATAATCATGATCATAAACTCTAGTAGAATTAACAAATAATAATTTAAATTAGCATTTAAATTTAACTGTTTTCAATAATTTCATCTACAAAAGGCTACACAACATGACTATAAGATGTTTTCTGATAACTCCGACAACCCATGGTTAGTGTTTGGTAAGTGTGGCATTCAATCATTTTCTTGTTATAGGAAAAATAAGTCATCAACTTTTGTTTATGCGTACAAATGTCGTATTTGTCAATATTACTCGATGGGCACTTTGCGAATCTTATGCTTTAAAGTGCGCGCGTGCTCAACATCCATTATCCTACGTGCAAGATGAATATCTTCATTGCTAAGTTATACAAAAATGTTCTAATTATTAAGTATTGATTGACTTAATTAGTATCACAAATTTATTTTTATGTGATAATTTAAAGTAGTAATTAAAGTTAACTATTTTTAATAATTTCATCTACAAATGGCTACACAACATCATGACAATCCGATGACTCCAAAGCCCATGGTGGGTGTTCGGTAAGTGTGCCATTCAATCATTTTCTTGTTATTATCAAGAAATTATGACACCAACTTTTGTGCATGCGTAGTAACTCAGCACCTCCAAATATACCAAGTCACAAGAATAATTAAATGATGAACCTAATCAATCAACTACCAACCCACAAGCACTAGCAACTATGCACAATGATAGGCTAGAAAAATAACTAAGGCAGCAATAAAAGGTTAAATTCACAGGGTCAATGACGCAGTGTGAATATAATAGATTTCTACCCTTCACATCACTTTATGCATGAGAAAAATAAATAAAAACAATAAACAGGTGAGTTTTGGAAACTAGGGAGAGCAAGATGCAACTATCTTGCCTTGGTAGTACTCCGGGTCTTGGAATCCTCCTCCGATCGGCTCCTGAAAACCTCCCGAACAACGAGAATACAGACGATCTACACGTATACGCATATGTGCAAGAAACAGTAAAACAATCAACAGAACATATAGCTCAATAAAATATATAAATTTCTAGACTATTTATGAAAAATAATGGCTCCGAAATCACCTAATTTGGAGTTCGAATGCTCCCGGAACAATTCCTGAAAGTTTTAGGAAAATCAGAAAAGGCTGAAATAAATAAACCTATGAGAACCGGCCGAACCAACCGAACCGGGCCGGTCCAGCGCAGCGGGGGTGACACGCGGCGGCCTCTGATTGGCGCGCACGGCGGCGGCTGACGCGGCGGCGACACGTGGCTGACGTGGGCGGGAATGGCGACGGCGGCGACCCGTGGCTTACGTGGGCGGGAAAGGCGATCCGTAACTCCCTCGTTTCTTGGCCAAATTGGATGATCCATATATCCATCTTAACCGTCTCGACGAGATCTACAACATGGCTCCATCTAATCTTGAGTTTGGTCAAGGCACAGAGAGGGATCTGTTGAAAAGGGTTTCGGTGGGGTGGATATTTTACGGCTAGGGTTTGGGATTTGAGGGATTTCATGATGAGGACTTGGGACAGGGGTCTTGGGGGGTTTATATAGTGCCAAGGACGACCAGGGCTGGGCCTTGGGCTAAGAGGTGTTGGGTTAGGACTCGAATTCTAATCCAGGTAGAATTCAGATAGGCTGCGGGCTTGTTTATCAAGAAAACAGAGTTTCCTTTGTTGGATTGGGCTGAAATTTGGACAGTAATTCGGATTGGGCTTCAAAAAGGTTCCCTCCAAATTTGAGCGCGATATTCCCTCGTTTGCTCATTATTTGATGGATTTGACGAGCTCCCGGCAGAACGGCAAAACTTCAAGGAATCACGAGCTAGCTTTGGAATTTGGGCATGAAATTTTGAGGGTTGCTTGATGATGGCTTCAAAGAATTACTGGAATTGTTCTAGAATTTTTCAAAAAGGTATTCTATGGTTTTAGCGTAAACCTAGTTTAAATTAATTAAAGCAGGGTTTCGTATATAACAATTCCCTTTTAATTTACTTTTGGGTTTTCGAAAATACAAGTGACAAACGACAAAATAAAGGATGTCACAGCTTGGAAATCCTCTTATCTCACACTGTTGTGGAGGGTGGAGCAAACCAGGCTATTCTCTCGCGCAAAGGACTGAAAGAAGAACGCAAACTAGCTGTCGTAGGAACGACTGATCCATCTCTTAGCGGTGTATCAGGACAAGCAGCTAGCAGTGCAAACTCTGAGAGCACAAATGCTGGCACGGCAAGCGCTGGTACAGCCTATACCCCCACACGTACTGCCACTACCCTAGGCTCACACCATGATATGTCAGTGGATCAGTACCGGAGGATCATCCACAACAACCAACTGAACAAGCCGTAAACGATGGAAAGTTCAAAGTTATACGTGTTAATACTCATGGATCATCATCGTAAGGAAGTCGGTAATAAATGCAGGAACGTCTATCCTGTAATGAAATTTTATCGTTTGCAGTAATATAGGTGGGATATTGTATGTGGTTGCTGGTATAAACCTACCCGGAGCCTTCGTACATGTATGTTTTGGTGTCCTCCTCCATGTAACACAATTACTATAGAATAAATCAGACGCTTATGGGTGTCCACCGTATTGGCTAACTATTAATATCCGTTCCATATTCTTATTTTTCATAAGTTTATTGTTTGAACTCATTAAAAATCTATATATTCGTTCTCTATCTTTTTTCTTTTCCATATAATTCAACTTATTCGGATATCGATTTACACCTCAAATTTCCATTTATCACAATATATTAGAGTATTACGAGCAACGAAAGAATATAAAAAACTGCATTGGTGATGCTCTGTCAAATCACATATGGTACATCTCGTATGCTAGATCGCCTTTGCCTACATCTCCTTCGTAGTAGTCGATCATATTTCTCTTTATCATGACATACTAATTTTTATGTAAATAGAATAATAGTGAGTATGTGTCCACAACTCGTCCAACATGTCCATAAAATGAATGCATGCTTCCAAAGAAATATGATAGTTTTTTTGCATAAAGAGAAGTTCGTCAACTCCTAACAATTATAAGCAATTAATTTGAACGATTAAAATACATTTCATGGTTCACCATTCTGAGACATCTATGCTTAAATACCAATAATTAAACTTAAGCCCATCTAAACAGGTTTTACCTAAACGTAGATTCTAACCGTATTTGTATGTAAATTTTTTGATATCGATCCACGGAAAGTGATCATTAAAAGGCAATCATCACACAGTATAATCATGATTAACTACAGGCTTAACATACTTAAAATATCATGCAATTTGATAATTTAAATAAACACATCATAAAGCTCGACAGATCTCATAAACAAGCAAATGTTAACTCGTCTTGATTTGTGTGTTTGTCGTTCTTCGGGTTTACCCGCGTCTATATTAGGGGAATGCAAAAATAAACAATCAAAGCCAAAAGAAAGAATGATGCATGCAATGCACGATGTTTGCCTCCAAATTAATCGGTTATCACTCATTTACTAAAAGCATTTTAAGAAAATAATCCCATTGATTCCCTGAAGTTAAGTACAAAATAGGCTACTACAATATGTCTGTTATGCTAAACCAATGGTTGTATTTATTTTCATATATACTCGTATGTATGAAATATTAATCCGATTATGTATTGGTGTGTTCTATAGTATTGATCTAGAGACAATTGTAAATTATGTGGTCCTCAAATATGTACAATTTGAGGGGTCGAATAACACGATGCTATGTCTAATTCCATGAGGTAAAAAAATCTGCATGCTGACACCTCGAAACAGGATGAATATATGTAGGTACTCAATGTGTAATGATCTCATCTATTTTTGTAGCCAAACATTCCGTAAACATATTATTATAAATTCATTGTCATGTCCGGCATTGCTGCTGACCAAAAAAAAAAAGCCGTTCTGAATCATTGCGCATCTGTCTGGTCTTAGTGAAGTCGTTGCAGAAGCAACAAGTTCTGGACATTGTCTAAAGAATAAAGCCTGCAATTGAATGTGTGGAAATACTGCATGGGCGTGATTGAGTCCCTCTTTGATATCTTGTTTAGTTCTAGTTTTTGTTGGGATTGTAATTTTTGTTATTTTTGTATAGACCATTTACTTTATTTTTTGAAAATAATTTTTTTAGGACTTTGTAGGGTTTTTCTCAAAGATCTCAAGAATATTTTTTTAATAATTTATTTAGCTCTTTCATAGCATATTCAAAGATGGTCAAATTTTCCCAACTACAACTAAACTAGAACTAAACAAGATATCAAAGACAGCCTGAATAAAGCCTCTGCGAACCTGCATACTGCAGAATATGGCCACGGTCTGCACCTCTGCTATTGCCCGTTGGTTCCACTACCAGAGAAAGGAGCTGTACAAATGGTTGGTAATGCCTTTACAAGCGGTTTTAAAACCGCTTGTAAGAAACCGCGACTGATGCATGGCGGAGCATCACAAGCGGTTCCTATGACCGCTTGTAATGGTGTCTAAAAAGGCAAATAATATTGGGGGAGCTACCTCTGCTATTGTCTGGTAGTGGAAACCGCGACTGATGCATGGCGGAGCATCACAAGCGGTTCCTATGACCGCTTGTAATGGTGTCTAAAAAGGCAAATAATATTGGGGGAGCTATCTCTGTTATTGCCTGTTAGTTCCACTACCAGAGAAAGGAGCTGTACAAGAGGTACTTGTAATGAGAAAGGAGCTGTACAAGAGGTACTTGTAATGGTGTCTAAAAAGGCAAATAATATTGGGGGGAGCTGGGAATTGAACCCAGGACCTCATGGCTCCCATCTCACCCAGCTAGCCAATCCACCCACATGTGATATCCGATAAGATAGGGGAGCTTCCTTTTATCTATTTAAAAAAGGATCTAGCAGCGGTTGGGGACATGAACCGGTTAAGATTTTTGGTCTTTAGAAGGGGTTCGTGCCCCCAACCGCTTATAGAGGTCCACTCCTGGCTTGGGGCTGGTTTGGGGCTATTAAACCGCTTGTAAAAGTCCGGTCCTTTTTTTTTCAACCGCTTAGAAAAGCCAGTTCCCTGGTAGTGTTCATGATCAAAATTCAATGCTGAAACTTGGGTGCATACCCGGATTGTGCTGCTTTATCTACCTAACTTCTCAGCCTAACTTCTCGAATTTATCTACGTACCACTCACTATAGCTGCAAAACTAAATAAATTTTCCATCTCATGATGTTTAAATAGCGAATACATCTCTCTGCTTGAAACTTTTATTTAGCTACAGTGCAAACCATTTTCATGAATAGCCGCTGTTCCCAACAAAAGCTAAACCTGCACATCATTAATAACCCAGTTATAGGCTGTTAGCACCGTATATCTTTTTATGTGGTATGCTATTTTTGCACTTCAACCTACTTCATGACAAAAATGCATATATAAGATAATTATCGCATGAAGAGTAGTAATGGATATATGTATGTATTAGCTAGCAAGAAAACTGAAGACGTCAAATTTTATGTTTTTTCTTTGTTTATCTTTGTAGCTAGTTAACACAAACTACAAAATTAATACTGCACAAATATTTGTGCTGACACCCACAAAGTAATTTTCAATTGGAAAATTTTCATTTTGTATGGAGTAATATAAAAGAAAATCTAAAAATGTTAGATTTACGGTGATTGCAGTGTTTTACAATATTTAGTCTAAAATTCATAAGCTGAAGGTGAAGTCTAGCAATGGGGATCAACTCAGACTGTGCAGCAAAATCATGTCCTCCTGTGGAGTAGAATAAATCATTTGATTTTCTTTCTTCACTAGAAGATTGTAGCGCAGGAAATTCATTTGAATTTCAGCACAGCATTAATAAAGTGGCTACCACCCATCTAAAATATAAATTACATAATCATGATCGTAAATTTGAGTAGAGTAAAAAAAAGATTTTTTCATCATATAGCAATGCACGATAAGTTGCAGTTTTAAGTAACATAATATAACTTATATATAGCATGTGAGTTAATTAGTCATACATAAATGGATGAAGGCAAAAATTAAATTTCCTATTTTAAGTAATTTCATCTTCAAAAAAGATAAGACAAATCATGAATATAAGATTTTTTTAATAATTCCGACCACCCAAATTGGATGTTCGGTAAGCGTGTCATTCAATCGTTCTCTTGTTGTTGTTGGCAAATTATGTCACCCTCTAGTGTGTGGATAGATGTGTCGGACATGTCAAGATTACTCGATGATTGAATTGCGATTCTTATTCCTTAAAGTGTTTGCATATTTGGTGTCCACTATCCCGCATACAATACGCGGGTACTTGTGTTATGTTATGTATGTTTTCACTTCATCCCATAGCATTTGTTGTTGTAAATTAAATGTAATCCTTATTATTTAGTAAGTTTTACAGGTTTGGTTTTCATTTTTAAAGTTAAAATTGGATATAAACTTTACTAGCCGATGTCATGTAATTACATTTATTTTTTAATGATACACACACACACACATGTAGATGCTTTGAAGGAAAAACCAAAAACAGATGGTTATATTTTTTTGTTACGAACATACAAGTAGGTGTATTTAAGCAAATCTAGAGGTTTTATTGCACAAATATTGTTGTCTTCCTATTAAGAATATCACAATGAATTGTAAATGGTAATTAATCTTTGATGCCATACAAATCATTAATATATTAACTTTAAATCATAGAGGATTTTCTTGAAAATGAAACATTGACAAAGGTTTCGTCAGACTATATAGGGGAAATTTTTAGATATTCATTGCACATTTAGTTTAACTATTTTCAATGATGGGCAAGACAATTTTACCCTATGTATTCCTATATATGCACTGACACGCTAATCTATTCTGTAGATAATGATCTATATTCGTAGTAAACGCAGACAAGATTATCCACATTGTTGCTTGATCATAATCGAGCTATTTTTACTTAACCTAAGAGTCGTAACGTAACGCCCAAATTTTGGGTTAGGAA
>SPJY01030087.1:0-23512 GCA_005191435.1 Raddia distichophylla | reverse complement strand
GGTATAAGATGTGACTTCATTGTTGTAAACTGCGTAGGTGGGGCTAGCTAGAGCCCACCTAACCCGATGCTGGGTCCGCCCCCGGCTCAGCTTAGCTCACAGCTCTCGGCCGTGGGCTAGGCCCACCCTCTTGTGAAAACCTTAACTTCCTCATAGTACCCTCTCTACCCTTGCCTCCTGCATGCTCTTGTACCCGCCAGGGTTCTGAACTGTCCTCTCCATGCCCAAGCTGAAGCTAGCTAGCTCCGTCTGGCTGTGTTGGAAGGCGCCTGTCCGAGTTGGCACGGCCCCTCTGCTGCTGCGGCGCACAGTGCCATGCACATACACATCCAACAGTGGGAGGGGGTCGAGTAGGTTAGCGAAGCGAAGTCTAGGCGCGCGGCTAGCTAGGTGGTGGTGGCCAATGCCCAATGGCCAGGAAAGAAAGCCGCGGGTTAACCATCCTGGGCATGCGGACGAGCGCAGGAGGCAGCGGCGCCCCAGGCGCCGATTTCCTGGCCGGTTTTACTGCGGGTGGTGGTGAGGTGAGGTGAGCTAGGTGGCCAGTGCGAGTGCACTGTAGGGCTCCGACAAGGCAGCCCCCACAGCCACGCCGCGCGCGCGCCCGGCCATAATATCATGGCACCTCTCCTCTCGCTCCGGGATCGATCGTCTTCGCCGTCGGCTTGGAGCACTTGTAGCTGGGAGGCATATATACGTGGGGGTGAGGGTGTCGACCGGTGTCCGGTGAGCGCACGGAGAGACATGGACATGGGGATGGGGATGGGGATGGGGATGGGGGTGGGGATGGAGAGGGAGGAGGGGCTCAACCTCAGCCTGGCGCTGCACCCGTCGCCGTCGTCGCCGCCGAGGTTCCAGGCGGTGTTCTCCTGCTGCTACTGCCCCAGGAAGTTCAGGAGCTCGCAGGCGCTCGGCGGCCACCAGAACGCGCACAAGCTGCAGCGCAACCTCGCCAGGCGGGGCCGGGAGGCCTCCGCCGCCGCCGCGGCCGCCGCAGAGTCGTCGTCGTCCTTGCCGGCGGCGGGAGGAGGGGGGCAAGGTAAGTCCGGCGGCGAGGGCGCCCCGCGCTCCGCGGAGCACGACCCCACCGCCGACGCGTGGGGGGAGGGGAAGGATCTGTACCTCCATCTTCTGCAGGGGTCAGGCGGCGGCGCGGCCACCTCGCCGCCGTCCGGTGCAAGGGGCAACGGAGGGCTCGCGGATGACATGATTGACCTGTCCCTGAAGCTATGATCGATCGGTCGATGCGTGCTTGAGATAGCTAGCTCCGCACGTTAATTAGCAACCAGCAGTTCGGTGCCCTTCCGTTTGCTTAATTCCTCCTTGTCATTTCTTGTAATTCTTCTAGCTTGTCACTTATCAGCTTAATTATGGGGCTTCTGATTTGGGTGATTCGTACCGTTCAGTGATCATTCATGCATGGATTGCTAGGTACGCTAGATCAGAAGCTTTCTACGGAACTGCTTGTAGTAGTACTGGTCGATCGTCTGTAAATATTTTGTCCTAGAGCTGCTTAATTAATTTGAACTCAACTTAATTTCCAGTTGCACTTCACTGCTAGCTACCTTGCTGTTGCTTGTTGCTTGAAAGATTAATCAATCTTGGCTGATTTCCCTCTCTTTACCTTTTCTTTTGAAAGGAGCTTGCCTGATTATTACTTTATTACTGCAAATTATCTTCCGCAAGACACTGACAAAACATCGGTGTTTTGAGATGTATTTTCCGGGTTTACATCCCATGCATAATATTGCTTTTAGTGTTTTAGATGCAATTCATATTTCGTACTCTTAATTTCTCTCTCTCTCCTCTCTCACTCTCTCTCTCTCTGCATCATATTGCTTTTAGAGTTCTAGCTAGAGCCAATACTCTTCTTCTATCTCTCTCTCTCTCTGAAGAGGGTGAGATGCAATACATCTGGCTGGTGCATTCAATGATATGTTCTTATTGGACTGCTATTCTAGTGCAGTCACAGGTGATGCCCATTATTTGTGCTTTGCACCTGGCTATATATTAGAGGGAAAAAAGGAGAAATCGATAGCATGCAGTGCAATATCTCTTGAACAAAGAGTAATCCCCACAGATTGTGGCAGCTATGTGCATGCTAGCTAGCTTGGTCACATAACTCAGTGGTGCTGAGGGAGTGTGCAGGGAAACTGGTGAGCTGACAAAGCCACTGTGAAAGAACAGCACCACTTGAGAAACCATGGCAAAAGGGCTGTGGTATGTTGGCCAATATCTGTTTGATTCTCTCTCGTTTTTTATTCTCTTGCCAATGGATGAACAGTACGAAAGGGAAAGATATCTATTCAATACACTTATACACATACACATGTATTGGAGATTCCTTCGAACTCGCATACATACAATGCTATCGAACTTAAACAGTTCTTCAACTGAAATTCTCAATTTTAGAAACAAGAAATTTGTACGTAGAGGGGACGTATAAATGAATCACTTCATGGAAGTAGCATGCATTATTGTTCGAGTAACTTGTTTGGTGGACTTTCAGCCAGTAGAGGTTTTGTTTAGTCATCGGGAAGTCGGTAGTCTTGGTGGTGAAGACTTTGGAATCGAAATTCGCAAGTGCATGCATGCTTAGACACATGGTAATTAACTCTGACGAATAAATCGATAATGCTCCCATATGAGTTTTTACAGCCGAAACATAATCCGTGCAGGGCATAAACGTACAGCATTCTTGATATGCCATAAAGCTAGTTTCTGCCAAGTAGGTGGTTCTCATCTAAACATATACAAAAAATAGGGCAAAAAAAAAAAGACACCAAGTTAAAGATTTTTTTTTAAAAAAAATGTTAAAGGCATTCTGCTAAATTTCTCAAGTAACCGTAATTAGACTTCAAAATAGGGATTAAATTAGCACGAAACATGTAATTCCTAGACCGCAAAATATTTCAAAGTTTTCTGAAGAAGTCATGATACAGAGCTAACTTTCATTCATGAAATTAAGCTTTTGTGCGCCTTATGTGTGTGTATATATATATATACCTAGGAACTAATTAAGTTATTATATCACCAAGAGCAACCTGCAAAGACGCACTTATGTGTTTTTTTTATAGAAGATGCTACAGCTGCCACACATAAATGCATTCCTTTTTATTCTCCTTTTTCTTCGTCTCCACTTCAAAAAGTTGAAGTTGTCATCAAATAATGAAGCACTGAAAAATACAAAGAACAACGAAAGAATGCCGTCAAATTAGAAAAAATATTATGAAAGAGTACACCAGCATCAACAATGATTTCTATTGATCTTATTATCATTCAATTTTTTTGAGATTATAATTTAAGAGATTTATGCATACATCATAGGCGTTAGCATTCTAAATTGCTGACTATGTCTCTCAACGTCAGACCCTATACTTCTTAGCTTATCTTATTTGACTTATCTATTAATTTAACTTATTTTTAAGACATTCTTAAGAGCCTGAACCATCTCATTCAACTTATGTTTTAGAGTTTTTTTAGACGAGTGAACATGTGAGCCTGTGAGACATACACGCACTCAGGCACACAGCAATAGCAGTTTAGCACCCACAGTCCACAGATGATCCGAACATGGCTCCCCTTCACCAACCAAAGTTCGTCCACTTGGAAAGCAACCACACTCTACTCCCAACTCACCGACTTGTGGGCCACCTATATGCGGACCACCTTGCCAGTGACGGTGCCGCCAAACACGACCGTGCACGATCCATTCTGCAGTAATGATCAGGATATTATATACCGCACCCAGCCGCCAACACGGAGAGCCCCGCCTCATACTCCACCCACCCCACTGACATCTCCGGCCCCACAAGAATCCGCCCCACCTGTCAGTAGCTGAGACGGGTCCGGCCGCCACGCTTGCGTCTCCTCAGGGGATTCCGCCGCTCCGTGGGCCATGCATGTCAGTGAGCGAGCGCGGTCGTTGAAGCCTCGTACGCGAACCAAAACCAGTAAACAAAACGGCGGCCACGGCAAAAGGCGGGCACGCAGCCCCACCCACGTACAGATCTCTCTCTCTCTCCCCCTCTCTCTATCACTCGCGCTCGTGCTCCCCCCCAAGTCGTCGCCCAGTCGCTGCTGCTCTGCTCCGCTCCGGCTTCGGCGCCGGCGATCAGCTCGGGGGCGGAGGGAAGCGGGGGACGGGCGGCTGCCCCGTACATCGACCGGCGAGCGGGCGGTGCAGGATCGGTATGCGGTGATGATTGCTTCGGTGCTTCTCTACAGCTGGAGGCGGCTCGCGCCGTCGCGCGCCGGCGGTTCCCTCCGCGAGCTCTGCGGGTGGCTCGCAGTCGCAGCTGCGATATGCGGTTCGGCGTGCGGCGCCTGCTCTCGCAGCGATTCGCGCTCTAGAATTTGCGGGATTTTGTGGTTTTTTTTTTGTAATTATTACTGATCCGGGGTTTGTGGCGGTGGGGTCAGATCTGACCGGCGGCGGCGGCGGTGAGAGGGCTGAGGCGTGGCGGAGATGCAGAGGCAGGGGCGCCACCTGGAGCGGTCGAGCTCGAAGCGCGCTCTCGACCCCGGCGGCAGCGGCGGAGGCGATGACGAGCGTGCCCCCAAGCGCCCGCGCGTCCCGGCTCTCGCGAGGTGAGTGCGCATGTATGGGTTGTTTGTTTCAGGATTTGCGGTAGTGCTTAGGGGTCTTTTATCTTGGGAAAAGTGCTACGCTGTAACATTGATTTGGAGGGAAATTCCATTCCTATATAAGACATGCCAATTGTAATCTAGTGCGGAGCTGTAGCTATGCTCAGTTCTCGTTCTTGTCGGCTTTGCTTTTAGAGCATGCTCGGAGAACGACTTGGTTTCTTAAATCCAATTTTTTTTATTATCATGAAGCCACCTCTAAAGGCTCTCAAAACTAACATAAACAACCATTCCAGCTTCGAGAAGTAGATTCAAGAACCTTTCAAAGTCTAGCTCAACATTTAGCTCATTTCAGCTCAACCAACTCATTTCATTGAGCTTAGCATTGAGCTCAGCCACAACGAACATGCTTAACTGAGGATTAAGCTGGGTAATTGTGGACAAGTGTGCATCTAATATCGTTAGTAAGTAATTGGATTGCCAAATATGTTTATATGTTTTTACTGAGCTCGAATTGTGCAGTAGAAGATTGTTGGTGTTACTTGAATGGATTAGTTAATACATAATCGAGAAAGAGAGTTTTGTTCCAAAAAATTAACACTGATTCAGATCAGAGTTTATGTGTGACAAGTAACGACAAGTCTTGGACTCACAAGTAATGACAAGCCTTGGGCTGCAGGACTAGTAATCTTAGCTGAAAGAACTTTAAAGGATGACAATGAGCTCAAAAGTGCTGTACCATCCATGATGCCTTGCTTGCGACTGCTTAAGTGCGCTATCCATTTCCTTTCAAACATATTTATTTTTCAGTATATCATATAATTATCAAGGTGCTTTACTGGACTCTATAGTTTATTTCCCCTGTGGCTGACATCATCTGTAAGAGGATTTAGTTGGCATCGTTTCCCCTTTTCAGTAATCTAGCTATGCTACTCTTCACTTTTCAAATGTCCATGAGGTTTTGTCTACCATGATCTGAAGCTGAACGTTGAATGAAGATTTTATATGACCTTTAGAAATTGTTTGTACCATGATTAGTAATTTTTCATGATGGTTACCTTAGCAAGTTGCGTTGTTTTCAGTGTCATTGTAGAAGCCCTCAAGTTGGACAGTTTGCAGAAGCTTTGTTCATCACTGGAGCCAATTCTCCGAAGAGTTGTAAGTTCTCCTTTTCTTTTCCAAAATAAAGACATGCAGCATGTTGTATTGAATTTGTGATATATTCATGTCATGTTTTTCTTTAAGTTGCACACATTATTTTCTGTGTAGGTCAGTGAAGAAGTAGAGCGCGCTTTAGCCAAAATTGGTCCTGCGGCTCCTGCTAGAATTCAAGGAAGGTACAAGATCATGAAACTTGTTCTTTATTGGTACTCTTATTTGGCATATTATCCAGGGATATAGATATATGTTTCTATAGTTTATTTTTGGATCTGACTCCAGTCGAATTTCATTTACCAAATAAAAACAGGTCCTCTCCCAAAAGAATTGAAGGCCCAGATGGTATAAATCTCCAGCTTCAGTTTAGAACGAAATTATCACTGCCACTTTTTACTGGAGGAAAAGTGGAAGGAGAGCAGGGAGCTGCAATACATGTTGTATTGCTGGATGCGAACACTGGTCATGTTGTTACTTCAGGATCTGAATCATTTGCAAAACTGGATGTTCTTGTGCTTGAGGGTGATTTTAATAAAGAGGAAGATGAGGATTGGACTGAAGAGGAATTTGAGACCCATGTTGTCAAAGAACGTGAAGGGAAGAGACCTCTTTTAAATGGTGACCTCCAAGTGACACTCAAAGAAGGTGTAGGGACCATGGGAGAGCTTATCTTCACTGACAATTCCAGCTGGATAAGAAGCAGGAAATTTAGATTGGGGTTGAGAGTCTCTTCTGGATTTTGTGAAGGCATCCGTATCAAGGAGGCAAAGACAGAGGCTTTTACTGTTAAGGATCACAGAGGAGAATGTATGTTTTTATTCTTAATTGATCTACTGTCATTGTTAATATTATAATACGTAGTTCTTAAAAATGTTCTATGTTCCCTATCTTTGTAGTGTACAAGAAACATTACCCTCCTTCTCTAAAAGATGATGTTTGGAGGTTGGAAAAGATTGGAAAGGATGGCGCATTCCACAAAAAGCTAAACTCATGTGCAATATATACAGTTGAACATTTTCTACAACTTCTTGTTAAAGACCAGCAGAAGTTGAGGAGTGTAAGTGGTATTCTGTCTATTTGTGACTTTAGTCATGAGGGTTGCTGATTCATAACCACATATCAGTTTCTTACTTTCTTTCGTTGGATATTTGCAGATTCTTGGCAGTAATATGTCAAATAAGATGTGGGAAAGCCTTGTTGAACATGCGAAGACATGTGTATTGAGTGGCAAGCATTATATATACTATGAAAGTAATGCAAGAAGTGTTGGTGCAATATTCAATAACATATATGAGTTCACTGGTTTGATTGCTGATGATCAATACATTTCAGCTGAAAATCTCTCTGAAAACCAAAGGGTCAGTATTTTCTAAATGCCTTGCTAACACTTATCGATGGTAGTTAATTGCCCTATCAGTTATCACCACTGAGAAATCTATACGCTGTGAGATATTAATGTTTCAAGCTTAGAATTTCATTTGTCTGATCTTGAACATTTGTGCTGATCTTTTAGCAAAAGGGCAGGAGCACTGCTGATTCAATTAAGCGAGAAAGAATTGAAATTACATCGTAGAGTACTTTTGTGATGATCACTGTAGATAATTTAATTATGAATGCATAATTCCATTCTGAAAGTTTTCCCCTTTTCCTGATCCACAAATGTTCATTGATCGCTTTCACACTCGCCTAGAGAAGTCTGTCACTCTGTCATACTTCTTTGGCCTAGGCAGAGCATTCACAGTATCTCAGCAGTTCGATTTCAGTTTGACTGTTGTGGTATTGCCCGTATTAGCTGCTTTGTGGTGCTTATTACGAATATGCTACTGGTCTGCAGAAGCATTTGAAAGGTCATAGTATAGTACACTGGCTGGGTCCACAGCAGTCCGATAATGATTTACACCATATCTTGAAATTTAATTACTCAAGACTACTGAAGTGGTTGATTCTTGTATGCTCAGCTTGGTCAAATGCCTAGTCTTGAGTAGACAATGGTAATGTCTTAAATACTATTATTCTAGTTTGGAGAAAAATGACATGTTTTTCTCAATATTTAGTCTGTTATGCAGCATGCAGCACAGTAGATAAAACAGTGGTTTTCTGACCAGCCTGAATTTCCTTTTCTTTTTGAGCTACCCTGATATTTCAGTTATATCAGTTTTTTAGCCTATTATGTCACCTAAATGACAGTCCGCACAAGATGTAAAAAAGTACTCCTTCCGGTTCCTATAAACACGGCGTTTTGAATATTAACAGTCTTTAAAATGCACCTTTGACTACTATTTATCGTTGCATCCATAAAATTTGTAAAATTACTATATTGTGGAAGTGCTTTTCAAAACAAATCTAAATGTATTTAGTTCATATACCCAATCTAGATATAGTGGTGGCAGAAATACCCATGGGTCCGGATACCCGTGGGTATCCGACCCGATGGGTCCTGGTCTGGGTCCAAAAATGGATCCGTGGGTATGGAAGTTTGGGTGTTGGTCCGAGTCCGAGTCTAGGTCTGAGTCTAACTTTAGACCCATGGGTACTTAAGCCAGATCCAAACTGTAGCACTGACATGTGGGCCTAATTGTCATTCACGCAGACTCTGTGACTGTGAGTCTTTCTATCACTAACATTTGTGTTGTTTCTAGTTTGATGGCTAGATGAATTTTGTGCTTATATGCTCTTGAAATGCTATTGATTGCTATATTGTGACATAGTTGTTATGTATATATGCTGCTGATTCTGAAATGGTATTTGGTGTTTATATAAATTTTTGGGTCTGGGTCCGGGTTTGACTTTGGATCCATTACAGATTTGCAGTTTCTGGATCTGTGTCTGGGTTCAATTCTTGGGTCTTAGGTTTGAGTCCATGGAGGCTGGATCTAGAGGACCTAACTTATCTATTATTTAAGATAATGCCTGAACTAACAAACTTATCTAATACTAATAAGCTTATCTCATACTTAACTAACTGGACTAACAATCTTCATGGAACTACGTGGAATGATCTGCTGGGCCTGATGCATGCCAACGCCGACTCGTGCATACGGCGTCCCGCACATGACACCATCTCTATCCAGATAGTTCAAAATATTCTCATAGTTAAAGTTTTAAAACATTGACTTAGAACAAGTTTAAAACGTCAAGTTTTCTGGAACCAGAGGGAATATATCAATGACACTGCTAGTAATTTGACCCTGGCTTGATGGTAACTGAAATACAAAAGTTTTTTATCAAAAAAATACAAAAGTTTTGTTGCAGCACTCATAATCTCACTTTACTTGGTCACAGGTGTTTGTAGATACATTGGTGAAGCAAGCATATGATGATTGGATCAACGTTGTAGAATATGATGGCAAGGCACTGTTGAAATTCAAGCAAAAAAAGAAATCTGTCACAACAAGAAGTGAGTCTGCCAAAGCTTCAACAGGCTACCCTGCTTCGTATGGTTCTGCGCACTCACAAAAACAGTTGACAGGACCTTCAAATGTTGAGCAGTCGTCCATGAGCAGTGTGAATGAAGGTATCTGGCTTTAGGTTCTTGAAAAAAACATTTATATATATGCTTCTTGGCCAGTAGTTTTTTATCTTTTAAAAATGTTTTTTTTTGGTGACCTGAATTGCATGGTTCCAGTTTCTACTTTACAGGACTATGGGCATGTCCAACAGGTCCTAACTTAGGACGCTCCAAACTTCTAGTACTGTAGTAAATAAAATAGTAGAGAGAGAAATATAGATGAATAGTGAAAAGGTGTAAATAATGGTTGGGATGTTCTAAGTTAGGACACCAATGGTGATGGTCTAATGAACTAATCAAGTAATGATTTTGTTCCCATTGTCTGTTTCTCTCCACGTCGTCAATTTTTCAGTGTTATTTTATATCTGCTGTATTACAATAACTTGTTTGAAATACATAAATGTGGAAGGCTAAAAAGTTTAACAAGTAAAAATATTGTTGCACTCGCCTTTTGATTTCATGAATGCAAATTATTTGATTGGTTATTTTTACTAATTCAATCTACCTTAGTGCTTAGAAAAACTTTGTTGAAGGATCTGCTTTGGGGTATTCATTTACTTACTGAGATTAGCATGATGCTGCATTTACAAGATTGGCTAGTGATTTTATTTCGTCATCGTTTTGCTACGTACTACTATATTGAAGTTAGAAGCTCTTTTCACTATGTTCAACAGGAGGAGCTAGAATCTTATCCAACGGGAACCAAGCAGCAAGATATGCTGCTAATTCTCAGGAAATCTCACCAGGTACCATGCAATACGACTTGGGTTCGTTGGCCCCAGAAGGCCAGTTCAATGGTTCCTCCATCCAAACTCAAGTATCAAGAAGCTCCAACATGCTAGCGCTGGGACCTCCACAGCAGCAAAACTTTGAATTCTCAGCACTTGGTCAGCCCATGCAGTCTTCGGCTCTCAATCCTTTCGAGGACTGGCCCCGGCCGCAGGAGAACCGTGGAGGTGTAGATGATTTCCTGATGGAGGAGATAAGGATGAGGAGCCACGAGATACTAGAGAATGAAGAAGAAATGCAACAAATGCTGCGGATTCTTAGCATGGGCGGGGCACCAGCCAGTGTGGATGGCTTTCATTCCTACATGCCATCCCCTGCACCGGCCTTCAATTTTGGGGACGATCGTACCCGCTCCTCTGGGAAGGCTGTTGTTGGGTGGCTTAAGATCAAGGCTGCTATGCGGTGGGGCATCTTTGTCAGGAAGAAAGCAGCCGAGAGAAGAGCTCAGCTTGTTGAGCTTGACGATTAGCAGATACTGGACTGTGTTGGCAAGGCACTTATTTTTCTCTGTTGTTGTACGATATAATCCCTTGATATTTGTTTATGGCAAAATGGGGCTTGGCGATGCGCCACGGGAGGATAGTCAAAGATCCTGAGCCCTGAGGTGTGGATGAACTCACGTTTGTTGTATAGCTGTTTGATGGTCATTGTGTAAGTTCGGCTAGTGTCGCGTTTTGTCAATCCTGTTACAGTTTAGCTTACAGCCCTTGACTTGCATTATGTAAATTTATCTGTCAAGAGCCTTGGTGACTTAACAGGAACTAAAAGAAGGCGTTTAGCCATCCATGATTCATGTGTCCTGAAGAGAAATCTGATTAAAAAAAAAACATTATCTGGTCCTATGTTCATGCGTCTCCGAACATCACAATGCAATTTTTTGTTTCCACAAAGCTAAAATCTGCATCGACATCGTTACGATCGTCGATATCAATGTCCGCCTGGTAGTTGTAGCAACCTAGCATACCCATTGTGGAACTAATCATTGGCGTTAGCCAATGTGTCTTACGTGGGGCCACAAATGCATGCACGTATAATTAAATCCCTAGGCGCCAAGACAACGCCACGAGATTTCTTAGCGCGGTTGTTCAACGGATGCTTTGGATGGGGTCATGGGGAACAGGGGGAGTGGAGTGGATGCTCCTGGATTGCAAGTTTGAGACGCATTTATATAAATATAATTATATTTAACAAACTGGAGGATATCCGGCTGTTCTGTCACGTGCTGCTGGAGGCTATCCGGCCATTCTGTCACGTAGTACTGCACCTGGGATTTCCTAGATCATCGCGAGTTCCACCGTGCAGCCGTGCTACCTTCTCTGTTCTTGTTTTCTTGCTGTAACTTCGAAGTGATCAACAGGTCGTCGTACCTTGATAATTAGAATTAAATACTGTTGTGACTTTAATTTAATTTAAAAATAAAAAAAATAATTTTCCGTTTAATAAAATTAAAAAAATAGCCATTTGACATCCGTCCATCAGGCGCTATATATGAATCGCCCGTTCAACGGGCGTTTATAAAACCGCACAGTTATTAACGCCGAACCAACGGGCGTTTAATAGCTCCAACGGCCCGGGGCATGGTCGAGGTAAAAAGCGCCCGTTCGTCGGACGTTTTATTCACTGTCGCATAAAAACCGCCCATTCGTTGGGCGTTTAATGCACGCGGGAATTGATCGCCCGATGGACGGGCGCTAAATCGCCTAATAACCACTATACATATATATCAGCTACGCGGCGCTCGCCGGGCACTATCCATCGAAGGAGAAAATTAAGTTTTTGCCACTTGTCGTATAACTTCGTATAATGTATTACAATTTTAAATAAAATTACATACATTCAGAAAAATCGAAATAAGAGTTCATATTTGACTTGATTAATATAAAGATTCCATATGAAAAAATAGAAATAATAGATCATGTCCGATTAATATAAAGAGTCCATATCAACAATAATTACAAAAAAATATAAAATTTTGAATGGCACCATAATTATTAGGGACTAACTTGTCATCAGGTGACTAAGACTTATTTAGCTCTTAGTCGATTTTCTAAGCCGTTTGATCAATATCTTCATAGGGCACATAAAAGATCCATAAACATCTGTGTATGTGAGAAAATTGACTGAGAGATAAATAAGTTTTAGTGCCTGATTATTAGCAAAGGTGTAATTATCAAGGGAGTTGCTAGCCAGCAATGATGTGTTGGAATTCTCCAACGGATCACCATGTTCATTTAGTTTCATAGTTTTTTATATAGTTTCATGTGCTTCAATGTAGTTTCATCGTCTTTTTATATAATTTCAGAAAAAAATCTTTAGTTTCCCAACGCCCCCGGCGACTGAAATCCCCATCGGTGCCCGGTGGGATCACCAACATAGAAGTAGAAAGAAGTGCGAAGAAACCAGATGAGATTTTCATCTACATCCTTAGGAACCTGTGGAAAGAATGCGATCTTTATTGGACAAGAGTCCAGAAGTCCTTCGGCAGTAGCTAACCTTGCTAGCTGATGATGACATCTGCTGTAGGAGAATGGAAATATCTTGTTACTGGCTCTTATGGATCCAAATCCTATGCCATAGCAATATCAGAGGTGAACAGGAAACCATGTGAGAGAAAATAACAGAGATGCACTGTAGCAATAGTAAAACACTGTAGAAAATACTGTAGCGATTTTACTATACCAAAACCACCGTAACAAAATACTATAGCAACACATCTCATCCATCAGATTTAGAACGGACGGTGGAGATTCTATCAATGCAACAAACACTGTTCACCTCTGACATTGCTCAATCCAGCTCTTATGCTTTGATTGTGTTGCAACTCCTTCTTAGGCCGGTTGGTTTTGCGCTCTTAGTTTCGTACTCCACTCCTCTCTTACCTTTCAATGAATATTTCGATTTCTCACCTAAATTTTTCAAAAAAAAAATCACATAGTTTCAGAAAGTTTCATATAGTTATATAAAGATTCAAGTCGACGTCATGTCAATCATGCATCTCTATACAAGCTAAGCTCATCCATCGAAACATGGCCCATAGTTGGTTGGCATCATTTCCGAATCCCTAAACCGGCCTGTTTAGAAATCGGAACTATAGTATGAGTATCACAGATATGTATCACACTATACATATATATCAGCTACGCGGCGCTCGCCGGGCACTATCCATCGAAGGAGAAAATTAAGTTTTTGCCACTTGAAACGTTGCTGCTCACAAATTTGTCACTCTTGGCATGACGCTCGCAAAAATGCCACTCCAAACAATTTACATTTGCATATTTGCCATTTCGGACCATTTCCTCTCCATCTCTATTTTTCCTCGACTATTTCTCCGGTGAAATGACCGATTTGCCCCTGGGTCACCACGGCTGAGGGAGAGAAGGGCGGGTCTTCGGCGAGGTGGCGGCACTGGCGGCGACGCTCCGAGGAGGGGCAGAGGCGGTGGCGGCCCCTCCACCGGCAGCGGCGCGGCGGCCTGGAGGCAGCAGCATGTCGGCGGCGTGCTCAGCAGAGGAGGGCGGCGAGGGGCAGCGGTTACCCGGGGGAAGAGTGGCGAGTCATGGCGTGGCGGCGCGGCTCCAACGGAGACGGCGGTGGCGACTCGGCTTTGATCTATGCGGCAACGGCTCCATTAGGTGAAAGCAACTGAAAATCTTTTGAGTGACATTTTTGCGAGCATTGTACCGAGGGTGGCAACACTACAGGAAAGCGCAGTAATTTCGTCGGCCAAAAACCGACGAAATTAGGGGAAAACCGACGAAATTAACGTATTTTCGTCGGTTTGCCGACGAAATTAAACCGACGAAATTAAATGCCTTTTCGTCGGTTGCCGACGAAATTACAGTATTTTCCCCGTGTGTCCATCTCACGCCGCCCCTAGGGGGAGCAGGGCGGCGGGCGGCGCGTGGTGAAGGGCGGCGGGCGGCGCGGTGGAGCCAGGCGGCGGCGGCGGCGCGGGGGGTGGGGGAGCAGAGCGGGGTGGGGGAGATAGGTCAAAAATGGGTGCGAGACTGCGAGGTAAACGGGCAGGGTGGGGTTAAACGTGGCCCTTTATTTTCGTCGGGCCGAACCGACGAAATTACGATCTTTTTTTCGTCAGTTTTAGAAAACCGACGAAATTACAACCTTTTTTTCATCGGTTTAAAAAAACCGACGAAATTATAACCTTATTTTCGGTTTCAGCCTTTTTTTCATCGGTTGGTGTGCGTCACCGCGTCGCTGGTGATCCTCCCGCTCGTGCTGCCGCCGCTGCCGCCGCCGCCGTCGATGCTGATGCTGGTGCCGGTGGCAATGCTGCTGGTGCTGCTGGTGCTGGCGTTCATGCCGTCGTCCGCCGGCCGCAATGCGACGGGCCAGAACTACTTGTAGATATACAGCTCTACGCATGGTTGATTTTCTTCTTCTTCCTTTTGGATTTTGTGACAGAGGTCTTGGACCAATTAAGGTCTTCTTCAATATACTTCTTAATGTTATCTTGCCATTTGTTCAGATAAATTAACGTTTTTAAAATCAGAATTTAGTGGTTCTAAAAAATATAATTTATTGCCATGTTTTTCGATTATATAATTAATAAAACAAGGTCCAACATAGTCATCACATTAATACTAAAATCATAGAAATTCCCACATTAATTAAAATAGAAAAGATAAATTCACACTATTTGATGGTTGTGGGGCCACATTATAATGGATTGGATTAAAAGAAAGAATTCATATCAACTACAAAATGAAAAGAAATTCACAATAAAAAAAGCAAAATAACTCTATACCAAATTAAAAATGGAGTTTTGTATCAACTCCAACATGACAGTAATAGAAGTTTGAAACAAAATAAGAGTTCATGTCAGAGTAAAAGAAAGATTTTATATCAGTTACAATTTGAAATAGAAAATAATAGGAATTGAATAAAAGTCCTTGTTAAATAAGAGGAATTAGACAAGTCAAATGAATTAATGGACGCCCTACTTATTTTGCACAAAATTAGAATCATAGAAGTGTATATGTATTGCAATATATCCTCGTGTTCCTCCTCTTTACACTTCATTCTGTTAGGGTGTGTTTGGTTATCTGAAATGAGATGGTTTCTATATGGGATGGTATAGAATTTGTGTCCATCCATGTGTTTGGTTGGACAAACTGTATCAAATCATCCTAAACGGTAGGATACAAAAAAATAGAATATCCTTTTAATATGATGTATGACTTTGTTCGCTCGATTTGGTCGAACGACACCGTACAACTTTCTCTTGCAAGCTCTTACTTCTTATTAATTCATATTTTTTATTTTATATCATACCAAATTTCAAATTCATTTCAATTTTGAATTTGATTTAGATTTGAAATTGGTTTTAAATTTTAAATCTGTTTAAAATTTTTAGATTTTGAATTATAAAAATACGTTTGAATTTTTAAAAATTGATTTGAATTTTCAATACACCTTGAATATTGAATTTTAAATTTGATTTGAGTTTTCAAACTAAAATTTGAATTTATTTTTTGAATTTGGGTTGAATTTAAATTTCAAATATTTTTTATAACTTGCTTGAATCCTGGATTGAAAATACGACTTGAGTTTTGAATCTAAAATTTAAATCAAACTTACATTTGGTTTGAATTTTAATTCAAAATTTGATTTCATTCTGAATTTGATTTAAAAATTCTAATGTTAAATTAGTTTGAATTTAAAATCCATTTTGAATGTTAAATTTAAAATTTGGCTGGAATGTTTTAGTTTAAATTAAATCTATTTTAAATCATCTAAAATAAAATAACGCGTAATGTTAAATCTTCTCAAGATATAAAGTGTTGTTTGAAGGCATTTGAATACTTGAACCATTCTACGTCATCCCATTTGAGAACCAAACAAAATCTTGTATGATCCTGTTCAACCAACCAAACATATCAGTTGAATCATACCGTATGGAACCATCCCATTCAACTTGTACCATCTTATACAGGTTCAACCTGATACAAACAACCAAACAGACCCTTAGAGAATATAGAATATGTAGAGAATATGCATATAGAATATGTGGGGAATATGCCTTATAGGTTGCTTCCTTGCTAAGTCTTGTACTCTATATATTGCCCCATTGGGCTGCTCAATACAATTACTCCATTCTCTGATTTTCAACCTCTTACATGGTATCAGAGCAGTGTTGTTCTTGAGCCACCGCCCACAGCTTCCGCTGCGCCGCTCCTAAGAGATGATACCTTCTCCATGATCTCTCCCGGGGGCCGCGAAACCAGTAGTTAGAGTTGCTGGGAAACGGGCAGGCCACGCGAGCACAAAATCGAATTTTTCTACCACGAATCACCAGGAGCACAAGCAAGTAGAGGATCACAGATCGTTACCCTTGACGCGCATATGCAGCGGAAGCAATTTCTCGCCGTAGAGGAAGTAGACGTACACGCCTAGATCACCACCGAGTGCTCGCCTGTACTAGCCGAGTGGTTGCCGAGTGGTCGCCGGTGTTCGCCGATGTTCGCCGAGTGGTTGTCGACGATCCAATCGAACAGCGCGTCCGCGAACGGCAGCGCCTCTAGCGGTATCCACACGTACCGAGCAGAAACGCCTCACGGGGTGTGCTAGCACCTCGCCGTAAGGCTAGAGTTTCTGGAGAGCAGGAGGGGCGCGCGACGGCTAGGCATGGTGAAGGTTCAACTCATCTATCTACGCCGCTCCTATGCCTCTCCTTATATAGTCACACTAGCGGGTTTCGGCCTAGTCTTTCACCTACGTAGATCTTATCCACGCACAAACCCATTAAACAGTTTCAACCCATTAAGTATGTGACCCGTTAGGTTCAATGCAAGTCGGCCGTGGATCTGAAAACCCGTTTCCAATCCACTGATCAACAGCGGCATCTAGCAGTACGTATTGACCCCCGAATGCACAGAATCATTATTCGGCTAAACCTTGATACACTCACATACCGATCCCTTTGCCACCAGATACCAATCAGGCTCAAGGCGAGATACACGCTACTCTTGTTGATAGCCCGACTAATTTCACTCGGCAGTGGAATGGATACATACCATGACTAACCCCTTAGTCATATTAGTATGGCCGTGCGCTTTCCCTATCCATCCACACGAGGGCCCAGAGGCATCTCTCATGTTATCTAAGAGAGGCAAATTTCATCTTGATTATTACACCCCTGACTATGTATCGTGGCATACCCAATAGGCACATTTATAACTACCCTGTTACGGTGTAGCGTTTGATGATATCAAAGTATACGAGTCAACATGCTGGGCATCCATGACAATCTCAGGTCTAAGGACCATACAGGTATACCACTCGAGACTATACGCTGATAGCGCTATAAGAGATAACAACTCACAGCGTCTCGGAATAGGTCTGTCCGACTGTCCATGTTCCCCAACATGCGTCCATACTATTGGTTTGATATCTATATATCTATAGTATGTGAAACATTACCATCAACCAATACGTATGCTGATCAAATCATCGCCGCTCCTCGTAATGATATGGATCAGGGAGCCGTTTAGAATAAAGTCATATAACAATGTGTTTCACAATCAAGTCGTACCCAATGAACAAAGTCATGACATTTATTCAAGGAACCGATAAACACCGTTATCATATGTATATGAACAAAGATGTGGTACAATCATCACTATGATCGATCTAGGGCATATCCCTTTCAAGAGTCACTGATTATAGATCGGTTGGAGTCTTTTACTGGTCAATTTCATATCGATTTTCTCTCCACGTTTTTCGATCATAGATCGGTTTGCGTCGCCCTACCGATCCTGTTGAAGACTCCTCTGCTCCGAACTTTCACCCGCTCGTCGTCGCCATTGCCAGCAGCCTCAACGCCCTCGGCTCAGCCACGTCGTGCCCACGCTCAGCGTAGACACGGGCGCATCTATCCTCCAGCGGCGGCGACCACCTCCTCCCGCGTCGCCCTCTCCTTGTCGTCCGCGAGCACGAGTCGTCACAACAACGAGGACAAGGCCGTCGCCGCGTCACCTTCCTAGGCACAGCGCCATCATCTTCACCACCGAGATCAAATCGCCTACATCGAGCTTGTCGCCGTGGCCATCTCTACTCCTCTACTCCGTGCCGCCGCCGCTGTGTTTGCGCCCTTCTTTGCGCCATGCTTAGCTGTCGTGTTTGTGCGCCTTTTTTGCGCCACACGTAGCTAATGTGTTTGTGCACCTTTTTATGCCATGCGTCGCCGCTATCATTTTACCCTTGCTACCTTAATTATTCTAAGCTTCACGTGTGGCTACCTCGACATTGGCCTCTTTGACTCGGCTCCTCCATGGCTACGACCACCGGCAACTTGCTCTCGGCTACTCACCCTCGGCATAAAAGGGCTACCACCAATTCGAGCAACACGTCGACCTCTTCTGCAGTCTTGCATGTGTGTGCTCCCTCTACGACTGTGGGGGGATGTTGGCTTTCTTCAGTCAATTTCCTCTCCTGTCTTGCGTGTGCGTGCTGCCGCTACGACTGCGCGGGAATGTTAGAGAGTATAGAATATGTAGAGAATATGTGGGAAATATGTGGGGAATATGCCTTGTAGGTTCCTTCTCTACGAAGTCTTGTAGGTTACTTCTTTGGTATTCCAAGTCTTGTAATCTATATATTGTTCCATTGGGCTGCTCAATACAATTACTCCATTCTCCAATATTCAACCTCTTACGCATTCTAGCAACTTTTCCTTTCTTCATAAGTGTATACAAACATACGGATGCACCAGGGGCGGAGGGCCCGTTATGGCAAGGTATGGCCCGCGCCATACCTTGGCCCAGCGAGCCCAAGGTACCCCCCTTAGTAATTTGTTATGCCAGCGGCTAGAGCCAGCCCAGGCCCAGCCGAGCGCCCGAGAGGTTTGAATTTATTTTTTGAATTTGGATTGAATTTAAATTTCAAATATTTTTTATAACTTGCTTGAATCCTGAATTGAAAATAGGACTTGAGTTTTGAATCTAAAATTTAAATCAAACTTAAATTTGGTTTGAATTTTTAATTCAAAATTTGATTAAAAAATTATATTGTTAAATGTAGTTTGGATGTAAAATCTAATTTGAATGTTAAATTTAAAATTTGGTTGGAATGTTTTTGTTTAAATTAAATTTAGTTTAAATTAAATCTAGTTTAAATAATCCAAAATAAAATCATGAGTAAGGTTAAATCTTCTCAAGATATAAAGTGTTATTTGATGGCATTTGAATACTTGAACCATTCTACATCATTCCATTTGAGAACCAAACAAAATCTTGTATGATCCTGTTTAACAAACCAAACATATCAGGTGAATCATACCGTACGGAACCATTCCATTTAACTTGTACCATCTTATACAGGTTCAACCTGAACCAAACACACCCTTAGAGAATATAGAATATGTAGAGAATATGCATATAGAATATGTGGGGAATATGCCTTATAGGTTACTTCGTTGCTAAGTCTTGTACTCTATATATTGCTCCATTGGGCTGCTCAATACAATTACTCCATTCTCCGATATTCAACTTCTTACGCATTCTAGCAACTTTTCCTTTCTTCATGAGTGTATACACACATACGGATGCACTACGTGTAGATTAAATTAATCCACTCTTGGTCGTTTTATGAACATCTGTATTAAAATATAAGAATTTGATAATAATTCATCGCTGTCGAAATGAACACATTTTCAGCGCTGAATTACTGTCAAATTAATTCTAAAAAAATTCATGCGATCCGGCATCATCTCCTTTTAAAAAGATGTGCATTTTTTTTGTTCATACAGCCATTGTACTTAATTAGCTTGACTTGTTTTTTTTTCTTCCTAATTTTATGCGTTTTTGGTTCCTGCGCAGTGCTACTTTGTTGCCTGGCCAATAACATGTTCGAACGCAAAAATTTTGTATAGGCTTTATCAGAATTATGCAAGACGTCAAACACATTGGTACTATTCATACATATCCTGTCACTCACGCAATCGTCCAAATTAACAATAAATTAAAAACAAGAATCCATAAAAGCCGAAGTGCATATTTTTATTTTTTTTATATATTCAAACGGTAGGCTAGCTGTTCACAATTTATAATTTATAAACCACCTGTTCGATGTTAATTAGTATAAAAGGTGTCCTATATATCCTACACCTTCCGATCACAAAAAGAAGTCGCAGTTGACTTTTGAACACATTTTTTACTATTCGTCTTATTCAAAAAAATTATATAAATATTATTTATTTTGTTATGATTTGGTTTATTATTAAATGTATTTTAAGTATGACTTATATTTTTATATATTTGAACTAAATTTTTTAATAAGACGAATGGTTAAAGACGTGTCCAAAAGTCAACGATGACATTTGTTTGTGACCGGAGGTAGTAGTATTCTATGGTTAAAAAGATGCCTGACGCAGCCAGCTGGTTGACACTTACCGGGTAGTTTCTTCGATTCAAGCTACCAGGAAAAGAAAATGTAATGTTCATTTTAATCGAGCTGATCGATCGCCAGAATCCACATATATATATGTGGAGATCTTCTTGTCGATCGAAAGCACATGATCACCCATTCGACAAATATATCCTTGCTCCATGTGATCTTTCGCTGAAAAAAAGAGAGAAGAAATTAACAGAATCATCTAGCTCTTCCAAGTCGCTCGCATGCACCGAAGATCTCACGTGTTTGCGATCGAAAGCATGCCCCGGCTGCGGCGCGTGTGGCATGGGGGAGAGGCAAGAGCCAGCGTGCAACACGTGCATGCGCCCATATATATTCGCATGCATCGATATCCTCTGCCAATTTAATATGAATTGATTTAGGGGAGCTGTATACGAAACAGTGAACTATACGGTGGTCAACGGGTCAAGGTAGTTTTTTTTGAGTTTTTTAAAACGCGGCGCCCCAATTGTTTTTGACCATTGATCTAATCTGATCCAATGGTATTTATGAGATCTCAACCCTAGAGGGTTGAGACCACGTTTCCTTTGACTTTTCGATGATTTTTTTTCTTTCTAATGGCTTATTCCTGATGTGTAAAGACGTGAACGCACCACCATGCGTTGTAGTTGTCTGCTTTGCGAAAAGAAGGATACTGCCTATGCTTGCCGCCCTCGTTGACGCCCGCCACCGTTAGACGCTCATTCCCATGTCTTTGCGACAACTGGACCGGTCGACAAACAAATGGTCGCAGCCACCGTGGGACACACAGCAACGGTGGGGGCTGAGGACGCATGGCGTTGCAGGGCGACGAGTGTGCGACCGTGGCTGCTGGGGGGCCGAGGGGACGCGTAGCGTCCGTGGTCATTGGGGACGCATGTATGACAACGTCGAGCGACGAGCGTGCGGCCGCCAGGGGGATGGGCGGCGGCGGTGGTGGCCGGGGTCGCATGGCGGCATCGGGCGACAAACGCGCAGCCGCGGTGGTGCATGAAGACGCATGGCATCGCCGGGCTACGAGCACGTGGCCGCAGGGAGACGCGCAGCGGCGGTGGTGGCCGGGCACTAGACTTGATCAAACGCCGGGCCCGGCCCGGCCCGGCCCGAGGGGCCTGGCCTGGGGTGTCGGGCTCGAAAACCGGGCTTGAGCCCAGTCCGAAGCCCGAAAGCCTGGCTAGAAGCCCGGCCACGGCTTAGATAGCAAAAATCCCTGGCCCGAGCCCGTCCCGATGCACCGGTCAGGCAGAGCTCGGGCCAGGCTTCCCGTGATCAGGTCCACCGGGGACGCATGGCGTCGCCAGGCGACGAGCGCACGGCCATGGTCACTGGGGGGACGCGTGGCGGCGCACGACGGTGAGCGTGCGGCGGCAGTGGTCGGAGACGCGCAGCAATGCCGGTCGACAAGCGCAGCGGTGGCTGAGGACGCACAGCAGTGAGCGATGGCAAGCACGCGTCATATCATCTTACGAACCCAAATTTGCAATATGATGGACGATGCACGGTTTAAAAAAAAATGTTGTATCATTCCAAGAGTAACTTTCAACTTACATCCACTGTAACAAAAAGAGCCAATTTCATTGAGACGGCTAATCTGATTCTCTATGTAAATCCACGTACCACTACCGGCACTCCACGTAGAGAGTAGATCTGAATACATAGGGATCGTCTTTACCTAATAAAACTGTCCCCAATTTTTTTTTTTAGGATTTGAATTTTGGGTATTTTGGATTTGGTCAATTGTGTTCAACCGGTTCAACCGACCGGCATTAGAACTAATGAACCATGAACCAAGTGTAGACCGGCTCAATGATCAATCTAATTTTAAAAACCAAGGTTTGAAGCTAGCCACTTCCGTTAAATCATAGAGAGCGGCTTTTCTTCATCCCTGTGAAATTTCCTGATGGCTAATATGCCTATGACACATCCCCAAATCCCAACGACACAGCCTTTTGTTATCAGCCGGCCGATGATAAAAGTTTGTCGACACAGCTTGGACGACACAGACAATTTTTATCGACGCAGAAAGTGAATACCGATGATAAAACAACAACCTGGGCCGGTTGCCTGGAGGAGCCTTTGTCGACAGCTATATAAGACCGCCCACAAAGATACTCTAGGCACCGACATACGTGGAGACGACACATTGCCTTGTGGGTCCCGCAGACCAATCGAGGGATACCACATGGCACAGATCTATCAACGATATGGCTTATAGACGCCAACATTGCTGAAAACATTGTGGACGGCACTAAATGTAGCCGCCGACACTACAAAAAACATTGTGAACGGGAGTATAATTGTCTGCCGACATAAGTCCCCTTTGGATTACGAAATGACAACCCTTGGCAGCAGTTTTTGTCATCGTCTTCCATTAAGGCCGACGACATTAGTATTGTTCCAGCAATAAATATGCTGGAAATTTATTAAAAAAAGCTCAAATTCAACCTGCAAATAAACTCTATTCCCACAACTTTACAACCCCAATTCCCCATAACAATCACAAATTCAAAATATATATATGTTGCATGTACGACCACATTCACATTCTCAATCAATCACAATCGACATTAGACAAAAGATAAACAAAAGTACGATATTCTTTATCACAATGTCCACAAGCAGTGGCGGACGGAACACTGGGGCGCTTTGGGGCGTGCGCCCCTGCTCTGTTCTGCGGGAGGGCTGAGGCGGCTATGGGAGGTGGGCAGGCGGCTGCGGGGAGGCTACGCGGGGCAGCAGCAGCCAGCAGAACAGCAAGCAGGCAGTAGCTGCAATAGCAGCCAGCAGGCAACAGCAACGCACTCGTAACGTAGCGAATTTTGGATTAGAAGGCTGCAAATAACAAAAAATTTGACGATATAGAGGCAATCTACTATTAAAAGAAGTCTAGTACACATAGCGAAGTTTGGATTAGAAGTCTCGTAGCATAGCGAAGTCTAGAGACTTTTTAATGATTCTTGCAATGTTCAATCAATTAATTAACCGGTTTCCAGAAAGGTAGAAACATATTTAGTTTTTTTGTACACTCATAGAGCAACAGGGCAGCGGCGGCCCGTGGAAAGT
>SPJY01030031.1:0-11202 GCA_005191435.1 Raddia distichophylla | reverse complement strand
GCCCATGCAGTCCACAACAACTCTACATCCGGAACAAGCTGCGCGCTGTGAAATTAAGGGAACAAGACGTCTACACCACTCCCAAGAAAACATCGTCGCATCAAAGACTCTTCTTGAGATCATCGCGTCGCAGCTGCCTGAGACCGCCACGACTCACAGCCGCTCTGGGCGTAACCAGAGCAGGGAACGCGCCTCTGCCGCCGGCGGGCCTCACAGCCATGTGTGCCCAGCATCAGCAGAAGCTGGCGCACGAAACCTCCATAGCACACTCCAAGGGTGGATGCGAACGACGGCATATACAAATTTTCAAAAGATCATAGGTTAAAATGGATTGCAAAGATTAAGAACTTATACAACAACTATTCATTTTTTAAAAAATTATATGGTCTCTAATTCTAGGGTTATGTCCTAGGGCCAAAAACTGGCTCTGATACCAATTCTGTCTGCACCCGATTTAAGAGATCGGGTTCCACCTGCGTAAAGATGTACTAGTACGAAGGATCATAGCTAGTACACATAGTTAAACCGAAACGATACATTACCATCGTTCTGTTTATTACATAGAGGGGAACTTAGTCCAATACATTACACAAGCAACGGCTCGCAGGCTGCAATACAGAGTACACAACGATACAAGCCTAATACAACACCTAGTAATTATTTATTCCACAGGCACGGGGCTGTAGGAACACGCAATCCTACACTTCATAGCCTTCATCGGAGAACGACTCCTCATCGTAGTCAGGGTCCTCATCCCCGGACGGCGGACCGAAGTCGGACGGACCAGCTGTTGAAGTTTTTAAATGCGGAAGGGGGAAAACAAGGGTGAGTACAATTGTACTCCGCAAGTCGGAAATGATGCAGATGTGGCTTAGTACAAGGAGAGATTAGGATTTTTTTGCGGAACAACATTTATTGGCCTAGTTTTGGCTAAGCATTTTGGAAACGTTAAACCATAACAATTTTCTTTGGGCTCTTCTCAAACTGCTCTCGCCACTTGGCCTCAGTGCCACAGCGAGATAAAACCATTTTTCATTTCTTTTCTCAAAACGGCTAGGTCCATTCCGAGTGAACAATTCCTGGTAGGCCGACCCCCAATCCAGGATGTAGCCGGTGGCACCTAACTTAAACGAAAACTTTCTTGGCAACTTTACAACACAAACCTTCCTTTTTAAATACTTTTCCCAAAATGGTTTTTAAAATGAACTCTACCATATGAATAGTCCCTTCGCTCGCTTGTAGCCACGAGCATGGCTATCATGATAGTTTTAACTCTGCAGAGCGGGTACGCTTTACCCTCGAGAGGCTATGCACCAGAAGTGTTTTGCCACAAGATCGCTAGACTCAAGGACTAACGACCAGGCCCGTCTCACAACGGGGCTCGAGGTCGTACTGTTATGGCTCAGTTCATAGGATCATAGGACGAGCAGTTCTTAGACTAGAGGAGGGACGATATTTTAGCCCTGTTTTCTCAAAATGGTGCCGTACCGCACCAACCGACAAAATATAAGCAACTTATGTTTTAGCCTTAGGTTTTTAATCCTACCATATTTCTTACCTCTTCTACTTGGCATGATAACTAAGTCTAGTAAATACGGTATTTGTCATTTTAAAGTAGCATGCATGATTTCAATCCTAACAAATATTTTCTTAACAAACAAAAATGGCTTCACGATATGTTCAAAGGGGACTTGCCTTGGTCGGATCCCGGGAAGGCCAAGAGAGTGTCACCGATTGGGTCTTCGGAACCTTGGCCTCCTACTCGCGCAAATACACAAGCAAAGCAATACAACATTCATCAGCAAAACATTTGGATGTATTTTTTTATTTATGAAAAATGCAGTAAAATCCATTATGCCCACATGAAATGACACCCTCCCCTCAACCTATTCATTCGCTAAAGTGCACGAGCAGCATGAAAAAGATACCATAACAAACATTCAAGGGATCCAGGACCTTTAAAACATTTTAGAATTTTTATAGAAATTTTTAAAGGGCTAGCTATTTTCACCAAACGCATTTGGATGACAAATTTGATTTTTTAAAGAAAAAATTCGGAATTGGAGAAAAAGAAAAGAAGGAATTTAAGGCGATGGGCCGGCTCGGCAGGGCGGCCAATGGCGCGGAAAGCCCTCGCGCGGGCGCGTGCGGAGCGGCACGCACTAGCTGACCTGTGGGGCCCTCGACCCCACCTATCAGCGTCTCCCGCAACGAACAGGAAGAGAAAACAGGGGGAACTCCGGCTGCGGCGACGAAGCCCACGGCGGCGACGACTCCGGCCACCGGGGACCAAATGGACGCGCGAGGAGCGAAGGATGAATGAGGCGAACACAATGGCGGTTTTGACATCCCCAGGAGATGTCAGAGAAAATGGCACGGCGGCCCGCGGCGGCGGCGACTCGCGGGTTTCGCTGTGCTGGCGAGGCGCACGACCGGAGTTCAATTCCTTCGACCGAGAGTATGAAGACAGGTGGAAGGGGCTACCTCTGGGTCCGCTGGGTCGAAGGAGACGGCAAAGCAACAGAACCACGGTGGTGATGATGGCGTCGGTCTCGAGGACACGCGCGGACCTCACGGCTTCACTCCCCCGGGCGCGAGCTCCTCTGAGACGACCTGCGGACCATTCCCAAGGTGAGGAAGGAACAGAGGAACCGAGGGCGAGGTAGGAGAGAAAGAGGGGGAAAATCACGGCGGAACAGGGGAACGACGGCGCACCGGCTCGGGCAAACAGCAGTGCGGTGGCGCAAAGCAGAGGAAATGGACGAGCAGTGCCCCATTTATAAGCGTGCGGCAAGCGGCGGGGAATTAAAGCTTCGCGCGGTGTTGGTCGGCAACGCCGGCGCGAACCCCGGGCCAATGGCAAGGAGGAAAACGTGGGACACGATGGCATTGCGTCGGACTTGGTCGGCGACAAGACAAGAAATGCAGTGAGATGGAGGAGTACGGATGAAGATGATAAGGAGGGACGATTGTGCGGGAAAAGAGAAACGAGCCTTCGAGAGAGGAGAGAAACAGAGGTTGCGACCAACGAACAGGGGCGGAGGAAGAAGATGATGCTATCCGCTGACCTTCCGGGCCCACATGCCAGCGGAACTGGAATGCAACGAAGCAAGCGGCGGTGACCAACGATTGGGCCCTGCTGGCCGGCGGCAATGCACGCCCTGGCGCGGGTGTGAGGCGGCCTGGGCCGAAACAGACAAGGGCGCCGAGGGAATGGGCCGCAACACCGATGGCCCAGGCGGGCAACCGAGAAAAAGGGAGAGGAAAAGAATAGTGGAGAAGTGGGCCGAAGGAACAAGCCGGGGAGAATCTATTCCTTTAAAACGTTTTCTGGATTTCTGCTTTCCTCCGAATTGGATAATAATATAAAAGGAAATTTCTAACAAAGTAATACCTGGGAGAAAATTTTGCTCTTAACATTAGATATTACAATTCAAATTAATAAACCTTAGGATTTGACTTTTAAGAAAATATTATATATTAAATTAAGTACTAAATCTTGCCAAAAGGTATTTACTTGGATATTTTAATACAGATTCTAATGCAAAAACAATGTATGCGATGATGCCAAATGCTTTCCATATTAAATATTTTAATATTTTTAAATTATGCAGTTTAATAAATTATTAACATGCCAAAATGATTTTAAAATTTGGGATGTTACACACAGCTATCGCAGTCGGAGCTACGACGATCACGCCGAAAGCACTGCCAGTCAGCGCGACCATCGCCAAGATCATCATCGCTAAGACCCGCGGCGGGAGCATCGCAGCAGATCCCCGCGGCAGCGGCGGCCTCGACCCTTGGATGGGATTCGGGCCTTTACCCCGGTCCTCCGCCGAGTGGTTTGGCGACGGTTTTAACCTCAAAGGCATCAATAAGTTCGATGGCGAAAGGGATCCAAAGAACTCGCTGCAGGTTTATGCCTTAGCAGTCAGCGCAGCAGAAGCAGATCAAAATGTGATGGCAAACTACCTGCCAGTAGCTCTGACCCCAACCGCTTAGACTTGGCTTACAGGACTCCCGGAGAACTCAATCGAGTCTTGGGACAACCTCCAGGAACAGTTCATCGCCAATTCCCAGGGGACCAATGAAAGGCCCGCTGAGAGATGCGAGATGGGAGATCGCACAGTTACACCGGCACAAGAACGAGACTCTCCGTGAGTTTATCAAGCGCTTTACCAAGAAGAAGAACGAGATCCGGCACGTTTCGGAGCAAACGGTCATTGACGCCTTCTTCGACGGATGCAAATCCGAGGAGTTAATCAGGCAGATGACTCGGGGTCCCCGCGGAGTCTCAAAGCTATGTCCACAATGGCGGACCAGGAGGCCAACGCAGAGGAGGCCATCATGAACCATCGCGGTGGCAACGACGGAGGCCCCAAGAAGAAGCCCTGATGAACAGAACAAACCTAAGGACAAGAAACACAATGGGGACGAGATGGTCGCCAACATGGAGCGTTACCGACCAAAACCCCCCAGTGACAACGACTACAACAAGGTCATGGAAGCGGTATGTCCCTTTCACCCCTTGGAAACATGCTGCCAAAGACTGCCTCATTATCCAAAAGTTCGCCGACAACACGAAGCAGCTGGCGGCCAAGGGAGGACACGGCAAGAAGCCCGATGGAGATTACCAAGAAGCCGAGCGCGAGATCAACTACATATTTGGGGGCTCGGATGCGTATGAGTCCAAGCAGAAGCAGAAGCTTACCACTCGGGAGGTCAACGCAATCATGCCCGTGGTCCCCAAGTATCTGCGCTGGTGAAGGTACCCATCACCTTTGATCGATCAGACCACCCGGACCGGATCGCCTTCCCCGGGAGGTACCCTATGGTGTTGGATCCGGTCGTTCGAGGAAACAAATTGAAGAGGGTCCTAGTCGATGGCGGGAGTGGGATTAACGTCCTCTTCGTCAAGACTTTGGATCAAATGAAGATTCCTCGCTCCGAGCTATGGCAGGGGTCATCTCCCTTCCATGGTGTGATTCCCGGAACGTCTGCGATACCAATCGGGCAGGTCTCGCTGCCAGTCATGTTTGGGACCAAAGACAATTATCGGACCAAGAGTCTCAGCTTTGAAGTGGCCGATTTCGAGACGGCATATCATGCATTCTTGGGAAGGTTAGGGATCGCCAAGTTCATGGCTGTTCCTAACTACACTTATCTCGTCATGATGATTCCGGGTCCCAATGGCGTAATCACCATTCCCGGTGACATCTAGCAGTCGCTCGTCTGCGACAGCGAAAGCTACGGGATACACGTCGGCCAAGATGGAAAGGATTCGACAAAAGGTTGCGTCCCTTCAGGAGGAGGAGACATACCCGCAAAGAAGCAGGCCAAGACTTCCATCTAAGCAGCCGAAGAAACCAAGAATATACTATTGGACCCATCTAACCCGGCCAAAACAGCCGTGATCGGGACTTTCCTCCGGGCAAACCAGGTTGTGTTCGCTTGGAAGCTTTTGGACATGCCTGGTGTTCCGAGGGAGGTGATCAAGCACTCTCTCCACGTCGATGAAAAGGCGCGGCCAATCAAGCAGCGCCTGAGAAGATTTGTACCAGATCGGAAGGACGCCATCCGGGAAGAGATCACGAAGTTGCTGGCGGCACGGTTCATTAAAGAAGTGTACCACCTTGAGTGGTTAGCCAACCCGGTCCTGGTGCAGAAGAAGAACAAGACATGGTGAATGTGCGTTGATTATACCGACCTCAACAAAGCTTGTCTCAAGGATCCTTTTGGGCTTTCCCGCATCGACCAAGTGGTGGATTCCACCGCCGGGTGTGAGCTCCTAAGCTTCCTGGACGCTTACTCAGGCTATCATCAGATTAGTCTGAAGGAGGAAGACTGCATTAAGACGTCGTTTATCACGCCTTTTGGTGCTTTCTGCTATATCACAATGCCGTTCGGGCTGAAAAACGCTGGTGCCACTTATCAGCGCACCATACAGTGGTGTTTTTACACTCAGCTCTGACGCAACGTGGAGGCCTACGTCGACGACGTCGTCGTGAAGACACGAACAAAGTCAGATCTCATAACTCCTTCCCACAATTGGAAGCCTGCGCGTCCCACGGTTCTGGGGGCTGTTTTGCTGGGAAAGGGTTTGAGAAGAAAGAGAGATCACAAAAGACCAAAGTGGCGTGCAATCCCGAGATACGCCTCACAAAAATGAACGAAGACGGCTATTTGAAAGATGGAGTTGGGATTGAGATGAGTCAACTTGATTCCATAAAAATGCAGAAGCCCCCCGAGGAAGGAGAAGCAAGGAAGGCCAAGGCCACGAAGGAAAAAGGACTCGAAGACCAATACCTCATCAGAACAAGGAGTGGGGGAGGACTCACCGACAGCGGCACGCCACGAAATCAACTCCTCCGAAGGGAGCACTTTGGTGGACACGAGTCTCTGCAGCCGTCGGTACATAGTGATGGACTTCATCCATTCCCTGGAGCTCTTGATCGCCGTGGAGGCGGCGGGAGATGGTGGAGCCATTGCTGGATCGGGATCGGTAGTGGCGGAGCGTACGAAGGAAGGAAACCCTAGTGGCGGAGTTTGCTGTAGCGAATGAAACTGCTAGCGCGAGAAATGGGCGGGGTGGAACGGCTCGTTCCCTTGTCCCCAAATTTAATGGGCCATGGAGCATATTTGGGCTGGGCCTTATTCGATACCGAAGTGTGGCTGGTTTGGTGGAAGCGAGGTCAAACCACTCGGGTTTGTCGAGTGCTTTTCGCAAAGAGAAACAGTGAAGTGCAAAGTGAGGACTGGAGGTCTGGATTGGCATAATCATTCGGATGGCGACAAAATCATTCAGGATTCAAAAGCAGCACAAAAATGAAAGCAAGAGCAGTTTGAATTGCCAAAAGATTTTCATTAATTAATGGCTCTTAGGCCAGATTACAGAAGGAACTTTGCAGCGCAGCACAATGAGCTAGGGCTCGTCGCTGGCTTGCAAAGAATCAAAAGATTAAAAAAGAGAAAAATAAACTAGAGGAGCTACTCTGAAGGCCACTTCACATTGAGGATGGAAGCGACCAACGCATCCTTCAAGGGGGTGCGCACTGGGAAGAGCCACAGGTGGCCGTGGACCAGGACCCTAATGGCTTCATGGGAGGTGCGCTCCGCGTACTCCCTCCACCATCATTGTCATTCGGCGGCCGTGGTGGCACAGGAGGCTTCGATGCGGGCGAGGTACTCAGTGCAGTAGACCTCCCGTGGGTCAGGCCTTTCTCCTTGACCTTCCTTGGTGGGAGAGGAGGAAAGGGCTTGGTGTTTTTGCGAGAAGATGGAACTGCTTGAAGACTAGATGCAGCGCTATGCGTTGTATCTGGGATCTTTCTACGCATGAAGAATACGAAGAGGCATTCCTCGCGACCCTTCTGAACACAATGAAGCCATCATGATGACGGGACGAGAGTGGATGTGGGTGCGTTTCCCAGCGGTAGCGTGCGATGCTTCGGCTGGGCACGAAGGGCGTGAAGACTCTTCGCCTTCCCTCCAATGGGCTTGGGCCTAATTTAATTAAGCAAAGGGCAACCTTCTTAACAGGATTTCTCAACAACACACCACCAACGGTGGCAATATGTTGACATTGAGCCTAATTTGGCCTCGGTACACCCCTGAGGTCATATGACCGGAAGCGCCACCCATTGAAAAATGTTTCATGGCATACCCCATGTTGGGTCACTAGTCAACTTTGCATGTTCAAGGTTAGGTGTTATTGAAACTTAGATATTGTTTCGGAGATATGCCTTTCATAGGTCGCCAGTTGTATACAGCAACCTGGATACAAATACCTCTCGGCCAAACTTTGACATTGTATATTTTGGCTTAGTGTAACGTAGCGTAGCGTTTCACTTAAATTTGTCTTTTTTATATAGCCTATTTGGTGTAATAATTTGTAATGATTTTTCTTAGGTTCTTAGTAGTCCTCTTAAAGATTCTAAAACTATTTTTAATTATTTTTTACTATATTTAAATCTCACTTTAAAGACTTTTAAATTTTTCTGAAACTCTACGCTACGCTACGATAAGCTGAAATGTACAAGGCCTTTATCCAGTCGGTATGCCCTTAAGTGGGTCGCCACGCGGCTGAGAACGTGCCCCATGCTGGGCCGAGTGCTGGTTCATGCAAGTCAGGGTCAGGCGTTTGATGATGTACATATTCTAAACGCATAGCGTGCAGTATGCCGCAAGACAAATTGTAATTGCGTGGCTTAAGGCGTGCTCCATGATGGGCCAATAGCCATTTTCATAAAGTGAGAATGGGTGCCAAGTAGCCAAATTGATGAACTACATCACTGAAAGCAGAGTGACGTGCCTCATAAAATAGGCCAATTGCCGGAGTCTCGGTATCGCCGAGTCGGGCATTGCTCAAAAAATTGTAACTCAAAGATCTCTTGAGTCCTTTACAATCTCTTTCAGATTATAGGGACGATCAGGTGAACCAGCCGGCGAGATATCTGACTCGATTGCAAAGCACTTGTGGGCCCATGAGGTAGCAAACGGGGGCGACCTGAGCCGGCTGGAGGAGATGATAACCACTCGGACTACATGTAACTTGGGAACCAAGTATGGTCCTGAGGATAGAGTTTGATTCCATTTGATTAGGATATCAACATATGCCTTCCGTGCGTGAAATGAATTCCATTTGTGTCATTAACCGAGCCGGAGTCAAACCCGTTCAGGGTCGCTACATATTTTCGTAAAGAACTCGTATGGTGAATCGTTGTGTTCTATTACGAAAGGCGTTGCGGTCTCGAACTGTCCACGTTTTGGACAGCCCACGGAAGTGCGTTTGAGTACGGTGCTCGTGGCACGGGAGCAGTGTTATCCTAAACGCGAAACGCTAGACGATCGGTGACTCGCAGTTTAGTGTTTAGACGGTTTAGACGATAAATTAAACGGTTTAAACGGTTTGCACTGTAGCATTGAATATACATACAAATATCATAATTTCATACTACATTTTTCTTCAATATGATTTGAGGCGTGCATAGAGTTGCACAATTTGGCATAAGCAATTAATATAGACGCAATGACAACTGAGTAGCTAGTAGACAAAGTTCTTCGTTCTCACATAGTCATATCAGTAAACGTCATTACACAATATGAATTCATTAGACAAATGATAGTACTAGTCTACTAGATAGTCTAAGTTCTCACAAAGAAATCTTATCCTCTCCCGGACCTCCAATTTCCCTCATCGCGTGCACCCAATTTTTCTCCCGCGCACAACCTCCCACCCAAGTGTTCTGCCCAGCCGGCCAAATTTTTCTTTATTTCTGAGGCGACTGTTTAAACGTGCAAACAGTGGTTTAAACGCGTTTACGTCACGTTTAATTGGTGCATTTAAACCGTTTTTTGACTACGTTGACCGTTTAAATGTCGTTCCGTTTAATTTGGAGTTTAGGCCCTAAACAACACGCATACCGGCAGTTTAGCGTTTAGACAAGTGTAGACGACGGTTTAAGCGTGTTTAGGCGAACACTGCACGGGAGTGTACGGGTTAGAATTCCGATGGCACAACTTTGACATTCTTCTAATGCAAAACATAAGCGGTACGCCGTACCCGTCATTGCACTAGGGGAACTACGGGGTTATGCTGCCGAAATTTCGACCCATGCACACTCGTGCCACGAGTACCACACTCAAGCGCACATCCGTGGGTGAGTAAGCCCTCCTATTTAGCTAGTATATATTTAACCATCTAAACCTAAATTTTGAATGAATGCATGGACGATATTTAGTAAGCGATGGAAGATTGGCGGTGGATGTACGATGGTTGGATGAAGTTTGGATGCCACACGGACGAGTGGTTCGAAAAGGCTATAGCTTTCGTGGAAGATGCTTTCCGATGATTATCGAACCCTAACGCAGCGGTCGTGTGGTGTCCCTATGCTGCATGCTCAAACACCGATAAGAGGACCAAAAGGGATATTAGTGAACACGTCTGTAGACATGGTTTCAAGCCAAACTATTTTGTATGGGTAGCTCATGGCGAGAGAAAGCGTCCGGCGGTTATATGTGGCCCTGTGGATTTTGGTGAGGGCTACGATGAAGTCGAAGTCGACAAATTGAACGAGCTCACCAATGATGTGGCTCGAGCCTACGATCTCTCCCCTAAGGAAGAGTCCGAGCCACTTGCCCAACAATTTGAGAAGCTACTTGATTCTTCCAAGTTGTTGCTGCATGAGCATACCGATATGACCATGCTCTCCGTAGTGTCGCATCTAATGGCGGTGAAGAATAAGTACAACCTGGCGGCTAATTGCTTCAACAACCTTTGCAAACTGTTGGATAGACTACTTCTAAATGGACATAAGATGACTCCAAATCTGTACTAATCGAAGAAACTTCTTAGCGTGTTAGACATACCAGGCGAAAAGATAGACTATTGCCCAAATTTCTGCATGCTTTACTAGAAGGTCGATTCTGGGATAACTCATTTTAAGCATTGTGATGAGAGTTAGTACGTGGAAATTAAAGTACGAGATGGTACAGTGAGACAGACGAAGGTGGCCCTAAAAACCTTTTGTTTCTTTCCGATAACTCAACGCCTGCAGCGTCTGTACATGTCTAAGTCCACGGCGAGACACATGAGGTGCCACAAAGAGGGCAAACGTGGAAAGGAGGACGTGATGATTTATCAATCAGATGCAGAAGCCTGGAAGCACTTTGATCAACAACACCCTGAATTTGCCACTGAGCCTTGAAATGTGTGCAACGGACTCTCCACCGACGGGTTCATGCTATTTAATATGACCGCGCAGCCATACTCGTGCTGGCCAGTTTTTGTTATCCCATACAACCTGTCGCCTCAACTCTGCATGAAAGAAAAGTATATGTTCTTTTCTGTTATCATAACTGAGTCTTAAGTCTCCTTTAAAAAACTTAGACCTATTTTTGAAACCACTGACAGAAGAGCTAATCGACCTGCGGAACAAAGGAGTCTTCACACATGATAGCTATAAGGGACAGAACTTTAGGATGTGCGCCACATATCTGTGGTCCATACATGATTTTTCGACATATGGCATGTTCTCGGGATGTAGCACGCATGGAAAGTTGTCGTGCCCAAAATGTGTTTGTAACACTGATCCATTCACACTAAAAAAGGGGGTAAGGCTTGTTGGTTTAACTGTCACCGTTGTTTCCTGGAGCTGAACTGTCACAACCCCGGCTTCACGGAGATCTACCCATGATCCA
>SPJY01030015.1:814850-860539 GCA_005191435.1 Raddia distichophylla | reverse complement strand
TCATACAATACCAAAAGTTCTTTATTACACACTGGGATTATTAACAAAGTTTTGGTACTTATTTACAACAAAGTCGACATAACGTTGTTTATATTACAGCAAAAGAGTGATTGCGAGCGGAAGCCTGATTCTAATTTACATTTGAGAATCCTAGACTATGTATGCAACCCTAGACTGCAGGAGCGCCTAAGTCTGGCCGAGAACATCAAACGCTGGATCACCTTCCTCATGACATGCGTAATCACCGTCTTCTGGGTCTCCGTAATCTAAAAGAGTGAGGGGGTGCGAGGCTAAGTGCGCAATCAAACTACACTTGCAAGTTAACATCGTCCTTAATGCATTATAGTGATATAGGCCATATAGTGGAGTTATGGTTATTTTCTTTGCGAAGATGCCAAATTTAGAATTAGCATATATGTTTAAAAGCATATACTTAGCTATTTTCGAAAAGACATCTCCAAAAAGATGTCAACGAGAGATTACATCAAAAGTTCACTAGAATCAATTATTCAAGCCACACAGGCACCCTCTACGTATCGTTCCCATATCCCATCTTCTTTCACCACACCATTATTTCTGGGTCGGCAATCCCTATTGCGAACCACTATCTCATCGTGTTCCCGTGAACTGGTAACCCAACCCACCTCGAAGATTGTCGTTCAACGGATGACATTGGTCCCTATAGTGGCAGAGAGGGTTAGATCACTACACAAGTGATGGCATAATTCACCTTCCCCTCAGGTTGGCATAAGGATACATAAGTCTAGGCTACACAAGCCTATTAGGTTACACAAACTTATATATGGTTACACAAACCACCAATCCTACGCTACCGCGCGATGGCCACGCATTGTGGTGTTATGAACTAATTCTTACACAAAGAAAATGGTCAGGGACTTCCCGCTGTGCCCAACACATAAGCACCCTTCCAGATGAGCCCAAACTCCATATGGTAATTCCACCTTCTCATCTTTACCTCTTACATTGTTAATTGTTACATAGATGATACTTCTGGGCCACCATGCCCATCACCCTTCTCTTCCATCAATCCCAACATGTTTCCCATTAACCACGCATCCACATTCCATAACTCAAACCATTAACCCTTTAAAACATGCAGAGCAAAATTCATCATGATCAAGGTGTGTATTGTCATCATGTCTACCGATGAGTTTTGGCTCATCAGTGCGGGATTAGATACCCAATTAAATCGTTGAGACCTAAGCAGATTTTACGCAGATTTTACGCAAGAGTGGGGAGTCTAAACATTTTATTCAATATGTGGACAATCAAACAATCCATGATATTGAGAAATCATGTATGGCAAACAAATATAACAAGGACATGGCATGATATAATCATGATTGCCAAAGCAGGCAATTTCCAAAAACATAGCGAGCATGCAATTTTATATTGCAAACAAGATAGTTTAGTAAAACATGGGTAGAAGAATGAGCTAAGGTGTTAACTCGCCTTGAGTATATTATGTCATGTTAATCAAACGATTGTAATACGTGTGCAACAAATACTTTTGCATATTTTGTTATTTTCTTAGTTAATTGTGATTGTGTGATGATGTTCGACAATTGTCGCTCATGAGTTGCTAGAAATGATCTCTAAAACTAGCAATCTATCATGAGTGGATCCTTCTGAAGCCGGGGTCGCGACACTGCGTAGCTAAGTCGGCGCCGCATAGATCCGGTGAGGGTGCCTGTGGATCCGACCATCTTGAGGGCTGGCAGCGTCGCGAGGTGTGACCTTGGCGAGGTCGATTCAGGTGGGCTCTTCTGGTCCGGCGGCGGAGCACGGTTCCGGCATTCTTGCGTGTTTCCATTGGTGGCGCGCGGTCTCGGTGATGGCTCGTGTGAATCTAGTGAGGATGGGCACAGATCTGGTTCTAGCCCACTCCGGCTTTCTCGTGGGTTGACTCCGTTTGTCTTGGGCTCCTAGGTTATCGCAGTGGCTCGCTTTTTGCGGCGACCGATGGCCAGTAAGGCTACCCGTCCTTCGTGTTTCGTTCCCCTTCTATCCTTGTCCTTCTAGCCTCCATGCGCGCGGATTCGTTCCCTTCCTCCCGTGTCCCGTCCACTAGCCGCGCGTCGTCCCTCGTTGGACGCTTGGTTACCCTTCTTCTTCTTTGTCCCCACCTTCGCGCATAGTAGTGGATCTTGGCGCCGGCTTTCCCTCTTGTTCCTTCCTTCTTCCCCTCCTCCGAGCCCCTCGTTGGTGGAGACCGCCTAGGGGGATCACTTTGTGAGAGGCTAGATCTGCGGGCAGGAGGCTCGAATCTGGCTGTGTGTTGCCCGGAGCGGTTGGAGTGGGTGCGCTCCAAGGTCGTGGGCATGGTGGCCTTGTAGCTCGGTGGAGCTCGGCACAAGCATATCCTCTTTCTTCCCCCTCCCCCTGAGCCCATCTCGATGGATCGGCGGCTTGGGTGGGTCCGCTTCGGCATCTGGCCATTGTGGACGGAGAAGGTGGCCGGGCTTCAGGGGTGTGTGTCCGGCGGCTCCTCGGCTCCTCGCATGGTAGCGTGGTGGGATGTTGGCCATCCTTCGACGAAGCGGCGACCCTTGTTTCTAGCCTTGTCCCGCCCTCGCCTTCTTGCTTCCCCTCTCTATGATGTGCCCGGTGGCATAGGGTGGAGTTTCTGGGTTAGTGGAGGGTTTTTGCTCGCATCGCCTTGGCGGCAGGGCGTCTAGTCTTCTTTTCTTGCCATGCGCAAGCCACAAGGCATGGTGGCTCCACTCCGATGGTGTTGGCTGTCGAATTTTCTCCGGCAGCGACCCCGTTCTCTGCCTTTTGACCTGGTCCTGTCCCCGTTGTCTTGACCCTCTCTTCCCCTGAGGTCTCGGGTGGAGTGTGAGGCGTCTTCCATGTCGGGTGGCGGCGTTCATACACGCTCTCCGGCTCTGCGTCTTCGCTAGGCGACTCGGTTCTTCTAGTGCTTTCGACCTTCGGCAGTCTCTGTCTTTTGCGCTAGTAGGGAAGGTCTTGGGCGATAGCCATGCCATTTTGGGGTGTTGTTGGCGTCACATTTAGTGTCATTCCCTCGTTGGAGGCATCACCTCTCGGATCTTCCTCCGTTCTAGGGAAAACCCTATCGGTTTTGCGACGTCGGCGGGTTCTTCCCGTCGCTACCTTGTTGGAGGCGTCGTATTTGCTGTCTCGCTCTTTGTGTTTCCGTTGGGTCTACTTCCATAGTAGTCGTTTGTCGCTGTGTGAGTGTTGGTGGTGTTTCCCCTTCTCCCTTCCCTGTATCTTGGCCTATATGGCAGCGGTGTGGCTGCATTCCTTCCATCTCCTTTGTAGCTGGTGTTTGCCGGCGGTGGCTGATGGTGTGTCTAGTTCTTACCAGGGTTGCAGCAAAGCGTTGTGGTTGTACCCGTGCTTGTACGGGTTTTTTATTTTATTTTTACTGCGGATCAATGAAATAGTACGACAGTTCTTCTGTCCCTCTTTCAAAAAAAAAAAGACAATTTGATTCAAGGACTGCAATAATTCACAGGAACAAGCCAAGCGCCTCTATCGTGCTAAATTTTCTTCCTTCGGCCACACCATATTCGGAAACAAGTTTTTCATGCGACATTCGAAAACAGTCCGGGTTCATTCGAAACATATTGCGATACTGCTTCTCATTCATTAAAGCGTTAATTACCCATTGGTCCGTAGGGTATCTGATTTGTCTTGGTGGAGCTCTAGAATTGCTGCCTTGCACAGCAGCACAGGGACGCTAGGGATGAGCATGGTCCGTCCCAGACTGGCACCGGAACTGGAACGCGGGATCCAGAAAAAAACGTGGGGTTTTGGGTCGACCCAAAAACATTTTTGTGGGTATAGGGTCGGACCGAGTGGCCCTATGGGCCGGACCATTTCACTGAAAGCTTAAGCTTCGGACAAACTAGAAAGCTGAAAAAATTCACAAAAGCATAATCAAATAGAAAGAGTAAAAATATCTCAGTGCTGGACGTATCATCATAAGTTCCTAGTAGGCACTACCAATCACTTGTCTTTGATCAGATAACAAGTGCAAATCAAGGCTTATTGAACAATGCAGAGGCAAATCAAATGCCATTATCCGTTCAGATCTAGGCTGTACTAACACAAAGAATAAGCAGTATCAACAACAAAAATCCAAACTCGATGAGCGCAAAACCCAAGTAATCAGATCAGAGCAAGAACCAAGCAATCAAATTAGCTTTCCGTGTGAGTGCCTTGGACGAATAGAAACTGACGAGTCGCAGGATGGGTGCGGCAAGGCGGCACAGTTGCGCCGGCGGGTTCCTCCCAGCGACCTTGAAATCAATCCGCGTTTGCTCCGTGGAGGGGGCGGTGGTGCGCGAGCACGCTCCGGGGAGGCGCATGCGTAGGGGACGAAAAAAAGGTGCTCGCTCGGCGGTGTGGGTGGCGGCGCTGCAACATTGCTGACCGTGAGGGGCGAGAGGGGTCAGGGACTCAGGGATGGGTTGGACCATGGAACCATTGGTTTCGCTGGAACTTACCCATTTGGCCCGCATCCTTTTTCAGGTCCAATCCTTTGGCCCGCCGTTTCTATTTGTCTAGACCGGGCCAGTGGATCCCCGGGTCGGGCCAACCCATTCTCATCCCTAAGCGACGCCCTCTATCTACAATAGATATATTGCATTATTGAGGTATGATCACCGTTATTTAAAAATGGGAAAATTGAGCTCATGGCATCGAAAGATCACTCGGACTCCTTTCTAGCACCTAAGCGGAATGGTTCATTTATGTAGCATCCAAACACGCATCCGTTAACCAGTTTTAGCACTCCGTCATAGCGGGTGTTAGATGGAGCCGTTAGCTCAGTTAGTTGACATATGCAGGGCCCACTTGTAAGCATGCAAAGGTCTTCTTCCTCCTCTCTCTCCTCTCTCCTCTCTCCTCTCCTCTTTGTCCCTCTCCCTCGGGTTGGAGCCAGCGGCGGCAGCAGCTCGTGGCGGCGGCGGCGGCACCTCGTGGTGGCGATGTGGCACGTCGCGGCGACGGCGACGGCGGCGGCAGCTCACCGGATACAGAGAAGCCGTGCCGCCTGTCTCTAGGAAGCTGCTGCGTGGCGTCCTCGAGCTTCCTAGATGTCATCCACATCTCTCCCATATGTTGGGCCGGCCAATTTTGGCTCATGCCGCCGCCACCATCTTTCGCCTCGCGCCGCCGCTTCCCCTAGCTTTCCCGTGCTCCCATATCTCTTTTCCCCTCCTTTCCCCTGCCGGACCGCCGCCACCACCGCTAGAATCACCGCTACCGCCGCTCCCCTGCTTCCTCCTCCTATTGGCTGGGATAGAAGAGAGAGAGAGAGAGAGAGAGAGGAGAGGAGGAAGAAGAGAGGGACCCACGTGTCAGCGAGACACACTAACGCCAGGGGTGACGGAGTGCTAGAAATGAGTAACGGAGGCATCTTTCAGTGCTAGATACGATAACGGAGTTTTTTGGTGTTAGAAATGAAGCCAAGTAATCTTTCAATGCCACCGGATCAATTATTTCTTAAAAAATATAGTGCTCAACATAAAAAGCTCTTGTAATGGATCGTGGACCGTACAAAGTACAAATGCTCATCTACTGCACTTCGCTGCCACCCTTTCCTACCTGTTTGATGATTAATTGAACATAACAAGCAATCTAAGAAAAATATTGTGAAGAAATTATCATCTTACTTCCTTCATGTGTCAAGTGAATTGTTTCCTCTAAATTCCTTCATTTCAGGCCATAACACGGCAGGATAAAGGATCATGGCTAGACTTTATATATTTCTGTCCACTTGTGAGTTCTAAAGTGCAACGCCAGGGAATTGTGCGGTGCTAAAAATTGATTGTGATTAAAAATGTAATCTGCAGTCCACATTGTCAGGTGCCAATGTGATTTTATATCTAACAATGAAGTACAAAAGAATGTAGATTTATGACTTCTTCTCATTAAAAATTCATAGAGAAAATTGTAGCATCCCAAATTTAGGGACTTGAAGAAAACTATTTAAAATATTAAAATAATGAAAAACATTTTGTGTGACTAATATTTTTGCATTGAATTTAAAACCCTTTTTGCTACTATATTTGCATTTTCAAATCTATATTTATATATAATAAAATTTCATTGGAAAATTTATATATACTTTTGAAAGTGCATCTAGGCCCCAAGTAGGTTTTGGTGATTTATGATTAACAATTATAGGGCTAATGCTTTTAATGACGAGATATACACAGGTTAAAAGTTGTGGAGTAACCCTCAAAATTTATAGATTGAAGATGACATCAAGACTCTTTCTAGTCGTAAACTGTAAATCTTTATTTCTTGAGTTTAGGTATGCCGTACTATGAAGAGGGATGCTACAGAGAAGCATATAAGGTTTCTAAGTGCTCAAAAAAGGTATCTCGAAATTCGTGTGAGTTTTCCACTCAAAATACCTTTTGTACAGAACCTACACCATCAGAACATCCGACGTGGGTCGGAACATCCGATGTGGGATCTTCTGCAGCAACGGCTATTTTTCGAGATTCTCTATATAAGCCCTCCTCTAATACCTGCCAAAAGGTTACACACTCTGATTTGAACCTAATACTCTTTTCTTCATCAAGCTCTCAAGAACACTAGCCTTTCTCTCTTATTCATCTTGTGAAATCTAGGTCTACAGAGATCACGGCACCCAAAGTGCTCCACGAATTAGAGACATCCAATTCTTGAGCACTTAGCAATTCCTAATTTCTTCATCGCATTTGTTACTCTTGGAGGCTTGAAGGGTTCCTAGACGGCTAGGTGTTGCCGGTGAGCCGCCGAGCTTTGTGTGGTGTGCCTCCGGAGTTTGTGCAGGTGTGATTCCGCCTCCACAAGGAAAAGGATTCATCTAGTGAACATCGGTGAGTGCTGTTGTACAACGCCGGTAGGGGATTTGGGTCTTGGTGATCCTGGCTTTGTGCCTGCCCTAACGGTGAGTAGGATCTTGCTTCAAAGATCCGAACGTCGGTAAACAAAAGTCGCTATTTTCATCATCTTGGTCTTGATTATTTTTTTTACTATTGATTTTTGACTTCTTCTGAATATTCTTGAGGTGATCTAAACTGGGTTTTGCGAGAAATCAATATTTACTGCAGGTTTTTGTCGAATCCAGAACATCCGACATACATCGAAACATCCGGCCCAGATCAGAACATCCGACGCAAGGTGTACTGGACCATATCGGAACATCCAACCTACATCGAAACATCTGACGTGCTAGGTACTGTTCTGAGTTTATAAATTCCACAATTTGTTTTATTCGCATATTCACCCCCCTCTAGGCGGCATATCGATCCTTTCAACTTTCTACATGACATTTCATGTCATAGAGTAATCACCAAGATTTCGCTATCACTCCAACCAATCGCCATTTAGTTCAAATGATATGAGATAGAGACAACTATCGCACAATCACTCCACATGAAGTGCTTGGAAGAATCTTTAGTGATGAGTTGTTGGACCGAGAGGCTTCGGACATTAAAAAAATGGCTCAATCTAGCAAAAAGAAGAGCATAGCTTGGAAGCCGAGCAAAATGTCAAAGGCAAAAGATGATAGCTCAAATAGTGATGAAGAAGATGGGCAAATGAATATGGAAGAGATGGCATTCTTTGTGAGGAGGTTCAATAAATTCCTCAAAAAAATGGCTATAATAGCAAAGGCAAGAAGGATTTTGGGAAACCCAAATCATTAAGGAGCTCAAGGAGAAGATGTTATGAATGTGGAGAAACCGGACACTTTATTGCCGATTGCCCACACAAGAAGGATAAGGATAAGGAAGAAAACAAGAAAGAAAAGAATTACACGGACAAGGAGAAGAGTAAGAGAAACAAGAAGAGTTCGAGAGGTGAAGCTCACGTTGGTGAGGAGTGGGAATCCGATTCCAACTCTGAATCCGACTCCGAGTCCGATGATGAGAGCATTGCATGTATTGGAATGGCTATTTCAAAACCGACTTCATCGCTATTTGGTGAATTAACAGATGATGATGATACATCAATGTGCTTCATGGCCAAGGGCTCTAAGGTATCATCAAAATACTCTAAATCTCTAGTTAATTTTTGTACTAATGATAGTAATCATGATAATGAGGATGATATGAGCAATGCTGGCTTGGTCAAGATGATGAAGAAGCTTGATATGGGTAAGTCAATACGGTGAGTAGGATCTTCCTTCAAAGATCCGAACATCGGTGTATTTGTTTTACTATTGGTTTGACTTCTTCTGAATATTCTTGAGTAGATCTAAACTTGGTTTTGTGAGAAATCAAATTTTACTGCAGGTTTTCGTCGAATCCAGAACATCCGACGTACATCGGAACATCCAACCAAATCAGAACATCCGATGCAAAGTGTACTGGACCAGATCGGAACATCCGACGTGCTAGTTACTGTTCTGAGTTTATAAATTCCGCAATTTGTTTTATTCGCCTATTCACCCCCCACTAGGCGGCATATCGATCCTTTCAACTTTCTACATGACATTTCATGTCATAGAGTAATAACCAAGATTTCGCCATCTTTTAACAATTTCAACAACCTATTTTTGTAAACTTGCTTAAAGTAAATATTTTCAAAATAAAGAAAAGGTTCCGCAATTACCATAGCCCTGGTACAAGGTATGTGCCGTCCCCTCCTTTTGGGCCGCACCGTGCGCAGCTCTGGCTCAGAACTATTCGGTGCTTGTCCAGCTTTTCTAATTTATTTATTATCTGTAATTGATTTTGATTTATTATAAATTGCAAAATGCTTTGTAAAATCATTAGAAAACTATGTTAAATACTAGATAGCCAGTAGAGTTTATTACCATTATAACCTTGTATGTTTGAATTCTCTATATTGTTGATTTGTCGTATCTTATTTGTAGCTTTGTTATAGACTTTCCCTTGAATAGATTAACTAGAATTGCATTCTTGTTTATTAAAAATAATTTCTGACCTCAAAAAAATATGAATATTTGTAGCTAATTACTTTGCTATCTGGAACCTGGTAAAAATATAGTTTGCTCTATTGCACTGTTCAATTTATCTGTAATAATAGATTAGTCCTTTAATCTTGCTTTGTATTTATATTATTGCTTAAATTGTATTTTACTTTGATTAAGAAAATTTTATAAATTTATAATAGCCTCGAAAATGCTATATCTCACTGTTTTGCCTTTTATTAAATTATTTTTTCATGTGAGCATGTGAGTTTGTCTCTTTTAACTTGTATCTTTATTTAGAAATCACTTATGGGTTAAATGTTAAATTAGAATTATTGCTATACTTGTATTGCTGTAAAATGCTCCTGCCCCTGTTATTTAGATTTATTAGCTTTGCAAAATCATGCTTTTTAACTTGAATGTAAGATTTTCTACAATTGTTTGCCTTGTTTAATTAACCTTAATGTAAGTAAGATTGGTACTTATAAAGAAAATGCTAGTTTGATCACATCATTGGCTTGTTTATTATCCTATTTATTTGATTGCACAGAAATGGTTGAATACTTGTTTCGGATGCATTTGTGATTGCGATATGTTTCAAGTAATTATTTTCCTATTATGGGTCTCTATGTGGGTTGATATATCCGAATTTGCATGCACATACATTGATGTTAGTTGGTATGTAATTAAGTGTAACACTTAATGGTTTACGATAATTTTACTTAAATCATGATGATTACAGAATATTTTCATGCATCATGCTGCCAGCATTCTTCTAAGATTTTTGTGCCATTTGTATCTTCACGTTAGATCCGGACGAACAGGAAGGACAACCTGAAGGCCTGGTATTCAATGCTGAAGGGCCAAGCGAGCCAAATTCTCTAGATTATTATTCTATCCTAGTTTTTTTTCATTAAAGCTATATTTCTTTAAATTAGGAAATTGCATGCTTATGTATTCTTTGTATAAATTATGTGAAATAAAATGCTATTAGAGCTGGTCTAGATATCACCCAATTTATTATTAGTGTTATTAAACACAATCCAATACTTGATATATTGCTTACCCTATCATTTGGTAACTTTGGAATACATTATATACTTTTGACTACTAAGTCCTTGGTTATTCTTTGACCTGGATAAGTCTAGTGTCCAATGGGTTTCATCTCAGCTGGTCAACATTGCGGTATGGGATGACGGATCAGTCCTCTTGCATCAGTATAGTCTTGCTATCAACGCTCTGCAATGATTGGTTTCTGACCATCAACGTAAACGGAGCTATTTGCTCATATGGGTTAGTCCCATCATTATCACACCTATGGTGATGCTCTGTGCTCTATCTCGAGCTTACCATGCAACCGAGATAAGCCCTGGATATTATCATCGCATTTCAGAGACCCTTTCTGCCTAACTGTGAAAATTGAGTAAGTCAACACTTTACTCATGATATTAATATTGAGGATCTGATGATCCTGGCCTTAGTTGAGCTCAAGGGGATCATGCCTCGCTGAGAGGGTCAGTATGCCGCCACACAGGGAGACATACGCCTTGCTAGGGTATGGTCTTGTCTATTGGAAACGGTACGATGTACCAGTCTACCTATTTGTTCAGGGACCATGACCACCGGGATGGCTTGGATCGGCCGTGTTTGGGAGCACGAGGTGATGCCCTGTTATTGATATACCCCTGATGATGATTTGAATCACATATATAGCACAATATGTCTTGTTTTGTAAAATGGCTAAGTCTTAGGTTTTCTATTATTATGGTATTACAAAATTGACATTATTACAAATAAAATAACCCAGCCCACCAAAAAGCCTATTATCATTAATTGCATTAGGCGGGGGACTGGCTCGCGAGCACGGTTTGTGTGCTCGTCCTCACCCACATTAACTGTTTTAGGTATGGGAGTTTTGGCTAATGAGGATCTGGATTCTTTTTGTGGAGCCAATGAAAACTAGGAGCTGACGTGCAGGACGGTTGTTAGGCGGGAGTCCAGTCGCTTGCCAGGTGGATTTGGGTATAGCCTCGAGACCCGACACTTCTGTTTCCGCATCTTGTTAAACTATGATAAGAGTACATTTTGCCATTGTATCAATTTGCCTGACGGCTTAAGCAAACCGAGCCATTTTGTATTCTGATTAATAAATGAATGCCCTATATCGCCTTGTATGGGTTGATCCAGCTGTTATAAATGGTATGGCGCTGCCAAGACAGATCCTAGGTTAGCGTAGGAGCCACTTAGGTGGTCCCTGGAATCTAGTGCCTACAAAGCTGGTATTAGAGCATACGACTGTAGAAACCCATACCCCCAGTCATTTGAAAACCTTCGTATTTTACAAGTATGAAAACTTTTTGAAATTTTAACAATTTCTACTAGCTCATCTTCTATTCCTCCCCTTATCTATTTTAAAAGATTGATTTATGCACTCACCTTACCCCAATATTCCCCCTTACCTCATCATCTACTTTTCAACAAAAAAAAAAGAGATTTGATTGATTCAAATGTTGATTGACAAACCCACAAGATCATGGCGAAATACCCGGTGCCAACCTCGATGACATCCCGAGAGACAATGCACGAAGTATCAGAAAATCCGCAAAAGGACTTGAAGATCCATGGTATGAATGCCAAGCTGGTGAAAACTATGCCTTGTGCAAAAGGGCCAATAAAAAAGTTAATCAGCCACTAGCAGCTTTGAATAATTTTTCCCAATATCTTCAGCTTTGGAAGAACTAATGGATCAACTAGATTTCCCCTACGGCAACAGCAAACTAAACCAAAAGGACGCAAGCTTGGACACTCGACTGTGACATGCTCTATTTTATCGTATGTCACTTGTATTTTAAAATCTTTAAAATTAAATAAAAGAGAATTTTTTATATACAAAACCCTAGTCTAAATTATTTTAAATTAGGTTTAACCAAAATCTCTAGGAAACCTTTTGGTAAATTCTAGGAAAATTATAGTAATTCTTAGAGGCCATCATTTAACTACCCTCCAAATTTCAAGTGCAAAGCCCAAGGCTACCTCATGATTCCATGAAGTGTTGTCGTTCCGCCGGGACCTCGTCAAACCCATAAAATGATGGGCAAACTTGGGAAACCGAATCCCAACTTTGGAGGACAGTTTTTAGAAGTCAAATCTCATCATAAGAAAGAAGCCAAGGCAAAAATTCATGAATTTGGGCATTGTGGACTGCATGGGCGTCGGGTATCTTCACAGAAGGCCCAAAAGGTGGCAAACAGGAGGTGCTCGAGTTGACTCGAAGAGGATGGGAACCACTCGGACTATATATATCTTGGACGCCAAGAATAGTCATGGGGATGGAATTTGATTCCGTCCAGTACAACATACCGGAGAAGACCATGTAACCTTATCCCCCTGCACTATATAAAGGGAGGGGTAAGGGACATAGAGGAATAAGCTTGATCATCATATCACCACCATCATAATCTCAAAAACGTAGGATTAGGGTATTATCTCTACCGTGAGGGACTGAACCAAGATAACCCCTAGTTAAACACCTGTCGATAGGTATTTTCCTAATTTAGGTGAGTCTTAATCCAACCCGGAGTAGAATTAGTGTGACGCACACAAATTCCTCAACGAGAACGCGTTTGGGGCATGCCAGTGTATTTGTCAAAAATACACAAAAGAGAAAAGGGGACAAGGTCGTCTATATTTCATCGTCACAATGAAGTACAACTCCTTGTTAATATTGCGCTCCGTAGCCAGTCGGCTAGACATCTATAGCCTGTTAGGCTAGAGTTCTTATTTAGGTGATCGTCGAGTTCTGGATCCCGGGACCTCTGAAGGACACCTAGTTAATTACATCCGCAAGCCAGCTCGCAGAACACCTCCGATTAAGCTGCTTGGGCTATCTTCTTCTTCTCGTTTCTTTGTGGTTCATCGTGCATGTTGGTGGATGGCGGATTGGTTGGTGACGACAAAATACATGGGGTAACTAGGGTCCATGTAATGCCTAGCATAACTGTTGACATTTGGCTATGCCCGCCCGTGTCGCTTGAAATTATCCTCGTCAAGCTTCACGTTGGAATAGTTGGAGTTGGGGGAATGCACAGTTAGCACTCAGCTTGGAGTTGAAGCTGACTACTTCGCTGCGTAATCGGGGATGTTCCCGCTTGTTGGCTTTTGGACTTGTCGTTGACGAGTCTTTGATCATCGGAGTTGATGTACATGGGATTTAGATTCTCCTTAACGGAACATTCTCGTCAGGAGCGTCAGTCGGCACTATGGAACTGGGATCTCCACAGTACCCTTGATGGGATATTCTTCATTAGAAGAGCGTTGGTGATATCGTGGAACTGAGATCTCCACAATATCCTTGATGGAATGTTCATCATCGGGAGGAGTTGGTTTGTATCGTGGAATTGGGATCTCCACGATACCGTTGATGGAATGTTCATCATCCGTAGGAGTTGATTTGTTTCGTGGAATTGGGATCTCCACGACACCACGAGCCTTGGGGAGGATATTGTTGAAGATCTCCTTAATAGAATATTTATCATCATGAGAGTTAATCAGCACCGTGGAATTGGGATCTCCACGGTACCCTTGATGGAATGTTCGTCATCAGAAGAGTGTTGGTGATATCGTGGAACTGAGATCTCCACGATACCCTTGATGGAATGTTCATCATCGGGAAGAGTTGATTTGTATCGTGGAATTGGGATCTTCACGATACCGTTGGCCTTCGGGGTCTTGTTCGTCTTCAGGGCCAAGCTTGTCGGAACGGTGTTTCGTTTAAGTTGATGTGACGGCAGGTTCCGTCGATGCTGGCGGAGTCATTGGAGAAGATCGCCGACGGCTTCCAAGATCGTTGGAATCATCATCTCCACGATACCGTTGATGAGATGTTCGTCATCAGTAGAACGTTGATGGTATCGTGGAATTGGGATATCCACAATACACTTGATGGAATGTTTGTCATCGAAGGAAGGTTTTGTTGAAGATCTCCTTAACGGAATATTCGTCGAAGGAGGGTCAGGTGATGCCGTGGAATTGGGATCTCCATGATACCGTTGATGGAATGTTCATCATCGTCTTGACATTTATTGGAGCTTCTTCCTCCTAATGGGAAGTCCGTCGGTAGGAGGTATGTCGTTACCGTGGAATTGGGATATCCACGATATCGTTGGCCTTCAGTGTCTTCTTCGCCTTCGGGGCCGGGTTCATCGGAACGGAACAGTATTCCGATATAGTCGATATGACGGTCGGTCCCGCCGGTGTTGACGGAGTTGCTGGAGAAGGTTGACAGACAGCTCCTGTTATCGATAACGGAGTCGTCGTCGAACGATCTTCGGGTTTTCCCAAGCGGAACGTGATTTCGCTAAGGAAAACTTGACAGACGGGGCTGGAAGACGATTCTCCCTAGTGGAACGGGTTTCCGCTAAGGAAAACTTGTCATTTTATGTGTCGTCGCTCTGGACTTCTACGTTTTCATCCGCGGACAACTCGGGAAGAATTTCCCTTAGCGGAATGTGATCCCACTAAGGCCGGCACATCGTTTAGATGGTGTCGCTTGGGTTTCATCGCTTGAAGGTGATAACGGTGCACAGTGACGCGTAGGGCACTAGCCGTCATGTTCCGAGAACGTTGTTTCTATTCTCTTCTTTTGCCAGGACATTCACAATCAAGCTTTTGGTTTGACGTGAGAACGGTGCACAGTTCCGCGCGGGGAACCGGCCGTGGTGTATCGGGAAAGTTGTTCCTCATCGTCTTCCGATAGAGCGTCCGCCTTAGGGTTTTTGATTACCCGAGCAAAATGGTGTCACGCTTCGGTCACACCTCCAGCTCGCCGAGGAGCATAGCACTGCTAAGTCAATGTGGGCACAGAGAAATGAAAGGCACGGTCGCCATCGCCATGATGTCGGGGAAGAGCAGAGTGCAAGACGATGGACGGAACCATGAAAGTGCTGTCTCGGGCATTGCCGCTGTCAGGCCTAGCCGGAGCGCTGCCGAGATGAAGAGATCAGAGGGGCCTCGTAGATGACGGCCACAGTCTGCTGAGGGAAAGAGGGGACAGGCCGGGGGTCATTACCATCTCGCCGGACCTAAATGTCGCGTGCGACCAAGACGAGCCGAGCCAATGCATGTAGATGAGAAGTTGGCCTGCAGAGGTGGAAGAGCATCTTCAACCATCGCCAGGCCGCCGCCGCCACGAGAGGTGGTACAGGTCGGGGGGCGTGCCTATGGGTGACCGTTGCCACCTGTGGGGTGGAAAGGTTGCGCTGTTGGTCATGCCGCCGCCGTGGCGTCACTGGAGAGAGGGAACGTCGTCGGCCGCATTAAGGGCAATGGGCGACCGCGCCGGACTTGGGGAAGATGGGCCGAAGGCCGTTGTAGTGTCTAGGGATGAACGGTCGCGCCGGGCGTCGTTGGTGTGTAGGGCGGCCGCGTCACCTTGGGGATGAGGCCATGGCGGATACACCGGCCGTGGAGTAGGGGACCGCCGTGGATCTGTACGGGGCGCTCAGGAGGAAGGGGCACTGCCGTACTGGATCTGGCCCGGCAGCGTGGCGAAGAGGCCGGGGCGATATCGATGAACAGGGGACGGCGTCGGCCACCGCCGAATCTGGATGGGGCACGGCGCGGAGGATGGATGGCGCACCGTGCCGGCGTGGATCTGGCCTAGGCGAAGGAGGCTGGGACGGTGCTGGACGATGAGGTGGCCGGGACGGCGCCGGGGGTGACTGAGGGGCGAGGCCGGCCATGGAGGAGACGGGCGGCATGGACGTTGAAGCCGAGGAGGAGATGGGCAGCGCGGACGTTGAAGCTGAGGAGGAGACGGGCGGCTCGCCGGCCGTGGGCGCGGAGGAGAGCGGCCGGGGCGACGTCGAGGAGGGCCGTCCGACAGCGCGGCGGAGGGATCTTGGGCCGCGTCTGGATGGCGTCGGGGCGGTGTCGTTGGGGCGCGGACGGGGTGGCGCCGGTGTCGAGGAGGACGACGGCGTAGGCATTGAGGAGGATGGCGGAGACGACGGTGATAGGGATGGGGTCCCGATCTTCCGACAGGTAGGATAAACTCGATTGGTGGAAAACTCGACGTTGACGATCCGGCATCCAATCAGAACAGATCTAAGCCTGCAATCGCTACACCACTGTCTCCATCGTTATCAAACACGCCAAGACACGGTTGACCTCACCATGAAGGTTAATTCCTGCAAACGAATCGAGAACACAAGCAAGAACACGATAGATGAAATCTCAATATGACAGATTACCGATTAAGCACACAAGTTGGGGTTCCGCAAACCGGTAAACGGCGAAGCTGCAACAGCAAAACAATCTAAGCAAAACCCAAATCTAAACTAGCGACGGCTACTGAATTTATTGTGATAGCTAGGGCTTGGGGCGCAGCCCTATGAGGGCCATGGGCCTAATGTGGAGCGTCACAGCGTCCGGTAGATTCTGATCGTAATATGTTTTCGATGATTCCTGTTGATCATCAAGCAATTTGGAAGTGGGACCAGATCCGTTGGAAAGATCTTGTCGTGGGCTTGTCCGTGCATATCAAGAACGTCCAAAACGGACTTCGTATGACCGAGTTATGATCATTTCAAGTTGGACTGCTCCTGGTGGCCGAACTGGGCTCGTGGACGACGAATTGGGTTTGATCTTTGGCTGGGCCTTGAGCAACATGGGTGTTTGGGCCTGAGGTTGTCGAGGAGGTGGAGAGGCGTCTTTCTTGAGTATGTCTTCATGTAGTGGAGGCGGCCAAGGTGGTGGTCGAACTGGTGGCGGCGACAGCGCAATATCAATACGACGACGTACTTATTGCTGACTTGTACGTCCTGGCCATGGTGGTGGTCGACAAACCCATGGATCCGTAAACGTTGTAGTATGTGTAGATGTAGTAGAGGATGTTGTAAGGTGTTGCCAACTTGTAGTAGATGTCGTGGAAGAAGTCAAACTAATCCATGTACTCGAGTCAGCCGAGGTAGCACTTGATGGCCATGGTAGTGAAGTAGCTGATGAAAATCCTGATGACCACCATATTGACGTAGTGTTGGTCATATTTATGATGTGCATGGTCACATCAGACGGTGAGGCCGGGGAGGCGAAGGCGGCGTCGGGCGCGCTGGGCGTGAGGAGGAGATGGGGGTGGCGTGCCGGCCGCCCCCTAGCGCCTGTGCCTAAGAGAGAAAGAGAGCTAGAGAGAGAGAGAGCCCGAGGGCAGAGAGCTAGAGAGATGAGGAGGGGCGGTGCCCCGGCCGCCACCTCCCCTTTACCTTTTTCTTTTTTTTTTCTTTCAGCCGCCGACTCCTCTATTTTTTCCATCTGGTTAGGGTTGATCCCTTCTTTTATAGCTGGCAAATAGGGTTTGACAATAATGGGCCAAAATTGGGCCCTGTTGATTCCGGACCAAATTAATCTACGAAGATAATTCCGGGGTGACGGGCCAAACGATGTCATCGAAATTTTTTTTTTCTCATCGAACAAGTAAAGACCAATTCTAATTCTCTCACTATAAGGATTGACCTAGGTCGTCCACCACCACTATAAATACCCTCTCAAGACCCACTCTTAAGTCCACAACTTGAGAAACCCCACATCGCACACCCTAGTAGCCGAGGAGTTTTTGATGGATTATTCTCTATGCCTTGCCCAAACCCGTGAATAGATGGAACCATCATGCAGAGCTTGTCGACACGATCAAGATGGATATATGGATAGCATTATTTGGCCAAGAAACGAAGAAGAAATCGCTCACCGGTGTCGGCCTGCGCCGCCAACGTCGTTCGGGAAAACTGGGTGGGCCGTCAGTTTGGTTGGTTTTTCTTCGGTTTAACCTATTTATTTATGGGATTTCTGATTTACTCAAATCTTTCATAAATTGTTTAGTGCGCATCCGAACTCAAAATTGGATGATTACAGATCTATTAAATCACATAAATAGCCTAGAATTTTATAATTTTTTTAGTTATATGTTATGTTAAATATTTTTCTTTACTTATACATTTGCATTTACGTGTAGATCGGACCTGTGTGCACTGTTCGGGGGTTTTACAGGAGCAATTTGGAGGAGGATCCCAAGACCCGGAGTACTACCAAGGCAAGATAGATTAAATCTTGCTCTCCTAGTTTGTAAAACTCACTTAATTATTATTTTTATTTATTTTTCTCTTGCATGAAATAATAGGAATGGTTAGACGCCTATTATATTCACAATGAGTCATCTACCCTGTGAATTTAGCATGCTTATTGCTGCCTTAGTATTTCCTATCCTATACTTGTGCATAGTTGCTAGCGCTCGTGGGTTGGTATTTATTTAGGTTATTGATTAATTAATTATTCTAGTGACTTGATATAATTGGAGGTGCGGAGTTACTTTTAATAACCTAATCAAATAAAATCTATGTGGCGTGTGTTGACTAAAGGTGGCAAGTCGGGTGGTTTTGTGGATTGAGTATTGTGGTGGAGGTAGTCACCTTGGTCTAAGGACCGTTGACATGTGCTTATCCGGCCAAACAATACAAACGCAACCATAAGTGCTAGCTCTAACATGTCGCCAACATATGCTAGACCTGGCTTAGTAGTTAGAGAAAACTGTTAGCATATGATACTTTGAAAAGATCGGGCTGCGGTCCGTTAGCTCAAGAGGGGACACGTAGTGTCGAAACCATAGAGGAGGTATCGGTGTTAACAGAAGAAACTAATGAATCACCTAGTATCGTTACTTGGTCTAGGCTCCTAAGAAAGGGCTAAGACATAAAAGTACCAATAGGCTGATGGGTAAAGTGTGCTAGACTACAGAGTTTGAAAACTACCTTGATAGCTGTTCCCACGGTCATGGGAGGTGAGTAAGGTCGTACATGATAGTCTCATGTGTTAATAACTAACCTGATGGGTTGGTTTGGTTTGAGTTATTTGAGGCTTGTGTTGTTCTGCAGAGGGACTTTGGAAGCAAGCTCTGTTTGTTTATTTTGGGAATCTTATCATTATTAATTGCTCTGCAAATTGTTTTTACAACACTTTAAATAATCGGACTAGAACAAGTCTTTATGAAAAATTGCCACCCTGTTCTTGTTATTATATTTGCATTCATTACAAAGATTCTTACTAGGTAACCGTGTACTCATTATACAAACGACGGATATATTTGTATTCTAGAGAAGAATCGGGTCCATTTTATCCGCAGCATCAAGAAAATTCTATGCAGGACTTTGACCAAGACTAACTGTCGTTCAAGGGTTGGATTAGAACATGGTCATACTTTATTTCCGCTTCATTATTTGCATTTCCGCACTCTGAACTATGTTATATCGTCTTAATCAAAATATTGTAATATTAAGTCAATTTCTTAGTTAATTGTGATTGTGTGATGATGTTCGACAATTGTCGTTCATGAGTTGATAGTATTGATCTCTCGGACTAGCAATCGATCGTGCATGGATCCTGGTGAAGCCGGGGTCGCGACAAAAGTTGGTATCAGTGCCAACTTGACCCTATGAAGCGTAGCTAGTCAACCCTGCAACCTAAAGATTTATTTTCAATAATAAAAATTTAAACTGCTTTGCTACTATCTGATCTTTCTATCTATTTTAGAGTCTAGTACCTCTCTACTAGGAAGTACATGCTTTCACTCTTATCTACTCACCTTCTAAATTTCATTTTATCTTTGCATATTCTTCCATCTTACAAAGTTTTATTCTATCCACCCCAAATTCAAAGTTTAGTCATTATACAAAATTTGTTCAAGAGGATGTCATATTGCTACCAACGCCAATATCGAAGAAAAAGATATCGTTGCTGAAGAAGAGAAGAAACGGAAGACTACTCCATGACTTTCGAAGGATTAAGTGTTAGTGGTCGTAAATATAAAAAAAAAACTTAATATTTTTGTGCGGAGTATACCATATCAACTTTTGGTTTTCTCTGTGAGATATGGATATTCATTTAATAGGTTAATAGTGATCTAGTTATTTAATAATAAATGATTGGGTGTATTGCCTTGCCCTTAATTTGTGCAACTAAAAGAAACCGAATGAAGATGGCGCAAGACCCACCACTACAAACAAAGATTGAAGGAGGAAGATGTATGAGGACTGATGTAAGTTGAAAAATGTTTTTGTGATAAAGAAGAAAGAAGAAGGAATTTGAAAAAAAATAAAAAATCGGACGAAACATTACCCAATTTTTGTACTGTCCGTACACTTTCAAAAATAAATTTTTTTATTTGGTTTCAAAAAGGGTGTAGTTCTTCACTAAGTATACTTTAATTCTCACTATGTATGGAGAATAAATAGCATATAATAACAGCAATAATATAATAACTAATTTGTTACTTATGTGTGTAGAACCATGCTTAAGTGGATTTTTTTGGTACATGCCGACTTTATGTTAGCGTGTGGAGTGTTGCCATCATATTTGTATCTTTGTACTGAGTGATAAAAAGTGTTTATAAAATTAGTATATATAAAGGATGTCCCCTACCATCTTAGTGATGTTTTTTACCCATCCTATCTCAGCAGATGGCCAGAGGTCGTGGAAGAGGTAGAGGCCGTGGATGTGGAGTTCGGCCTATACCCATCATCTTGCAAGAAGTGTTAGATCACCCGATAGATCAAGAGAATGCTGCTGCTTAGGGTGGTCAAGTAAATAATGAAGGGCAAGTCAACCCAGTTGCGCAAGATGCCGGTTATAAAGGAGGACAAGTGTGGACTTTATGGGCCTCGGGTATCCTCACGGAAGGCCCATGAGGTAACAAACGGGGGCGACCCGAGCCGGCTAGAAGAGGATGGGAACCACTCGGACTACGTGTGACTTGAGCGTCAAGAATAGTCCCGAAGATAGCATTTAGTTCCGTACGGTTAGGAGATTCGTATTTGTAAACACTAGTGCGTATACACGCTGGACACCCTATAGATGAGGTTCGGTACATCACACCGGATAAGTCCATGTAACCTTATCTGTAACAGCCCAATTTGGGGCGAACTCAAAATTTTCTTGAATTTCAAATTTCGAGTGGAATTTGCACTCACACAAGGGCCCCACTTTCACTCTCTCTCTTCTCCCCTCTCTTCCCCTGCTTGGTGGCCCTGCCGCCGCACTGCCTGCTGCTGCATGTCCTGCTCTGACTCCGCCGCATGCCGCACCTCCTCTGCCATAATCACCGAGCCGCACGCGTCACGTCGCGCCGCGCCATAATCACCGTGCAGCGCGCGTCACGTCGCGCCGCGCGGTTCGCGTCCCATTGCCGTGCCGCCCACTCCTCGCGCCGCTGAGCGTGCCCTCGGATTGGCATCGTCACCGTGCGCCTATAAAGCCAAGAGCCTCCCTGCCAGCACCATTTTTCCCCCACTTTCCATAATTTCCTGCGCTGGCGCCGGAGACATTGTCGTCGATTTCGTGAGCTATCGGCCGATTCTTCTCACCCCAAACCTTCTCATCTCCTACCTAAGATTTTCCCTCAAATCAATTTCAAGAGAGCTACCCGGTGTTGGCATGCCTGCAGAGCCCCTACTCCGGCCGACGTCGGGTGCTTTCGTCGCCAGCTGTCTCCATTCCTCCGCGTGCTCATCCGTAAGCTCAATGAACACCGTCGATTCTCCCTTGAGCTCCCCGTTCATTTTCATAGCGTGTAGATCCATTGCGTGTGCGGGCAACTCTGGCGAGCCTTCGGCTCCGCCGCCACCGTCACGCCACCATGTCCGGTCACCTCCGACCTCGACGAGGGCATCATTAGGACAGTAGGAGCTGTAGATGCCGGAGCACTAATGCTCTCGGCTGAAGCGTAGCTGTAGCGCTGCCGCGTCGCTCGCCGCCGCCGTCGGCCACGTGACACGTTCGGAGGAGGACGATGACCACCAGCCATCCGATCCACCCCAAGATGCGCGTCACGAATCGGTAGGAATAGATGGGAAAAAAACACATGTTTTTGCAAAGTGGGAAGAGAGATAAACTGGTACAAGGAACTCAAGGGGTTCGATGCGGAGTAGGTCGCCGGCGGGCTCCGATCCAGAAACTCAGATCAAGAAACAGAGGTATAGGAGGGAAGGAGAGGAGAGCAAGAACATGCCTGGAGCAAGAACATCGAGATCCAAAGCAGGGCGGATGACCGATGCGGGAGACGGAGGGAAAAGGGTGGCGCCAAGGAGCTATCGGGGTAATGGGGTGGCCAGACCAGGAGAATCGTCGTCGCCATCGCCGCCGTCCCACCGGCCGCTGCCTCTTCCCCACTTCGAGATCTGAAGGGCTGAGCTATCCCAATCTTTTCGTCGGATGATTCATAGGTTGCATTCCATACAAATCCATGGTTCCAACCCACACAAACCCGAACCGTTTCCAACCCACACAAACCCGAACCAATCCGTTTTTGCCATGAACCCGAACCAAACCAACCCGCTTAACATTTTAACCCGTTTTCATCAATCCAAAGCCAATCCAAAATAGGATCCATTCCATTTAAACCATTTCAACCCGGTCCATTTGCAGGCCTGCTCTCAACTCGCTAGATTCAGCTCGTACAATCATTTTAGTCCAGAAGGCAGATCATCCAGTTTGGTTGACAGGTAACCCCAGAACAGTACTTGATCAAGATCAAGCAAACCTTGATAATCCATCTTTGTTGATTAACCATGGTTAATGCCGGTTTTAGCATCCCTGATTCCGGGTGGTAAAAACTTTCAGAGAATTTCATCACAGTATCACACTTAAGTGGTGATGCTTAGGTGAGCCAAAAACTCATACTTCTCCTGATACGACCCACAAGTGGCAATGAAGAATGTTCAGTTTGGTGGCTCGGGCAGACAGTTATGTGACCTTTATGGCAACTGAAGCAGCTCAGACTTAATGCAGCTGCACGGCAGGAGTGTTACTATGATTTAACGTGTGCTTAGATCCAGCCAAACTAGCTAGTCGGTTAATCAATGCGCAAAGTAGTACCATTAACGCCAAGATGATTTCATTGGAAATATCCAGAGCACAGCTATGCAGGTGCCTGCTTATCTTGGGCCGGTGATGCAGGTAGGCCAGTTAAGCTGGGCTAGCCTTAAAGTGGCATGGGGTTAGTACTTAGTACTACTCATCTGTTCTTTAGTTGAGTACCAATTTTCATTCACCAATATAAATTAATTATTCATCTATTATTATAAAATTAAAAATATTTTAAAAGGGACACCACATTAATTCTAAACTATTATAAATTTACATAATTAAAGAGAAGAAGAAAGACCTATACGGTCGATTATTGTACGTCCGAATTATAACGGCTTAGATTGAAAGTTAAAATAATTAAATAAAATTATTTTAATGTAAGTTCGTATCATTTCGAGAATAGTAAAGAAGTCTTCGTGGGACACCTCGCTCGTTAATATTAATAAAGGATTCTTTTAAAAAAAGTCTCTCGAAGTGAGTCGTGGTAGGCATGTGCTACGTAATACATCTCGGCCATTCGATCTCTAATAAATGCCTCAACTGAATCATCGAGCTAAGATCGAGCCAGATTAAATCAATAAAACTTCTTTCACAAAGTGAATACGTTAGAGATAACAACTGGGATCCTCGGCAGTTGTACAAAGGAAGAAAACGTGTTGCCATTCACACCTTTAGACAACTGCTATGGTTCATGGTTGGGAAATCTCAACAGGTACTGTTCTTTTGAGCTGATTTAAGCACACGTTAAATCGTGGTCGTTTTAGATTTGTTTTCATCAACATTAATCGTCGGACGCATGGGCCGACGCAGACAAAAATAATAGGAGGGGATGGCAATAAAGGGAGAATTTTTTCGTACCAAAGCAATGTGTAATGCGTGACACCGTGATATCCATTATTCTTCATGAGAAGTAATCTAAATACAAAACATAACAAATTAGTAAGGGGATGAATAATAATTTAAAATAGTTATACACACTACAAGAGAATGTTGCATACCACTAGGCTTTTTGAGGCAATAACATACGACGTTCTTTCACCTGTTCAAACCTTTGCATAATTTTTTCATTACTAATGCTTCTAAATATCTCTTTCTCGGTATAGCATATCATCAAGTCATTGAGCCATTCATCCCCCATTTTTCTACGCAAATCTATTTTGATAATAGTCATAGCTGAAAAGACTCTCTCAACTGAAGCCGTTGCCACCGGAAATATCAATGTTAGCTCAATGAGGTGATAAACCAATGTGTAGGATCTGTTCTTTTCGGTTTGAACCATTATTTCAGCAACCTTTGGAGGATCCCTACACCCTAGAAATAAAGCTTTCTAGTTGAGTCCTTAACAACAAAATATCACCCACCAAGAAATCTTCAGCATAAATTTTAACAAGTCTCACAAGCTTATCCACATCAAAATTAGATAAGGAGTTCTTTGAATTAAAAGAACCATGCACATTAATAACTCTGACTAAGTTCACTTAACCGATGATTCATCTATGACAAAATAGCATCTATGGCAGCAAGAAATATGTCAACTTTGTAGAAATGTGCGCTTGTTATCTTCTGCCTTCTACGTGCAGATGTCCCTCTAGCATTTACCTTATCCATGTTTGGCACTTTAATTTCATTTTTACCATAAAATGACTTCACTGTTTCCATCAATGGCTCAAATTCATTTTCCCTCATATCCTGCAAGCGGTCTTTCACATCCATGATCAAATTCTTGGATCCAAGAATGTCTTGATCCTTCCATTGCAAAGCACATGACAAATCATCTGTAATACTCAACAAGCTTATCATCAAATGCATAATGAATACAAAATCAAAGCTTTCCATTTTACCAATTACGCCAAAGGCTCCACAAGTACATGATGGTTTAATGGAATCTTTCTTTAAAATCTCAAGCACCTCTAGGATAGCCTCCCACATTACAAAAATGTGAAACAAAGTTTTAAGATGTCAGCCCTATCTAGTATCTCTAGGCCTAGCTAGGCTACTTTCCTAATTCAGACCTCTTCCGATGGCAACCTCACCATTCTCTACCTTCTCTAACAACACATCATGATGCTTAGCAAGTAGAGCATCCTTTCTCATACAAGAGGCACCCATACTGTTAACTATTAAAGGAACATAGTTAAAAAAAAATATGCAATTGCTGGAGTAGGAGTTGAAACAGTGACCACTACAAATCGCAATTGATGGGCAAAGCAATGCACATAAAAAGCATAAGGATTTTCGTCCCTAAGGTTAGATCCATCATAGAAAGGAAATGAACAATTTTGAATCATAGTTATCCGAAGCAAAACAGCAGTGTAACAGTGATAGTTACTAGTAAAATCCTGTATTGTTGTGGTATTGCATCATGCATGCTGTCGACTGGTGGGGGGTCACCGTCGGCAATGAATTTGTTATGGGGTTATGCGCTAGAACCAAGCTTGATGGTAACACAGGACAGGGATTTATACAGGTTCGGGTCCATAACTCAGAGGTAATACCCTAGTCCTGTGCTCTGGGATTATGTTTCTGCGTGAATTCGTAGATGATGGAGATGTCTATGCTGATGTAGCTATTCAATGGTTCTATGCCCCCTACCTCTCCCTTTATATATAGTGCAAGGGGATTGGGTTACACGATTCTATCCAGTACATGGTAGTATGGTACCAAATTCAGTTATACCGATACATGATATGCGAGTATGAATCTCCTAATTTCATAGAGCTCGACTCTATCACCAGGAGCATCCTTGGTGATCAAGTCATGCGTAACCTGAGTGGTCTCTATCCCAATCTAGCCAGCTTGAATCGCCCCCTATCTGCCTTCTCATGGGCCTTCTAGAGGATACCCGGGGCCCACGTAGTCCACACACGCAGCACGCAAAATATAATCTAGAGCAAATCACAGTTTACCTGTAATTTAGTGCCTAGGAAAATTTGTCCTTTGGCTCACCCGGAAAATTAGTGCCTAAAAAAATTTGAAAAATATAATCTAGAGCAGCCCAGTCGCCCGCTGCCCGTCGCACACGAGCCACGTGCCCACGCGGCCACCGGTCACCAGCCGCCGCCCACGCCGGCTACTGGCCACTCGCGACGCTCCTGCGCGAGCCGCCGCCCGCCACTAGCCCTTGGCCCCGCTCGCCCGCCGGCGCTTGCTCGGGCCTCACCGCCTCGGCTAGATGGCTAGGATTGCGTTGTGCGGCAACGTGGGCCATGGTGAAAGGAAACTAGAGGGAGGCGGATCTTCGGTTGGGATATTAGGAATTTGGGCTAGCCGCTGGGAGTGCGGGGCTGGCCCTAAGTGGCGTAATGCCCAAATCTACAGTCTAGCCCCTTCTTTCTTTATATTTTACATTAAAAATTATAGGGGGCTAATGGGGGGCTCTATTGTCATAGACCGCGTAGGGGGGCTAGAGCCCCCCCGACCACTGTTGGGTCCCCCCTGGTCGGACGGTCTTGGCCTCATCGGAAGTTTCTAACACCACCGATCGATTCGCCGATAGCCGACATGCTCCAACTTGAAACAAACATGACGTTTTTGTTTGGCGCACGTGTGTATGCATATATAATATTTGAACCTCCTCTAGATCATCACCCATCACTGTCACCAACCTCAGCTCTCGTATCACTTGTTAGAATTTACGCAATGCAACATCATAAACTGTAAGTGGAAGTGACCTTGTGTGATTTTATTTATTAATAACAAACACATTTATTACAATTTTTGTTTTAATGCTTGCTTAATAGCATCCCTGAAATATACTTATTGCTATGAGACTAATTTGTTTGTTGTCAAGATTTACTTACTCTTATCCTTTTTGAGGAAAATCATATTTGTCAAGTGGACAAACTATTCATCCTAAAAGCTATCTCATGATGATTGAGGTATGAAACTCTTTTGTGTAAGCACATGTTCTTGGTTAATTAGACTTATGCTCTTTATATCCTGCCATATCTAATTGAGCACAAATATATTATGAACATGTTGCTTTCTTTACAAGATTTTTCTATTATATGCCATGTATTAGTGATTTTATAAGTCTATTCACTAGATAAACTTCACCATGTTTAAATAGCTTTGTGCATATATGCTATGCATGAATATACTCACATGCCTTAGGGAAGTTTAATCTATATTGATTTACAATTTCATTCTTCCTTCAAATATGAAATTGCACTTGTGTAAGTTATGAATGTATTCTCATGTTCATCGTTAAGTGAAGTGGTATTTATGGAATCATATATGTATGAATACTATGCATCATGATGCACATAGTAGATATCATGCTTGTCCCAAGTGTTTATATTTATATTGTGCTTGTTTATGTGAAACACTTGGACACCTAATCGCTCACGAATATCAGACTTATCCATATTTATTGAGCTTTTGAACTAATGTCTTTCATGAGTGACTTAAAGAATTATGTCCCATGAGTTTGTGTGATGACCAAGGTACATTGAATGATGATGATTAAGTAGAGGTCAACAAGATGGCGGTGTCACCAATAGTTAAGTACTAAATCAAAGTCGATTTTGTGGGATGATCGTCGAGAAGGACGGTCGAGTCAAAGTCGAATGTGACGAGAGTCTCATGAGGTGAATCAAGTTGAAGTTGACAAGACGAATGCATCATCAATCATTTGGTGAAGATCGTCAAGCACAATGCATCAAGGCTGCTTAAGATTAAGAATGTTGTTGAATCTGAAAATGAACAAAGAAGATGGCAAGTGATTTCTCCTAAACTTGTATGGTTTTATTTATAAGTTGAGTCTAATTATTGCCATGCTATTAAGAGGGATGCAACGAAAAAGGCTTAGATTGGTTTCAGTGCTCAAGTGATCAATCTTTGGGAGAGATCAATAGAGAGAGGTGTTGGTGGTGTCGGAACTGAGAGTTTTAGGTCTCTAATGACTTCCAATGTGGTTGCTGCTCATATGATTTGGGATTTGGATAGTGAGACCTTTTGGGTTGTGTAGTCCTTTTTCTTAGCTTTCCATGGAGCCCAAGATCACCAAAATTAGATTCAAAAGTTGTGTTCGTTTCTGTCAGGGGTTGTATGGTGTGTATCGGACTATCTGATATTTATATCAAACTATTTAATATATTAGACTATCCGATTCTTACTCTGATCTCTCATAACACAAAAATATCAGACTATCCTGTATGTATTCGACCTTTTGGTGTTGTATCCGATCTGAACCTCTTTAGACTAGTTTTATAGTCGTTACTCCAAGTTACTGGCTCATTCATATCGGACTATCCGATATGTAATATCGGACTATCTTATATTTGTCTAAGTCTAAAGACCAATTGTTGGGTGAGGCTATTTATTGCCTCTCTCTTCCCCATGTTTAGATGTTGCCTTGGACGCTATCTTGAGTTGAACTTTCAAGCAACCTAGGCCTTCCTACCTTCTCCATTCAAGATCTAAGTGACCCTCTTTGTGAGAAAAGTTGGGAGATGGTGAGTGCTAAGTGAGAAGAATTCAATCATTGAGAACTTGAGTTTATCTTAAAGTCCATTCTTTGTGAGTATTTGTTACTCTTGCAGGTTGAGAACGACAAGACGACTTGGAATCAACCACGAGCCACCGGTTCTTTATGTGATGAGCCATGCAAGTTTGTGAAGGCCGATTCCACATTTGGAAGGGAAGGAATCGAGGAGTAAAACCGAGATATCCTAGTGCGACCTCGATGAGGGAAAACCTAGTTGAAAGAAACCTAGCCTCAAATGTGACCGATCCTATATCAACAGAGATGTAGGATCTCCTAAAAGATCCAAACTTTATGATCAAATCTTCGAGAATTCACTTGAGTCTTGGTTTCCCTTTTGCCCTCTAGATTGATTTACTTTGATTTGTGTTTGGACTTATTGTTGGCTAGCACCCTTGTCTGCTATTACATTCTATTAAATTATGGATTTGATTTTGGTGCATGTGTTATCCTTGATTTGCGTGCCATTCTCAAAATCCCCATTTATGTCGATATCCTATATTCAGATATAATATCATATAATCCGATCTATATTGGACTATCCGATATTAACATTGAAACATCTGATATCCATCTCAACTGTGCTTTAAAAGGTTGAAAATTTGTAACGCCTGTTCACCTCCTCAAGGCAACATCTAGATCCTTCATGAACGACACCAGGAGACACGATGTTTTGTAACGCAGGTTACGCATACCTCCGCGGGGCTCTGATTATGGGCCCTCCTTCCCAACAACGCAGCATATCGGTCGCCCGTGTCACGGCCACAAGCCGATTGCGACCACCTGCGAGCCTACACCACTACTTGGTCATTTTTTGTTTCACCAGTGTTATCTCCCTTTATATAGTGGAGGCCAGGCAAGAGTTTGACTTCCACTCTAACCTACGCTGCCTTTTATAACATAGAGCCCATTCATCCTACTTGTACACATATTTTACAAGGACTCTAATAGTTATGTTCTTTTAATCTGATTTGAATGGCTGAGATTCAAATATATTTCGTTGACTTTGTTTTTAAAGTTTTAGCACCTACCGTCAAAACAACGAAAAAATAGACTCAAACATTTGAAGCATATATCTTTTGAAAACATAGATAAATCATTAAGCTTTTAAGTCATTAAGTTGTTAAGCTAAAATGAACAAGGATATCCATGATGTGTCCACAAAACAAAACTCAACTTGAGATCTAGAATTTTCCTTCAAATCTTAAATTTGGATACAACCTTTTTTTACAAATGGACGGGATCACTGTCATTTCGTTAAAAAAGGCGGAATCCACACTGTACAAAGATAGAATGGAAGAGACGGTGGGAGTTACAAACAGTGCACCACAAACCTCGATGCTAGAAGCAATCCTCTCCACCACCTGAGAAATCGAGTGGCTTTGTTAATTGAAGCCAACGATCATGCCAAAAATTAGTTTTGGAACCGCTGCCGATAGTGATTCTTGCGACTGCACGGAAGAGTTACTTGTCGGTTTCATCACAAGGTGTAGGGTTGCCTACTAAGGGTCATGCCAAAGCCAGTAGAGGTGAAGGGCTCTACGAATTTGTTTTTGTAGATTTGGGACTCGTTAAGCTTCCGAGACGCTTGGAATGACAAACGAAGTCCCAATTCACTATAGAATGACCACCTAGAGCTTCCTCCATGCCCTTCCAAAAAAGTATCTCCTAATTTTGTCGATTTTCATTGAAACCCACTTTGGAAGTCTGAACACTGTAATGAAGTATGTTGGAATTGCCGACAGGACATAATTTAGTAAGGTGAGGTGGCCCTCTTTAGAGAGAAGCGATCCTTTGAAGACCCAAGTTAGGCGCCTAGATGGGGGTGAATAGACGTAACAATTTTGAAGGCTGCCGATTTAAACAAAACCCGAACACTATGTGTACCCTTGACTTGTTTGAATGATAACCATGCAATAAGTGAAAATTTTGTAATCGCAATCCTGGTTTTCAAGTGTAAAAACAAAGAGGAATCAATTCAAACTTGCTTTTAAAAATGTGATCAAGACAAAACATTAAAGTTACTTTCAGAAAAGCAAAACGCAGATTTCAGAAAATTTGTCTTGCAAGAAAAGAATAGTTCCAACTGTTGTAAGGCTCCAGAAATTGTCAAACGTTTTTTTCTACACCCATGTGGGTAACACCTAATGTTCTCCTCCAAATTTTAGCATCAAACTCCATCTACAAAAAATAAGAAAAATATGCACCCAAACTGTTAGAAACTCAAGACTGTAAGTTTGGGGTTCGCTATTCACCTCATAGCTCCCAAACGAAGTAACAAGTGGACTTCAAATTTTTACCACAGATACGTGTGTGAGTCAAGCATCTTTTCCAACAGGAACCATTCCAAAATGCTTTTTCTAGATTTGGTTAAAAATGAAACACTGATTGTTATGCGGAGTAAAGTTTCTAAACAGATTTTAGCAAGTCAACAAGTTGATCTCTTGCCGCTCGTATGGTTGAAAAGAGTGTGTAAAATTGTATTAGCAACCTCAAGACATAATAGACCACTAAGAATCGGCAAGAAATCATCAAGATTTATCTCCAGACAAGAGCTCTTAAATGGAAAACGAAAACAAGGAAAACTAGGAGCAAATCAACACAAGATGTTCATGAAGAAAAAATATTTCATTTCATAAAAGTTGGAGGACTACAAGCCACACTCATTGTGACCACAAGCACTCTAAGTGCCACCCAAAACACACCCAACTCACCTTCTCTATTTCTGAGATTTTCATCTCTAAGGTGATGAGGAGGAGGTGCTCCTCTCCCCCTCTATTTATAGCCCAAGGGTGAGAATCCCTAAACCCAAGAGTCCATCTCCGCCCTTCATTTGAGATTGAGTGGTGTACAACTCACGCGCTAAACAACACACTATCGTAGGGGAATGTTCTCCACATATTTCTTTGGGAAATATTCTCGCGATTTCCTTGGTCACTTGGCCAAGCCAGGGCCCACCGGTCAGATGAACTTCGCTACCCACCGATACCTACATCACAGAGGTGATCACACATAAAAACAACACACCTTACCTCTCCTGCAAGGTTAGTACATCATACGATCATCAACACTCAATCTAGAGCTCAAAACCAAAAATACATTGCTAAAACACAATTAGCACAACCGGACAGATCGGGACTAATCCAAAATCTTTGCATAATCCAACAATGCCTTAACATGACAACTTCAAAACCGCATCAAATTCATCCTTGTCACATATATTCATCATTACCAAAGGGAACCTTCCACATGGGTCTCAATACTCCCCTTTGATGAATATATTGACAAACCATCAAAAATCGTTTGAACCTTTTGGATTTTAAACACAAAGCATCTTGGAAATGCTAAATCACAATTGGAGCACGGGAAAGAAATGCATGTGTTCAATATCTCCAAGTCGTGAAAATCAAAACTTCCCAAGAAATTTCCCCCCTTTTTTAAGAAAACTAGTTGACATTCTTTTTCAATTATCCCCCTTTTGGCAATATAGACGTCAAGTGAGGGAACAAGCACAAGGCATGATGCAAATTCAAATACATGTCCTAGGGCGCTTTGAAAATTATCCATTTGAATGTGAAGCACATGGCAAGGATTCTCGAAGCAATACAAATTAGTTCATTGCTCACTAGTTCAAACAATGCTAGTAAATCAATTTTTAATATTGAAAAATGTGGCTTAGAAAATCACAATCAAATACCGCAGCATGAAAAGTAATCAAAACGGTTTAATAGAACAGCACATGCGACCTTTTAAAATCCAATTAGTTTCAAATCAATACCACAACTAGCTAGCATTTTATTTTTTATTTTGTTTCAAACACTTTTGAATGCATCCTAAGTGTGTTTTTACATTTTTTTATTGAATTTAGGTGGGAGAGCCTCTATCCTCATACCAATGGCCGATGATGTCCAGCATTACACTGAAGGAATTACACATTGTGGCTATGCGATTCCCTTGCAAGTTCATTCCTTTTGTGTGCAATGGCAAGCCATCTCATGAAGTATAATCGGTGAAAACTCTCCAAAACATGAAATTGTATATTTTTATTTTTTCAATCCATAGGAGCATAATTTGGCCAACAAAAGATTTCACCAAGTTGCAAGAATGACTAAAAAGGGATTGCAAGCGCCTCACCGAGCAACAACATTCAAAAAGTGAAAATCATATGCCACATCAATGTTTTGGAAAAACCAAAAACATTGCTATTTTTGAACTAGACACCAATTGAATGAGTTATCACAAGCTGAAATGTGAAAAGTCTCGTCATGTTCTAATGGCTAAATTCAAAAGCATTATAGACAAAGCTTCAAAGGAAAATAAGTCTATATGCTAATGTAATGTTTTCTGAAAAACTCCCCCTCAACAAGTCCACACTTTGTCCAACAATGATGTGCAAAGAGATCCGCAAAAAAAATAGAGTCCGAAAACTAGGGAAATGCAACCGGGCCAACCGCAAAGAATTAGGCAAAAACAAAAACCATTTAAACTCAAACTCGCTCTCATCTATCGCTTGTGTCTTACTAGGAAAGACAACTCATTACCAAGAATACTAGAGACCCGACACAAACCCTGTCTACCCAGAGACCTATAAGACTGTGTGGGATCAACCTAGTCAAAGGAGAGAAGACAATCTATTACGCATGATAGCAACCTAAGCACAAGATGAGAGGTTCATGCCAAAGCATGGCAGAAGTCTATGTGAAGAGTGATGACCACTTACACAGTATAACCATGCCCGAATGAAACCCAAATGCAATGCAGGGAAAATGATAAATTATATTACATATAGTACAAGTAGCCCAAGTTCCCCCTGACTACAAGCTAGCCACGCTCACAACCCCAAGCTCTTCCCTGAGAGCCTCAAACCTAGTCTTGTCCAGTGACTTGGTGAAGATATCAGACAACTGACGGTCGGTCTCAATGAACTGCAAAACTATATCATGCTTTTGCACATGGTCTCTAAGGAAATGTTATCTTAGATCAATGTGCTTTGTCATATAGTGTTGCACTGGGTTTTTGTCTACGTTTGATGGCAGAGGTGTTGTTACAGAGAAGTGGCACACTTGCTTGAACCAACCCAAAGTCCTTCAAACTAGAGTAGAGCCAAACAACCTGACAGCAACATGCAACAATGACAACATACTTAGCCTCAGCAGCGGATTGCGCAACACTCGACTGCTTCCTATAAATCAAGAAACAAGAGAAGTGCCAAGGAATTGACAAGTGCCAGAAGTGCTCTTCCTATCTATTCTATAGTTAGTAAAGTCTGCATCTGATAAGGCTCTGAGAGATAGACATGAGGAAGGAGCAGAGAACCAAAGAACAAAATCTGCAGTCGCACGAAGATGGCGGAAGATCCGCTTCACCGCCTGAAGGTGAGACACTCTTGGTGAGTCATGAAAGCGAGAACAAAGACATACAGCGAACTGGATGTTCGGCCGGAAAGATGTGAGGTAGAGCAGGGAGCCTATTATGCTATGGTACTCCTTCTAGTCAACTGGTTCACCATTCTCATCGGACCCTAAGGCAATAGTGGTTGCCATTGGAGTAGAGACCGGCTTGCTATCACACATGTCAAACCGGCTCAGCGAGTCTTTTGTGTACTTGCTCTGGTGAAGGAACGTTCCCTCTAATGTTTGCTTGAATTGAAAGCCAAGAAAAAAGTTGAGCTCCTCCATCATGCTCTTGTAAAATTCCGATCTCATCACCTCTGAGAACTTACAAACAAGAACAGAGAAAAAACTATAAAAAAAATAATGTAATCGACATACACCTGCACCAAAAAGAAATCAGAGCGAATACTATGAGTAAACAGGGTTTGGTCTAACTTACCTATTAGGAACCCATTACTCATCAGGTAGGTTTTAAGCCTCTCATAATTGTCTGTAGGTGCTTACTTTTGGCCATATAAAGCCATATCAAGCTCTTATACATGATTAGGATACCTTGAATCTTTAAACCCAGGAGGTTGCTTCACACGCACTTCCTACTTAATATAGCCATTCAGGAAGGCACTACATTTTGAACCCATTGGATGTCATAAATACCGGTAAGATCCTGATGGAATCATGTCTAGCCACAAGTCTCATCGAATTGTATCCCATCGATTCGAGCGTAGCCTTGAGCAATCAATCTTGCCTTGTTTCTAATCACTACCCCATCCTCACTTTTCTTGTTTTTGAACACCTATTTAGTACCTATTACATTATGTCCTTTACGGCGTTTAACAAGCTGCCAGACTTTGTTCCTCTCAAAGTTATACAACCCTTCATGCATTGCATTTACCCAATCAGGATCAAAAAGAGCATGAGTGATGCCCTTCGGTTCAAATGAAGCAACAAAAGCAGGAGATAAGCTAAGGTGAGAAAATTCAGACTTCGATCAGTTTAGCATCCTCTCGCTCGAATCACCGATCATCTGTGCAGGGGGATTGTCTATCTTGATGTTGGCCTATAAAACTTAAGGATTTATGTTCAATACAAATTGAATTTAAGCTCTTTTGCTATTATCTGATCTTTCCAAAGTCTAGTATCCCTCTAATATGAATTCTTTGTTCTTTCCTACTCACCTACTAAGTTTCTTCTTATCTGTGGATAACATAGACCCCGGGTACCCACACGGAGGGCCGAAAAGACCACCCGGCAGGGGATGAACCAAGTCAGGTGGATGATGACGAGTACCACTCAGACTCTAGATTGCTTGTCCTGCAAGGAAAAACATAAAGATAGAAGTCTATCCCTAATAGGGAAGATATAATTGTAATCTCGGATAACTACATATTTGGTTAGAAAATAGAGATAGGAATCATATCTCGTAACCGACCATGACTCCTCCTTGTAACCACACCCTCCTCCACTATATAAGGGGGGGGGGGGTAGGGGGCCAAAGTTCGGCAACCAATCTAATACCGTCGCCTCATAACATAAGTTGAGGCCGAGAATACAACATACGAGAGATCTGCCGATCATCTTGTACACATATAATTCCAGAGCATAGGACTAGGGTATTATCTCTACCGATGAGGGACTGAACCTATAAAAAAAGATCGCCTGTATTGTGCTACCATTTAGTTTGGGTCTAGCACATAACCCCATTTAAATTCTTTGCCGACGATACCACCCGGTTAAGCAACTTATGGACAACGTAGACCCCAGGTACCCACACGGCGGACTTAAAAGACCACCTAATAGGGGATGGACCAAGTCGGGTGGATAAGGACGTGCAACCCTCGTGCTTTAGAAGGCTTGCCCGGCAAGGAAAGACATAAGTCTATCCCTATTGGGGAAGATACACTTGTAATCCCGAATAACTATGTATCTGGCTAGAGGATAAGGATAGGAATCCTACCTTGTAACCGACCAGGACTCTACCTTGTAACCTTGCCCCCACTATATACAAGGAGGGCAGGAAGCCCCTGGTTCAGCATCTACATCATCTCCAAACCAAACCAATACCCTCGCCTCATAACACAACTTGGGGCCGAGAACATAACATACGAGAGATCTCCCGATCATCTTGTACACATATACCCCATATAATTCCAGAGCACAGGACTAGGGTATTACCTCTTCCACTGAGGGCCTGAACCTGTATAAAATATACCCCCTGTCTTGTGCTACCATCAAGTTTGGATCCAATGGATAACCCCGTTTAAATTCATTGCCAATGATAACTCCCGGTTAAGCACCCGTCAACAGTTGGTGCGCCAGGTAGGTGCAGCGTCAAGATAAATCTCATCAAGCTCAATGGCATTGATCACCAGAGTCGCCGTCATCTCCGCCCCTTCCAGGCTTACCGCTTCAGTAGTCGACTACATCATCAACTACTTCGACGAACTCCACCTCTCGGATTCGGATCAGATCCAATCTATGGGGAATTACAACAACGCCTCCCGCTCGGGTTGGGAAACTGCATGGCCATCTACTCATAAGTAGTACGCCATGGGCTCACTTCCTGACTCGGATTCGGTGATGGCTCGAAGACAGATTCTAAACGTTATCTTGTTTTGACGATTCACCATGATTTGGAGGGAATTTGAAGTCCGAACTAGATGCGTTAAAAAGATAATTTCATCAGCACTCCGTGAAGCCAAAGAACGCCCAAAGCAGAGTTCGGATGTGTCCGGGGCATCCGTTTGAAGGCAAACTGTGCGGGAATGTCGCGAATCGCAGCAAGCTCGTAAAGCCCATCTACGGAGGTTATGGCATGCGGATAGACTGTGGCACACCTCTAAGGACATCAAGGATCAACAAGGAGCTTCTCCAAACAATCGTCGACCAACACTTCTTCCGGAATCGGATCCGATCCAGTCTAAGGAGAACATCGACATTGATTAGTCTGGACTCCCGTTCGGGTCGAGGAATGCCACTGCCACCAATTCCCGAGTGGTGTGCCGGGGACTCAATTCTCGATTCGGATACAAAGAGGACCTAACCAAGAATGGATGCCTTCAGCAGCAAACCACACGTATTTGACGGCTAAGTCACTCTTTTTAAACTTGGATCAGATCCAATCTGAAGAGAGCTTCCTCGTCACTATAATTCAACTCCCTTTCGGATTGAGGAACGCCGCCGACACCTACTCCCGAGTTGTGTGCCACACGGCTCAATTCCCAACTCGCATATGGCGAAAACATAATCAAGGAGCTATACAACACTTTCACGGGTTCGAACATGATCCAATCTGGAAAAGGAATCAACATCGCTTTGCTCGGGCTTCCGTTCAGGTTATGCAACACCGCTGCTATTTACGCACGGATTGGTTCCCGACTTCTGACCGAAGATTCTCGAGTGGTGGCCGCGACTACCAAAACGATTAACAGATTTATCATCGCCTTCATCCACGGGAAAGCTTTTCGCTTCGGGAGCATCGACTTCGTCATCGGCAAACATCGGCTAGATCATGCCCTTGGACTTGAACCAGATCCGATATGACGGAGACTTCAACAACGACCTGCACAGACTTCTCTTCAAGTTCAAGGACGCCGCTGCCGCATACTAACGCGTAATGCGCCGGAGGCCTTAGCTTGCTCTTTTGGACTCGAATTAGATCCAATCTGGGAGAGACTTCACCAACACATGAAGATCCACTCTTTCGGACTCGGACAAGATCCGATCCGAGAGGGAATTCCACAGCACTTCACTCGGTCTCCCGGTTGTGTTGGAGAACGCCACCGCCGCCTACCGGTAAGTAGTGCATCGGGGGCTCAATTCCCGACTCGGATACGGCGAGGACCCGATGGAGAACGAATCTCGGACGGTGAACATCATCTGCAGCAAATCACTCTGACTCAACGATCATGGCGTCCATCGTGCGACGTCGGCTTCATCAACCCCGAGACGAATGTGGGAAGAAGATGTTATCTGTTCTCGTTTACAATCTGGATGGAACATGTATCACTATTTCCCGTTGACTAAGAAAAATTTTCGGGGTCATATAAGATGCATTGGAAATCTTATCTCGTTATATTTCCAACAAATCCAAGAAAGCCTAAATCCGAGTTCGGATGCGACCGTGGCGCCTGTTTGAAGACAGACTACGCAAAGAGGTCTAATTTCGGCGAGCTCATGAAAGCTCATCGGTGCCGGCCTACATCTCACGGCGAGGTTTGGTCACGCCACATCTCACGGGGTGTTGAAGACCAGCGAGGCCTTTCATCGACTTTCATCAAGCTACACCAAACACGTGGAGCTCTTCTACGACTACGACCGACTTCGCCGTCCACGGGCGATACCTTAGCGAGCATGTGTTGTTCAACGCCGACCACGGCGTGTCAAGCCACCATTGGTCTTACCATCATGCTTATGTTTCGGGTTTGAGATCACATCCTTACCCTTGCCTTTTGCCCAACGCTTTCTTTTCTTTCTATCATCCTTTTTGATCATTATCACATGATTATTGCTTTTCTTGATGCTTTCTTCTGCTGTCTTAAGAATCCAGTTGCTAACGGTCAATTTATATAACTATTCGTACACTTCCGACCATCAACATAACTCTCAAATGAAAGAACAATGACTAAAAATGTGTAGTTTAACAAAGTTTCGTAAGTTTTGATAAGTTTGTGTCTCAAGAGACCTATTGAGCAAATTGGACCCAAATTGGAGAAAAACCTCGGTCGGCCGACTAGGATAGGGCTGGTCAACCGGCACCTGGTCCATGCCGTGACTGTTCTTTCTCTAGGGGTCCTAGAAGCATAAAAGGAGGCTATCCCTACTGCACATGCACGTCGGTTTGATCGAATGGCTACAGTTCCTTCACATTTGAGTCACTTGGCTCACAAGAAAGTCAGTTTTACCGTCCTCAACTGCCAAAACCACCTCAAGGGGATGATCTACACCGTTAAAGAGGGATCCCATGTGAAACCGAAGGCCAGGATCGACCGAAGCTTGCTCGGTCGATCAACTTGGGACTGCCGACCTCCTTTGGATCCACTTTGGATTCACCTTCGGATGGGTAGAAGAGGACACTTGTCCCTACACGTGGCAACCCTTCACTCGCTGCGGTGCACAATAAATAGCGCCCTATCTCTTCATTTGCTCCTCACGAAGAAGTGTGGAAAGAATAGAAAGCAGCCTTACGCTGCCCTGAATATTAAGTAGAGTAGGTGAGAGAGGAGAGTTAGTGCTTAGGCGTGTCGGCAACCCTAAATTAGAGCTCCGGAGCTGAACTCTGGTGTGAGTTATGCTTCATATTCTATCAGTAACTCTTAGTTTCATCCATTATTTATAAAACAAGTTTATTTCTTATACATTGATTATATGTTGGTATTAGGCTCGTGCTAGATCTTGAGAGCTAAATCTCTGTGCTTGGTGTTGACACGAAAAGTGAGATCTTCGCTAACACACGTGCGGAAGCGTCAAGTCTGGGCTTGCGTCGCAACCAAGAACCATGCGTGCCAGTCAATTTGACCTGTAAATTGATAAGGAACAAACTGTCAGTGACTTGGCCCTAATCGGCTTTAAGAAACAGCCAGATCAGGTTTCGCGAATCAGCTTTAGAGAATCCGATTGCAAATTCTATCGGCTTAATGCCTGATAGAGTGATTAAATGTAAATAGGCATTTAAACATGAATCTTTTCATACCTTTTGGTTTTTTAATAGATAGTATTAGCCATAAGTCCTTGTTGACGTTAAATAAACACCAATTTCATACGTCAACATATTCCGGAATTCCGGCTTTTCGAGGGAAAATCATGGTTTATACTAATATTTTAATTATTCTAATAAAGTTCCACAAGTTGTGGTAGTATTTTGCATGCAGGAACCTACTAAGCGAAAATGGGACCGAGCCGGGCAAAAGAGTGGGTCGGCCGACCCACCCTAGGCCGGCCGACCCAGCTCCTTCACCCAGTCAGGCCAGGATTGCACCGGGACTTCTACAAGAGATCCTAGAGTACATCCAAACCATTGATTTCAGTCGGTTTCATCCAGAAAGTGGAGTAATCCTCAAGTTAAGCATAGGATTCCAAAGGAACCCAATGCTACCGGTCTCCAACTGCCAAACCGACTTGGGGAGATGATCTACACCATTGATGAAGCATCCTAGGCAAAATTGGCGGCCAGATGATGAAAAGAGTGGGCCGGCGGACCCACCTAGGCCGGCCGACCCACCCCCGGGCTCGCCTTGGATTCTCCTTTGGACGAGGGCTGTGTGACACTTGTCCCATGCCGTGGCACCCTCCCATTGGCTCGGGAACACTATAAAAGGACCCCCTCACCTCACTTTCACCACACACCACCACACTTCACTTCATCCACTTCATTTAGAGTTGCTCTTTAGTTAGAGTATATTAGTTGGGAGTTAGAGTCGAGTCGAGCTGAAGCCTTGGAATTCCTGAAGTGTTTTCGGGAATTTGGGTAATGCTCTTGTATCCTTTCCTGTTTACCGAAAGTATTCAGTAAGACTACTTCATTCATTTTATGTAGATTGAGCAGATTGGTCAAAGCCAAGACAGTATTCGAATCTAAATCTAGATAAAGTCTTATAAACCGATTTAATAGTATAGAACTAATATATATAAATACAATGCTAATCGGTAAACAATCAAACATGCTAGATCCAAAAACAAGCATAAGAAAGATCGATAAAACGAGACAGTTGCATATATCGGATTCAGGAAAAGCGCATAAGATAATTGACAATCGGCAATGCAGGATAAACACATATTACAGATCGATTGAACGAGACAGTGTAATATGCGAGAACATATTAAAGATCGGTAAACCGAGATAGTCTAACATGCTTTGTATACATGAGATCAAGACGATACAGCCGTGCATACGTGTTACAAGAAGAGAATCGATTATTCCATCGAGATAGCTCTACCTGCGAGTTGAAGCCTTTCGACGAAGTCGATCGGATTCAAAAAGAGTAGTTGTGTTTGTGTATGTCGTATATCGTTTTCACGAAACCTAGGAGCCTATTTATACTATTACAAAACCGATACCGATACGACCTAATTTCTCGTAACTAAACCGTTGAAGACGTCTTCAGATCGAATCTCCGTAATTCTTCCAGAGTTTTCACATTATCGGCATTATTTCGTAAACACTTCTTTCTTCTGATAATGAAGCCCAATTTCTAATACAGCCCAATAATTCCGATGAAATTAACTACTTCTCAATATCTGATTTTCCTGCCAAATTTGTGTGTCAACACTTGGGTGTCAGAATAGATATTAGTGCCAGGTTTAGCGCGAGTGCGTATTGAGTGACGTACTTGATGCGTAGTACTGTTAGGTATAGACGTGGTATCTAGACTAGTTAGTACCCGGTAGACACCTGTTTGAACGATTGAGCGGTAGGTAGTAGGTGTTGACAGCTCTGCTATCCGTGCAGTAGTTTGTGGAATATACCCCGTTAGTCTAAGCTTAGTCGAGCCCAATCGGGGGTGATCGTACCATCCGGTGTTCTTAATTGATATCAGGTGGTAGTGAATCGGCCGAGCTCCGATACAGAGTAGAATTTGTCTATGGATTAACCTTGCCCTCTTGTCTAGTGTGTACCTTTAGTACAACCTCTCAACCCGAAATATCTTATCCCACTTTCATCATTACACCATACCCATCCGGCCAAGTCAAGATTAGAATCTAGACTCTTCTCGTTCGTCGGAGGAAATCGATACATTTGGAATACTCCAGGGTGAAAGTTACTGCAATATTAGTGCACTTGCAGATTAATTCTAATAGGCATAAGAATCGGCAACAAGCTTTCAAGCGCCGTTGCTGGGGAACGGTATCTGTTCCAGTTTCGAACCTTGCTTGTTCGCGTACCTCCATATGGACGATACGTTTATCTATAAGTTTTTGGCTCTTAACGACAAGTATTTAGAGCCCCCACCATCATCCCATCCTATCCATACACGTAGATTTGAGTTCCCGCTGGGCCTCATAACTATGGTTTGGGAGAAGGTGAAAAACCTTATAGCCATCTTCTCAAATTTGAACAACCCTTACACCCTTAAGCCTGAGTCTGTGCACTCATCGCATCCCAATGGAAATGGACCATAAACCCATGCGGGAGCACCAGCGTAGGCTGAATAATGCAATGAGAGAAATGGTAAAGAAGGAAGTTTTAAAACTATTTCACTCCGGGATAATTTACCCGGTATCTGATAGCGAGTGGGTTAGCCCTGTTCATGTTGTTCTAAAGAAAGGAGGCATGACAGTAGTGAAAAATGAGAGGAACGAACTCATCCCGTAACGCACTATCACTGGATGGCGGATGTGCGTGGACTATCTTAAGCTTAACAAATCCACTAGGAAGGACCATTTTCCCCTGCTTTTCATTGACGAGATGCTAGAACGTTTGGCCAACCGCTGATTCTTTTGCTATCCTAATAGCTTCTATGGTTATCATCAAATTCCCATTCATCCTAATGAAGAAAATGAGACCACCTTCACATGCCCTTATGGCACCTTCGCCTATCAACGTATGTCGTTGGGCATTGCAATGCCCCTGCATCCTTTCAAAGGTGCATGATGCTATCTTTTCTGACATGACCAGAAAGATCATGAAAGTTTTAATGGACAACTTCTCTGTCTATGGGACCTCATTTCACGACTGTTTGGAGAACTTAGTGAGGGTCCTAAAAAGATGCCGAGAGGTGGACTTAGTTTTAAACTGGGAAAAATGTCACTTCATTGTGAGAGAAGAAATTGTCCTATGCCATCTCATTTCAGAATGACTGATCGAAGTAGATAGAAGATTTATAAAAAACTTTTCTCAAGTCGCTCGTCCCTTGACTAACTTGCTGGCGAAAGAAGGCCCTTTCGTCTTTGACGAACATTGCCTCATCACTTTCAAAACCTAGAAGCAAGCTCTAGTTTTCATGCCCGTAATTCAACCGCCTGATTGGAAGGTACCCTGCGGATAACATAGACCCCGGCCCCCGGGTACCCACAAGGCGGGCCTAAAAGATCACCCGACAGGGGACGAATCTAGTCGGGTCGATGACGACGGGAACCACTCGGAGTCTAGAAGACTTGCCCTGCAAGGAAACACATAAAGATAGAAGTCTATCCCTAATTAATTGGGAAGATACACTTGCAATCCCGGATAACTACATATCTAGCTAGAGGATAGAGAGAGGAATCCTACCTCATAACCGACCAGGTCTCTTCCTTGTAACCCTGCCCCACACTATATAAGGTGGGCAGAGAGCCCCTGGTTCGGCATCTACAGCATCTGTAAGAGCAAGCTCCCGAGGGGCTTATTTGGTTTTGGTAATTGATGGCAACTGGGCTGTAGAGCTAGATCACGCCAAGATTAAGGATATTTGTTTCCTAGTTCCTTTGATTTCTTGCGTGTGTGTAGCCTAAGGCCATTATGCCTGCCGATTGTCGAATCTCTGGCTGCAGGGTCCCACAGAGCACATCTCCGGTCTCTTGTCCTCATTCGTCTTCGAGAGAGTTTGGGATAGGTCCAGGGGATTCCAAGGGGTAGCCACTTGTCCGAGGTTTCGTAGCAACTAAGCCATCCAAAAACCGAAATCCTCTGTGGGCACGAAACTTCCCGCCTAAGCCTACGAACCTTCCCGCCCGTTGAGCTTAAGTTTGGCGCCAAATATTTCTAAGTCTTCAAAAATATCTTTATTCGGGAAAAGCTACAGAAATAGAGGATTTTGTGGGCTGTTGGCCGAGCTGGGGCCACTGGGCCCGGACAGTCCGCCCCAAGTGGCCCCGCTCGGCCTCCGTGGCAGATCTATAGTATTTTGCATTTTTGAGAGCTTCCCGTGCTCGAATTTCAAGGCGCATCTTTTTCATGTTGACAAGTTTTTCATTTGAGCAACAGACAAATCATATAAATTCAGGAAGCTTTCAGTAGCTTGGGGACCTGGGGACGCTGACGAAATTATGCCTTCAGCCGGATTGTCCGGCCCCATAGGTCGGACTGCCCGGCCCAAGTGTTTTTTCCCCCAGCTTGCAATTTCAATTTCCAGGAAGCGCATGTCTTTGGCGGGACTGTACGGCCTTGGAGTCCAGACTATCCGGACCCTGTTGTGTCCCCTCTGTCTTGAATTGTATTTTCTACAGGAAGCACTTGTCTTCGTATGGACTGTCGGGGAGTTGTCCGGGGGTTGTCCAGTCTAGGGCTTGAGTTTGGATCTGAGATCTATTTCCTAGGGTTTCGACGTGGGGAGATATATGAGGGGATTTCTGGTCGTGGGATAGGGGTGAGAGGCTAATTTGCAACCCTAGCCACCAAGAGAGCTCCTCCCATGGTTCCCATCTCCACCTAGGGTTCCATGTGCTTGAGAGATTGAGTGAGAGAGAGTGAGGGAGAAGGAGTGAGGAAGAAGAAGAGTGCATCCCCTAGTCTCCTCGTCACCCCCAAGGTTTGTGCCCTCTCCCATGGTTGCCTTGCCATCCTCCATGGTGGGATGCAGTTCGCCTACCATGTGTTGGTGAAGAGCTACCACCAAGTGGATTGAGGGCTAGGGATGATAGTCCCGGCTTCCTTGACCGGAAGCTTTCTCAACGTGAGTAGGTGCTTGCACCGAACACGGTAAAAACATCGGTTTGCGCCTCTCTGTCTCATTTACTTACCGCATCTTGATATCCACTGCCTGCGAGTGCCTTCGTGCCTTCAACACTTGTGCTCTGATTGTTTCCGCCTACTAGACTTGTGTAGGAATCCACGCGCTACCTGTGTGCCTTAACTTGCCTAAGTGACTAAGTGCAACAAAAGTAAAAATTTTGGGATGAGACTGGATGCGTTGGAAAGATAATTTCGTTAGCTTTTCGTGAAGCCTAAGAATGGTCAAAACAGAATCTGGGTGTGTCCGAGGCTTCCGTTTGAAGGAAGACTACGCGGGAAGGTCACGAATCTCAGCAAGTACGTAAAACCCATCTGCGGAGGCTGCGGCATGCAAATAGGCTGTGATACACTTCCAAGGACATCAAGGATCAGTAAGAAGCTTATCCAAACAATCGACGACTAACACTTCTTCCGGACTTGGATCCGATCCAGACTGAGGAGTACATCGATATTGCTTCGTTGAGAAACGTCGCCGCCACCTACTCCCGAGTGGTGTGCCGGCGGCTCAATTCTTGTTTCGGATACGAAGAGGACTTAAATAAGAACAAGATCAAGATGGTGGATACCTTCAGCAGCGAACCACATGTATTCGACGACCACGTCGCTTTCTTGGATTCGGACCAGATCTGATCTAAATAGAGCTTCGTCATCACTATAATTCAACTCCTGTTCGATTTGAGGAACGCCGCCGGCACCTACACCCGAGTGGTGTGCCGCACAGCTCAATTCCCAACTCGGATACGGCAAGAACATAATCATGGAACTCTACATGATCCAATCCGGGGAAGGAATCGACATCGCTCGCTCGGACTGCCGTTCAGGTTATAGAACGACGCTGCTACTAACGCACGGATTGGTTTCTAGCTTGGATACGGAGAGATCCACACCAAGGATTCTCGGGTGGTGGCCGTGACTACCACAATTATTCACAGAGTCATTATCACCTTCATCCTCGGAAAGGCTTTTTGCTTTAGGAGCATCGACTTCGTCACCGGCAAACTTCGGCAAGATCATGCCCTTGGACTCGGACCAGATCCGATCTGACGGAGACTTCAACAACGACCGGCCTAGACTTCACTTTAGGTTCAAGCACACCGCCGCCACTTACCAACGCATAAGGCGCCAAAGGCCTAAGCTTGCTCTTTTGGAATCGGATTAGATCCGATCCGCGAGGAAATTCCACAGCGTTTCACTAGTACGCCCGGTCGTGTTGGGAAATGCCACCGCCGCCTACCGACGAGTAGTGCGCTAGTGCTTAATTCCCGACTCTGATACGGTGACGTCCCAATGGAGAACGAATGTCGGGTGGTGACCGTCATCGGCAGCAAATCACTC
>SPJY01030015.1:728813-814471 GCA_005191435.1 Raddia distichophylla | reverse complement strand
AGAATCCATACATCATTTATCTATGTATACAAAGCTATATATCAAGCACATGTTCATCCTCAAAAGGGAAAAAAGAGCACCCAACAACACATCTCCACAAACCAAGAACTATGAGATCACCCCTTTCATTTTGGGATGACGGAGGGATCGTACCATTTGAACCTTTTTTCATGCTTTTCTTGGCGGTCTCGAGAAAACAACAACTTCCCTAATCCTCCATTCTTGAAAGAAATAATGCGAAATGATGACGTAACAAAAGCACATGATATGTTTATGTAATTCCATTTTCTACTTGCCTTTATTTTGAGTTTTTGCAATCATGATTTGCAGCATTATTAGAATCTAGTATTGTGTCATTCTGTGAATTGTAGAATGGTTTATCCATGGGCACAACCTAGCGTTGGCCGGAATACACCGGCAAGACCCTCTCGTTTTCATGCACATTCTTTTGGAATGAAGCTGGGCGAGCCGTGGTTGTCTAGGAGATTTGTGTTTGCTCTTTGATTGCTTAACTCTCATACTTGGACATATTGATCATTTGCTCTTATTTTGGTCACATGTTGAACATTTGCTCTTATTTTGGTCCAAGTACGACTTTTGCAAGTTTGACTTGCTTTGTTAGCCATTACTAAAATCAAAACCTTTTTCGATGGTGTTTATCAATATACTAATTAAGGGCGACTGTTGAATGATGTGTAAGTTGTCCCTTTTGGTGTGTAATTTGTCCCTTTTGGTGATGAGTATATTGATAGGCTTTGATGCTTAATGGAGGTATTGAATGTGTTTGATTAGAGTTGGCTATGTGTGTGGTGCTGTGTGACGGTGTGCTTATCTGTGTTGTTGCAGAACTTTGAAGCTGGGCGAGCCGTGGTGACACACACCATAGACGGGTGAGGCCAAGTTCGGTGTATATACTATGAGGCTGCATTGTCGAGACGCGAACGGGAGGTTTGGGGGGTCCGGAACGGCAGGAAGTTGTGGGACGGTCATACACGGACGAGGGTAGATACCGTGGTGAGGTTAAGGACTGGGACTAGGCTTGGAGGGCTGAGGTTCAGTCTAGTGCCGAAGATAGTTGAGGCTGAGGAGTTTCTGCGATAGTTTGGACAACGTACCAGAAGTCTAGAACTTAGTGTTTGCACAATTATTTAATTGTGATATCTTTCACGACTTCGGTTGGTTTGGACAATCCTCGGACCAAATGTGTTAAGACTTGGGTTCGGATCATGGTTTGACTGAGACTGTTGCTTCGTAGGTAGACATGTGGCGTCGATGGTCGGGACCGATTGCCAGGGTGTTCCGGAATGCTTCAAGGCGACGGAAACTCGTAAGGTGGTGCTAGCTAGATAAGCTGGTGGGACCCGGATGCGTGAGACGACGCCGGAAGGTTCGAGACCAGAGCACGTGGCTATAGATGCAATGATGCTTCGAGGCGAAGGGATCGTTGGAGGCGGTCGTCGTTGGCTCGAAGATTCACGCATGGTTAGATTCTGGGTCAGCCGGTATCAAAACTTTGATCAGGTTCTGGGTTAGCCCATGGAAAACCCTATTTTGTTTATTGGTTAGCCGTTGTGGAAAAACCCTATGCTGGTTCTAGGTTAGCCTAGTAAAACCCTGTTTCGGTTCAGTGTTAGCCGGTGTGGTTAAAACCCTTTAGTTTACGGGTTAGCCTTTGTGAGATAACCTAGGTGTGGGCCCAGCGTGGCTCGGTTCGGGATATTCCGGAGATGCCGGACTATGTGGGGGAATATGCTCTAGGGCTTGGGGCTTAGGATATATAAGGAGAGGGGTTAGGGGCTAAGCCATCCATCCACGAAGTAGCCTCACGGAGAGAGAGGAGAGGGTGTGGGGAGTATCCCCTGATGGAAATAAAATACAGAAAAACTACCGAAATATCAGAAATATTTCTCCATTTATTTGTGTACCAATTTTCTTGTTTTCACATCTGGAATAGAGAAAGAGAGAAAAAATATAAAAAAGGAAAAGGGGAGAAGGGGTGTGGCCGGCTAGGGTTCCTCCCCCTAGCCACCGGCCACCACCATGGGAGAGAGAATCAGGAGAGAGAGAATGAGGCCGTGAGGGAGAAGATCAAGAGAAAGAAGCCGTGAGGGAGAAGATCCATGGGAGGAGAGAGGAGGTCGTCGGCCTCCCTGTTTGTTGCCGGCGTGAACCAAAGGGCCATGCGGCGTGGACCCACGGCGGGCGAGCGGCCAGAAAGGAGGCAGCCCTACGGGCGGCGGCCTAGGCAGTGCTCGGCTACAAGCTAGGGAGAGCGTCAGCCAGGATGGCGCTCATGGAGGCAGGTAGCGCCGCATGGTCCGAGTATGCTTGGCTACTCGACGGAAACCCTAGGCGGCGGCCCCAGGGGTCTGCCCGCCATACGGAAGCGCGGCACCAGCCCTAGGCGTGAATGCATGATGCGGTGGTGGTGGTGAGCCAAGTGCTCGCAGCGGCGGCGACCTGCAGTGCCCCAGCGGCGTTGCCATGCAGTCCACTCAGCGCCAGGCGGCCTCGGCCCTATGTGATGCAGGGGCGCACAACGATGGTGTTCGGTGGCTAGCGATTGAGCCATGTGGCATAGCAGTGGCAATGGCCTCTGGTGGGCGACTAGACGGCAAGTTGGACTTCAGGTCTAGCAGCGGTCCGACGGTGGCGCTATCCATGGCTCTTGCGACCACGAATGGCGCTCCAACCGATGGCGGCGTTGGGCAATGTGGTGGTGCGGCACCACCTCTAGAGCACGGTAGCGGCGCGGTGGTGGCTACCCAATGGCTGGCGGTGGGGCATGGCGGTGATGCACAGTACTCGTATGGCGGCCCTAGCTGGTGCGTGGCCGATCATGGTATGGGCCGGCATATGGTCGACCGATGGCCAAGGTAGTCTGAAAAGGTCGTTCACCACATGTTTGATGAAATGTCCAAGATAGCATTAAATCACGCCAAGTGTTTGATGGATTCAAAGAGGGTCATCAGGGGTGATTTGGTCGGAAAAGAGTTTGGCTTGGATTCACCCCCCTCCTAGTCATCAATTCAGATCCTTCATGGTTATTGGGATAGCGATGTTCAAAAATGCAAATGTCGATTTTTCTAAAATAGATGTGGCTTGAGATCTTCACTTTTCATATGTTGTTGCTTAGTAAGATACTTGTGGTTTCCTTCCGGTCGCTATTGCAACTTGGTAAAATCTTCTATTAGTCAAAATCTTTTGATCATGTAATGCTTGTGGTGTTCAATTGGTGTCGTATTGATGTCTCTTTTGGCCTCGGCATTTGGTTTGTGTGTCTCCCCACGTACTCCAAAAAAAATCGATTTGCTAGCATCTTTTGAACTGGGTAGCACTAAACTTCAATTTGAATAGTTTCGAGCATCTTTCACTTGTGCTTCATGTTCAATTAGATAATTATCAAAGCTCCTTAAGGTTGCATGTGCATTGCAAATTGCATTTTTTTCTTCCCACTTAATCTTGATGCACATATTTTCAAAAGGGGGAGATTCATTTATCAAGTACATCAAGTAATTCAAATGGGAAAATGAGAAGATTTTACCCTTGGGAGAATTTGATTCTCATGTTTTCGATATGGCGAACAATTGCTTCAATTTTTTTAAAACTAAGGATGACCCAAATTTCCAAATGCTTCTTGCTTTTCATTTTCAAACCTTCAAAATCCCTTTTCGAAAAGGTTGTCAATGTATTCATCAAGTGAGAGTGTTGAGATCCATGTTGAGGATACCCCGGTATTGTGATGAATACATGTGACGGTGCATTACTTTGGCGAAATTTTTAAGTACTTTGTTAGAGCATTTGTTGAAACGACGCGAAATTTGAGGGTGAAATCTCTTTTGCACCCTAGGATTGACTATGTATCAAGTTTTCTAAAAAGTTGAATGTTCTTCACACAGCAGTGAGTGTTTGATGTTTAGAAAAATCTAAAAAAATTATTTTTGAGTGCTTACACTTGGAGCAGTTCTGTGACTTCCATATGTATCAACACAAACATTTTGAAGTCATGGAGATTCGCCGTTTGGATGAAGTGAGGTGAAAACCGAGCCCCAAACTTTCTGCACGAGATCTGTGCCAGGTTGCAGTGTTTGATTTTTCCTGATTTTTGTGCAAGGAGTTTCGAGAAGGTGTTTGGTAGAGTGCCTCACGACTCATTGGTTCATATGGAGAAAAATTCTGAAAAAAATGGGAGCACCATAAACCCACCATCTCCTTGCTCCAAGTGAGAACATTTTTTTGGACAATTTGCTTTGACTTTTCTGAAAGTGGCTTTAGTGATTTGGCTTTATGTGATTTATTAAATCAAGGTTTGAATTGATTCTTTTTTATTTGAACACTTGACAAGTAGCATTGTGATTGAAAAAATCTCCACATATTGCATGGCTCTCATCTATGCATGCTTGGTGTTGGTGATTCATAATCGGCCCACCCCGAGACGGGCCTTGGGCTGGATCTGTACCGGCCTGCCGCAATTAGGAAGCGCCCAAAAGGCCATCCTTGGCCGTACCAAGAGAGACGTCTAGCCCGCTGGGGCCATCCTCGGGCTTGACTAAGACAACCACGCCTCCCTCGGTCCTAACCAGGAGTGTTACGCACCTTCCGGGCTATCCTTAGCCCGGGAGAGGGCCCCGCGGACAGCTCGCCTGTCTCCTGGACAGGTGGCAGCAGTTGTCATGCCCCACCACCTTTCCTCGGCCTTGACCGAGAGGACTGTACTTCCCCGGGGTATTGGTAGTCCGGGGGAGAGCCGCGCGGGCAGTTCGCCATGCCGTTTGTCCCTTGGGCAGATGGCAACAGCTGTCACGCTCCGCGACGCCGCCAACGGGTGGCGCGAAGCTGGCTCCGACCAGTCAATGCCATATAGGGGGTAAGGGGAAAGTGCTTTCTCCCTGTGCAGGCTGCTTCCCCGTATCGGCACACCGAGATGAGCACGTGTCCAGTACTAACCAGACAGGCTTCTCTTTGCAGACCGCACATAGGACGGAGCCCGGGAACGAGACAAGGGCGCCGCCACTAAAGATGGACAAAGCATGGATAGGCGTGGGGCCCCCGGTATCTGCTCCGAGCAGCCCACCGCGAGAAGCCTTCCCAACACAACGGGCAAGTGAGGCCGATAGAAGAAAGAGACACACGCACCGCCTTCCAAGCCTTCAGGCCTCCGGAGCATCCCATTCCAAACAGTAGCAGTAGCCGTAGCAGAATAGAGTAGATTCTAGCCACCTCAGTGTCCGAAGCTCCCCTGTAAGCTCGGGGCCGGCGCTTCCTAGCCCAGCCGTACTGTTTCCACCAGATTAGCAACGAGGGCTGGAGTAGAGCTATTAGCCGGCAGTGGGGGCTCGAACCAGGGTAAAAACGTTTGTCTCGCACAGTTTGTATTTCTTTCGCCACACCTCTCACCCCCTCTTAATCTCACCACACGACGGATCTGTACCCGGATCCCAGATTGCACCAGGCACAGTCCGGGAAGACTGCCCGACCAGAGCCCTGCGAGCTCAGCCGCCACCCCGAGCTGCTGGGAAGGTTGTCGTTGGGCCTCATTCCAACTACAAATTTGTCTGCCGGTCTGTGGACCCGCGGCCCACAGTTGGCGCGTTTCCCAGACAACAACACTAGGGGTATACATAGTTGTCAAAATTGTTCTTGTTTTGAAATGATGGTGAGTTCGAGAAGCACCGGCGTGAAGAAAAATCCTTCAAAGCTCACATTCATCCCTCTCTGGTCGTTGTAGCTGATTTTTAGAGACTTACCATTCACGTGTACGCGTGGCATGCAGCTAAATACTTTGCCGACTCCACTTAACATAAAATTAATTAACTCTGATACATGCAACACATGCACACACTACTCCATGCAACACAACTCCATACAACTCTTTGTGCATGACGAACATGCATTACTAATTGATTGAAACATAATCTCACGAATAAACTAACTAGTCAAGATTAATGCTAACAATCCTGATTACTTTAATGGTTGTTTTCTTAAAAAAATATTGGCACATTGTCAAAGAAGACTTATATGCTCTATATCAACAATTTTATAGTGGCTCTCTCAGTGTATAAAGAATCAACCCTTTCTTGATCACTCTGGTTCCAAGGTTGATAACCACACTTCTCCAAGCGATTTGTTTCTAATTTCACGCTTAAATTCAAGTGTGAAAATAATTACAAAGATCCTAGCAGATATATTGCCACTGAAAACTATTAACTTAGTGCATCAAAATCAGTATGGATTAATTTAAGGTTGAACCACACAAGATATCCTGCTTGGATATACAAATCTTCTGACCCAATTGTCCCCCTCAAATTAGATTTTGCAAAAGATTTTCACACAATGGAGCGAGCCATTTTAAAAATTATGAGTAAGGGTTTCAATGATCGCTGGATATCTTGGATTCACCATATTCTTTATTCGGGATCTCCTTCTATAGTTTTGAATGGTGTACCGAGTAAAAATTTTGAATGTGAACGTGGAGTTCGACAAGAAGACCCTCTTTCATCATTGCTCTTTGTACTTGCATTAGATCTTCTGCAGTCAATTTTAAAGTCTATGGTGCAAAAAGGAGTTTTACAGCTGTCTTTCAATTCATTGGGTGTAATGAATTTCCCAATCATTCAATATGCGGATGACACACTCATATTTCTTAAGTCTTTATCAATGCAACTACATTCTCTAAGGAATACTTCACACTTTTGCTCTTGCAATTAGTCTTGAAGTTAATTTTGGCCAAATTTGCATCACACCTGTGATTGTTGATGATGAAAATATGCAACACCTGGCAGGAATCTTTAGTTGTAAGACTAGCTCCTTTCCATTCACTTATCTTGGCCTACACTTTCCATTCACTTACTCAACTAAAAGTAGCATACTTTATGCCTCTAGTGAAACAAATTGAACAAAGACTCTCAAGCTTCAGTTCTTCTCTGTCTCTGGGTGGAAATCTCACACTGGTCAATTATGTTCTCTCAATTACCAATGTTCTACATGTGCAAACTTTCAATTCCACATGTTGTCATCAAGCTTAATGATAAATATAGAAGACAATATGTATTTGGAGGGGAGCTCCGGTTGAAACTAGAGATCGAGGTCTAGCTTCCTAGAAGACAGTTTGTTCACCTAAAAGCAAAGGTGAACTTGTTGTACTAAACATCAAATTGCTAAACACGACTGCACTATTAAAGTTCTTGCATAATTTCTTTGACAATGTAGACTAGCCTTGGGTTACTCTAGTTTGGTCGAGTTATTTCGGTCATCAGCTACCACAATCACCCAGATTAGTGGGTTCTTTCTGATGGAATTTAATAATGAAGCTTATTCCACTTTTCTCGGGGATAGCAATTGGTACCCTTGGAAATGGAGATGCAATATCGTTCTGATCAAACCAATGGGATTTTAAGATCCGATAGACTCGACTCCCAAGTCTTCACTCTTTTTCTCAGCATCAACATGTCTCAGCATCCCAATTCATTCAGAACTTCAGTATGGATCCTCAGATTCTTTTGGACTGGTTTCATCTTCCACTATCCAATCAAGCAATGCAAGAACTTCAACTTTTACAAGATGGACTTACAGAGTTACAATCACAACCAATGGCAGCTAATGTTTGGACATACATATGGAATTCTGGAGGTTATTCTTCACACAAATTCAACAAATTCTCTTTCTTTGGTTAGCAAATGCCATACTTGTTCAAAGAAATTTGAAAAACTAGTTGTACCTTGAAGACAAAAGTCTTTGTTTGGCTCCTTTGCCATGATATACTAAACACTAAAGACCTGATGCTAAGAAAGAATTTTTATATCCACATGCCACAAATTTTTTTTACTTTGTGGGAAACATATTCTAGAAGCAAGAATTCCTGTTTTCTTTAGTTGTTATTTCAGTATGGCTTGCTGAAATTAGATTGGAATAATATGTTCCACCTTTAAGTGATTTCAACCCGTTATTGCAAGCAGGAAAAACAGCATTTGGTCATCCTTTATTCATGGACATTTTTTGTTATGGAATATTTGGAAAGTTAGAAATAACATCTTTCATCAAGTCAACCCTTCCTCCGCTTGGTTCTGTAATTTTGTTTCTGATCTAGATCTTTTTAGTTTGAGATTGTGTTCTCAAGTTCTTCTTTTGCTTGATGATTGGAGGTCCTCCCTTAGATCGAACTTCGTAAATATTGTACAGTTCTTACCAAGGTTTTAATCTATTCCTTACCATATAGGGCCCTACCCTATGGTTTCCCCTATAAAAAACTTAACCCATTATGTTATCAACATACCGTCACCAGCAAAAGCTGAACATCAAGTGCATCAATGATTGAGTCATGTGGTCAATCGAATAGCTCCATTGATAACTTTGCCTTACTGACTTTTAAGCATGGCACAACAAATTGATGTGCAATAAAAATATATACTCATAACCCACTTAGGCTAAAAATGACCAGGATACGAACATGTCATGGGACTAACCTAAATAGGACAAAACTATGTTCTGCCCACCAATTAACTATATACTAGAGAAATAACCATGTTGCGAGTTATAAAACATATATTGTATGCATTTGAAGTATGATCAATATGAGTCAAAAGGGAAAGTATATAGTGCTTTGTTGCTGCAGGTTTTCGGTAATATCATCGAGGTAAATTTCATTGACCCTCCAAAGCGTCGATTCCTGTTGTTAAATAACATAAAGACCAAGAAGATTGTAATAAAATCTAGCAACAAACCGCATCTACAAGATCAGATAGTTCATTAACCAATGGAAATTATATAAAAAGTTTCACATAATTTGGAGTTCAAATGCAAAATTTATGACTGTTTTAATATAGGTGTCAGGGGTGAACTCGCATATGACTTTTATAACGGCGAGGCAACAAAATTTGTTGCTCAAGAGTGAGATCATACGCTCGTGCTAGGAATGGATCCCACAAGATTAATAATAGACAGATCCTAATTGGGTAAGGATAGCCCTGCTAAAGAGGTTGACAAAAAAAATTATAAAGAGACTAGTGAGAAACAAGTAGATCGCCTTGATGTTATCCAAAACAATGAAGTAGAGAAAAGAAAAGTATCATAAGCTTATGGCAAGCATCAATAATATGCTTGTTGAGATTATATGAAAAGTTACTCATGGCTTGGATTTTGGCTAATACTGAACAAAGAAGGGAAAAAATCAACACCTTGCTATCCAGAAAAGGTGTTTTAAAGTTGCCTTTCAGCTCATTGGGTGTAATGGACTTCCCAATCATTCAATATGCGGATGACACCATCATCTTTCTTAAGTATCCACCAATGCAACTACTTTCTCTAAGGACTACTTCACACTTTTGCTCTTGCAACTAGTCTTGAAGTTAACTTTGACAAACACACCTATGAATGTTGATGATGAAAATATGCAACACCTAACATAGTCTTTAGTTGTAAGATTGGCCCCTTTCCATTCACGTATATTGGCCTACCTCTTTCCATTCACTTAATGAACCAAAAATATATTTAAAAAGTTAGCTTGCTATATCCACCAATATATGTCTTTGAGATGAATGAATGTGATGCTCCAGACTTGCAGCATGTTTAAAATGGCTCCAAATTAGTTTTAAACTTGCTCCAGACTTCCAGACTTATTTGGCTAAAAAAAACTAATTTGACTTTATTAATTCGATTTTTTCCATATTATGCAACCACCTCAAAAATCTCTTTATAATGACATAAACGAAGTGAACCAACTTCGAGGAGCAGATTTCAAAACCTCTCGAAGTCTAACTGATGCGACCATGTTTGGCATCAATATGACTGTCGGTAATCTCTTTTCATATTATGCGACCATGTTTGGCATCGATATGACCAAGGCTACTTCTAATACGATGCTTATATCTACATGGCTCCACCGATCTCCGCCTTCTCCACGACTATCACAATGTTTGCCCGCTGCCTCGGCTTTCGGACATGGCACCATCACATCCAGCAATTAGGCCGCCACCTTGGCTGTTTTCCATAAGTGATGGCATATTCAAGAAAGACATATGCATACATTTACTATGTCTACTCCTACATGTCATGTCGGTCAAAGGAAGGCACGGAAAAGAAACAAATTACGAGGTCAACTCGAACTCTACTCCGGTTCGGCCATCATCACGCAACCAGCATTCAAACAGATGCCCAGACCACATACGAACTCCGTTTTGGAAGTTCTTGGTATCCACGGATAAGCCCACGACGAGACCTTTCCAACGGATCCAACATAATCTCAAAATTCATTCGGCATCAGCAAGAATCATCAAAACAAGTTGCTGCATCAATAATTGGGCCAAACCTAGGCCTTGTAAGCGTGCTGGGCCATGGCCCAAGTGGAGCACGCCCCATGGGAACCCTAGAACGACCAGGGATGCCTCTTGGCCGTCTTTCCCATGATAAATAGGATAGCCGTCGCTGTTTTTAGACTTGGGTTTTGTTTTGTTATGTTTTAGCCATTGCTACATACCGGTATTTCGCGCGTGTTGGTTAGACCGCCTGTTTTATCGTTACAGAACCTCACCATATTGCTTTCAGATCTGATGTTAATTCATATTTGTCAATTGAGTCGGTTGTTAATCTTGTTCTTGCTAGTTCTTTGATCGCTTGCAGGATCAAGGACCTTTGTGGTCAGGTTGATCGCGCTCCGGCGAGGTCAATAACCATCTGGAGTTGGTGTACTGGTCGCTAAGACGCAACGTCCTGGACGGTTGTAGTCGGGCCGTATCGACTCCTACCAGATTGTAGTTATCCTCCTCTCATCGAAAGATCGGGACCCTGCCTCTATCATTTGGAATCAGAGCGTCAGTTTGATCGGTGAGAGATTTCTTGTTCTTTCTTTTATTCTACCTAGAGTCCAGAAAAATTCACACAAAAATATTTTTCTTTTTATCCAAGACAAATCGAGCCTTTTGCTTTGCCGCTTGGTCTTTGCTTGTTGAGTTTTCGGTTGCATCTTGGTCTCGTATGCTGGTTTTAGTGTCTTATTGTTTAGAGTTTTGAGTTCGAGTCACCTTTTTGTCACAGTGGCGTATTCTTCGTGAGTTATTGTTGTGCCGCCGTTTTTCACGCAGTAGTCCGAGCGCCATCAAAATTGTGCCACCTCCTGCCTCGATTCCACCAGATCGCCCCAAATTCCACCACACAAAAACAAACCAAGCTGTATATGTATTCCGCAATCAGCTCGATTTCCACCTTGCCTTGCCATATTTTCCTCACGTGCTCCCACAAAAATAGCCGCAGCCCAAAAAAAACTAGCACCAAAACAGCTGGTGTTTCTATCAAATCCAAATTGCCAATGTTTCCTTCCATGGGCAGATTGCTCCACGTCCATATTGCCATCTAATCTCTGACCGAGACAAAAACTAGATCCCGGTATCACAAAATTAGTTGATTTGTTTCCATCTTTAACAAACCAACTCGCAGCAGATATTTTTATTCCTAACCGAAGGAAAACCATCCGCGCAGCTTGGTCAAACCTTCTTTTCCTAGCCACCGCCTAATCTTCCATAACTAGACCGAGTTGCACATCCAAACATAGCTTCGGCCAGCCCAAAAGAAAAAAGTGAAAAAAAGCGGGTGCTCGAAATAAAAGCCGCACCAAAAACAAAATAAAAAAAGGCTAGTGCAAAAAAAAACACACAAAAAGAGAGAAGGCTAGTGCATATAAAAGAGCCGCACTAAAAGAAAAGAAAGTGAAAATTGTGGAGATTGTTTTGAAGTGTACTAGTTGGATTCTCGTGACGACGTTTGTGTCCCGGCTCGCGTCTCTAGTACGGTTAGGCCTAGGACCAGCACGTTACCATCGTTGAACGATTATTCAACTTCTTTTGGCTAATGTGGTTTTAGCTTTTCATTTGATCTACTTTTAAGCCACCTATAGCTCCACAAAAACTACGACCAATCAGGTACTAGCGTCTGGCAACTGGTACACCATATCTTCGGAAGTTGTTGCCTTGCCGGTTGTGGTCACCACCTATTAAGCTTGGTAAGAATTGGTAAGAGCTTGGTACAACAGGTTGAAAGGAAGTGACTTCTTTACACACATCCTAGTAGCTGACAGGGAATACATATTCTTGTGTTTTTCCTTGTAATGTACAAACCATGACAGGTCTAGCTAGATTAGACGAGGGTGAAGATGAAGATAATTCCACACAATTTGACAAGGTAGGGTTGACATCTTTGGACCGCATGTTCGTTGTGAGTTTATATCGGTCTAAAATGAGTGGTGACATCAACACCAACGATTCTTTTTCTACTCCCGAGCAAGGTAAAAATATAACATTGCCTTCTTATACTAGAATGTTTGATCCGAATGCATTATATTGATTGGAAAATAGCGGTAGACAAACAATTTGGCATGCATGATTTATCAGAAAATAAAAAGATTAGTTTTGCCGTTAGTGTGCTTACTGGTTATGTTTTAATTTTGTGGAACCATGTTTGTAGAAAAGAGAGAAAACCTAAAAATTGGAATGCCATAAAAAAATTTTGAGACTAGAATTTGTTCCTCAATATTATGCCGAGCATTTATTTAACAAACTTCAATGCTTAGAACAAGGGAGTAAAACTGTTAAAGAATATTATCATGCACTATGAATTTGTTTGTTGCGTTGTGATTTAGAAGAATGTGAAAAGAATATTAAAGATAGGTTCTTTCGTGGGCTTAATAAGGATATTCAGAATATTGTTGTTCATGAAACATATAACTCTCTATCACAATTGCTTCATTGTGCCTGTAAAGCTCAAAGTATACATGCACAGAAATCTTTAAATGATCTTTTAGCTTCACTTGAGGCGCCCCTTGTTGCACCTCCTCTTGCAGCTAACATATTGCAGGAAAATAAGCATCGTCAAGACAATGATCAAGGAGAGAACAAAGAGAAGGAAGTGATCAGTGATCTCTCACCTGTAAGCGAAGAGGTAAGTACACCTACAACAGCTGCTGAGGATTTCAAAGGTAATACAAAAGGTGTCATCCTTGCACAAGGTGAGAATGATTTTGACATGCTGAATTTGTCCACTACTCATACTACCATAGAGCAATATTTAGTGGAATCCATTACTGAATTTTCTTTGTTACAAGATAATTTACCTGCTACATCTTGTGATAAAGGAGAGTTGTGCGATAATAATTTACTTATATCTATGTCACAACTAGTGAATAAATATGTTATATTTAATAGTGAACCATATGTTGTTGCTGAAAATAAACATGTTATTCACCATACTATCGAAAAATATGACCTAAAACTTTTGTCTTCTTTAAATAATTTAGGTTACAATGGATTTGATGTTCTATGTGATCTAAATAGTTTAAAGAAGAAAATTTTTTTACAATCAGATTTTCCATGGTTATCATAAAACACTTTTTATGTTATCGTCAAACATAGTGACAAAGGAGAGCATATGGTACATCGTGTTTATATTTGTTCAGATCCGAAATCATCTTTTACTATGCAACAATTTGATTGATCCATAATAAATACTTCTAGTTATCATTCCAATATACATGATAGTTTTCAAAAAAAGGAGTACATAACTATTGATGATATTTGTTCCAATTATTTGATTACAAAAGATATGCAAATTACTTTGCTCCCAATTGGTACTAACATTTTGCAGAAGACTATAATGGAGTCGGAGACGACTCCAATTCAAGAAAGAGAGAATGATGCGACCATGTTTGGCATCGATATGACCAAGGCTACTTCTAATACGATGCTTTCATCTACATGGCTTCACCGATCTCCACCTTTGCCACGACTATCACAATGTTGGCCGCTACCTCGGCTTTCGGAAATGGCACCATCACATCCAGCAATTAGGCCGCCACCTTGGCCGCCTCCCATAAGTGATGGTATATTTAAGAAAGACATATCTCTACATTTACTTTGTCTACCCCTACATGTCATGTCGGTCAAAGGAAGGCACGGAAAAGAAACAAATTACGAGGTCAACTCGAATTCTACTCCAGTTCGGCCATCATCGCGCAGCCAGCATTCAGACGGACGCCCAGGCCGCATACAAACTCCGTTTTGGACGTTCTTGGTATCCACGAAGAAGCCCACGACGAGATCTTTCCAACGGATCCAACGTCATCTCAAAATTCATTAGGAATCAGTAGGAATCATCAAAACAAGTTGCTGCATCAATAATTAGGCCAAACCTAGGCCTTGTAAGCGTGCTGGGCCATGGCCCAAGTGGAGCACGCCCCGTGGGAACCATAGAACGACCATGGCTCCCTCTTGGCCGCCTTTCCCATGATAAATAGGGTAGCTGTCGTTGTTTTTAGACTTGGGTTTTGTTTTGTTATGTTTTAGCCTTTGCTACATAACGGTATTCGCGCGTGTCGGTTAGACCGCTTGTTTTATCGTTACAGAACCTCACCATATTGCCATCATATCTGATGTTAATTCATATTTGCCAATTGAGTCGGTTGTTAATCTTGTTCTTGCTAGTTCTTCGATCGCTTGCAGGATCAAGGACCTTTGTGGTTCGGTTGATCGCACTCCAGCGAGGTCAATAACCATCTGGAGATGGTGTACCGGTCGCTAAGACGCAACGTTCTGGACGATTGTAGTCGGGCCGTCAATATCTACTCCTACCAGATTGTAGTTATCCTCCTCTCATCGAAAGATCGGGACCCCTGCCCCTATCACTAACTTAACATTCAGCTCAGTCAATCCAAACATATTGTAAAAATCCTTTTAAGTAGTACTTAAACGAGGTTATGGTTGATAGCAAACATACCCATAAGTACTTACATTGTGAAGGATCGAGATGTAGCCTAGAGGGGGGATAAATAGGCTTTACAAATTTTCAACAAAAAATAAGCACAACAAAAAATAATATCAGATGTTTCGATGTATATATCAAATATCTATCTCATATTGAATCAGACTATCTGATATTACTGAGTCTAGGGATTAGAGACCCTTAGAAAATTTAGGATACCACGTGCACCAAATAGGGTTAGAGAGGAATAAAGAAAGCGAATCAAGAGAAGAAGGAACCAAAGCTAGAAGGATACGCGAAGAAGTTGTTCCCGAAGTTTGGATCTTTGAGAAGATCGTACGTCTCCGTTGAGACGGCTCAATCACACTCGAGTCAGGGACACTCTTGACCCTTTGCCTCCTAGATTGCACTAAATACTTCCGAATTCACTCTTTGGATCCTTCCCTTTTTAAGGCAAATCCGGCCTTCACAAACATTCATTGCCACTACACCAAGTCTCAGTAGCTCAAGGGTGACTCCTAGCCGTACAGGAGCCCTCAAACTCCAAGAGTAACAAATCCGACGGAAAACCAACTTGTAGATGAGAACAAGTACTTAAGGATGAAGCTCGATCAACACAAAGCCCTCAAAGATTTGTAATGAGAGAGAGGGGGAAGGCGAGACTGTAGGGTTGCAATAAGTGATCAGTTCAGAGTAAATGTGAAAGGCCACCCTAACCCGTGGGGAGAGGGGGAATATATATCCCCACCCACCATGTATCCGTTTGAGTCTGACAGACATCAGATAGTTCGATATGATATATCGGATAGTCCAATTTAAAAGTGAGAGAAATTTGAAACAACGACTATTTTAATGATTCCAGATCTGTCCAAAAAGGAATAAATCAATAAAGAGTCTGAACGTATCAGATAGTCCGATAATATTATCGGATAGTATGATATTTTTGCGTCCTAGAGACAAAGAGGGGTGGATCGGACCAAGCATCGGAACATTTCGATATAGACATCAGATGCTCCGGAGAAAATATTAGATAGTCTGATATTTTTCGTGACCTTGAGGATGGATGACCAAGGATCGAAACAATCCGATGTCAACATCAGACAGCATATGGATTTATACAAAAGACACTCAAATTTGATTGGTGAATAGGTTTTATCAAGTTTCATCAACATTGAGCACTTAGACCATTTAAAAATGATTTTTCGTCGCATAGACCTAAATTAAAATTAAAAGGCCTAGAGACTTAGCACAAATTTTTCCTTTTGCCTTCAATGATTCCATGAGCATCTCACATTCTTTTTCATAGAATTAAAATATGTCCATAACCTCATTAAACATGTTAGTTCCTCAATTGCCCGTCATTGATCACCAAAACTCACATAGAGCCTAAATGCACTTTCACATGAGAGAATTCCCTGTATGCCATTGAAAAAGTTTACAATTCCCTATCTGCCACTCGAAATTCGCTCTTCCTTTACATGCCACCGGTTTAAATTTTTTCTTCCCTTGGTGCCACTCAAGCGGTAAAAAATATAACGGAGTTACAAAATGATCGTTATGCCCTGTCTTTTTATTACGTTATAAAATAAAAAAATTCATAAAAATAGTATAGAATTTATAAAACATGAAAACAATTCTACAGTTTCATAAAATTATGTATAGCCAGATTTGAAAGTAAAAATTAAAAAAAAAAATATAACGGAGTTACAAAATGATCGTTATGGCCCTGTCTTTTTATTACGTTATAAAATAGAAAAAAATCATAAAAATAGTATAGAATTCATAAAACATGAAAAAATTTTCTACAGATTCATAAAATTATGTATAGCCAGATTTGAAAGTAAAAATTTAAAAAAATTGGATTTAAATTTTATTTAAAAAGTATTCAAACCTAGCATGCCTCATGAAAAATGAGAACACAAGCGGAAAATATCAAATGTTACAAATATTTGAATAGCAAGTAGATAATGATCTTACATAAATTTTAAAATTTGAATTACTCAATTTGGAGTTAAAATGAAGGAGATATGATTTTTTAAAATTTTAAGCCGAAGGGGCATTTTAGATATTATTGAACTTTTTAAACGGCTAAAACTAACGGATTTAACGGCAGTGGCACTGAGGAAAAAAAAACTTGAACCAGTGGCATGTAAGGGAAAGAGAATTTCGAGTGACAGATAAAGAAATGTAAACTTTTTCAATGGTACACAGAAAATTCTCTCCTTTCACATTGTGTCTTCCATTTCTGTTGTGACGTGGTTAACACGACCATGACGTAGGTAGTTGGTGCGGACCTTGTTACCTTTCCTTGTCATCTTGCGCGAGGGCGGCCGAGGGCGGAGGTGGGGCGGGCGGCGGCGGCGGAGGCGAGGCGGCCAGGGCGGAGGCGAGGTTGGGGGAAGGCACGGGCTGACGGGAGGATACGGGAAGGCACGGGCAGCGCGGGCTGACGGCGCTTGGTTTTCATCGGACGGCCCTGGTCGTTTGGTTGCATGGGTGCACCGGATGGCTGGGTGCATAGGATACGTTCCCTTGTAGGGTTCACAAAATATTTTTTTTATAATTTTTGAATTTTTTAAAACGTATTTCGAGTGGAGTCACAAATTTGCTATAGTAAAACGCAACTCAACATTAATCTGAAACAAACAAGGCCAAATTGTGTGCAATCCGCAGCAAAGTGACCAGGCTTACGGTACAGGAAAAAATTTTCATTAACTCTGTCATTAGTCTTATTTGGTATCCACTCTGCTGTAGTACTGCTTGTGGTTGAGGATATTGTTGTCTAGCAGGTGCTGAGCGTTGTTGAATAGTGGTGGTGCCATACCGGTACGGCACAAGCGTCACGGCCGGGCTTGCGAGGCTTTGCTATGACCTGCGTGCATCACGAACATATGGAGTGAACTCTGGCTCCCATGGATTGTTGCTGATAGTGTGGGCTCGCCCGTCAACAAGAGAGCATGGGTGAAGAAAAATTGCCGAAAAGCATGGTTGGGGGGAAAATTGCTGAAATAATCAACAGTTAAATGGCAATTAATAAAATAATACACTGCGTAAATAAATTACCTGAATAGCTATGGGTCCCACCACTAGGCATGGCGGGAGCAGAGCTCCCACCACGGGGTGTGGCAAAAGCACTGCTCCCGCCACCCCGTGTGGCAAAAGCATTGCTCCTGCCACCATGCACGGTAAAAGCACTGCTAAGGCGACACGTGTCACAACCGCAGGCGGGAGAACAGAGATTTCACTGCAAAACCGGCACGTCAATTTTTTACAATTCCAATTTTGGCCTTGTTTGTTTTAGATTAATGTAGAGTTGTGTTTTACTGTAGCAATTTTTTGACCCCCACAAAATACGTTTTAACGAGTTCAAAAAATAATGAAAAAAATATTTTACAAACTTTAAAAAGTACTATTTAAAACCCCATAAGAATGACTACAAAACATTACATCATTTGGCTTATACAAAAATAACAAATTTTCATTTAATTTAATTTAATCTGAAACAAACAAGGCCTTTATCAAGTTTTGCAATTCTAATTTTGTCAAGTTTTAGAATTCAAATTTTATGAACTTTTCACGTATGGACATTTCTTGTTTACAATTTTACCGGCCCAATCGTCATTTGCGTAATTTAATTAATCAGTGATTATTTTTTCATTAGTATTTAAATGAGAAAATGCATTGCTCCCGCCACCCCCGTGTGGCAAATGCGTTAGAGAACCGGGATTTCGTTTTGGAAAAACATATGTAACTAAAAATTGTAAGCAGATCGCATTTTCCAGCCAAACCGTCGAATGCATGTCATAAATTATTTGCATAATAACTTTAGTTAATAACGTAACATTTTATGTAAACAGTAAATAGATAATTGCGCTCATATAATCAAATTGAAAAAATAGTCGTGGAGTCACGCTGGGCGGAAGCATCTGGGTATAACCCACCCATTGGAGGCACGCTTTCTTTTTTTGGAATACGTTTGAAAATTGACTAATATGATTGATAAAATTTTTCTTAAATTTTAACAAGTTGTGCCCCACTCTGTTGTTCAGTATGTGGTATTATTTGATTAATTTGTTTACTCCATTGAATTAAGTAGGAAAAATAAAAACAAGTAAACAATATTAAAATTATAAACGGTGATTAGTTCGTTGTGTCGGAGCAAGTAAATGGTCTATGGTTTTAGAGAATTGGAGATTAAATAATAAAACTTTAGGGTTACATGATACAAGCAATGGTACGTATGATGTATAAAACAATCTATCATAGTAGTGCATCATAACTAAACCTACATGTCTTAAGAGATTTAAAAACATAGTTGTGCTACACAATAATCATACTACTAGGTGCAAGCGGGGGTATTTCCCCTTCGCAAATATGCTAGGTCCTGCTTCCCTAGCTCTAGCAGCCCTCTCGCGCTTTCTGGCATGGCCTGCCTCACGTTCATTGAGCTGCTGCTGCTTGTCAGCCTCACGCTATGCCTGCCACTCCTGTTCGGGAGTCTGCTCCGTATCCAAATATTGCATAAACTCGCACAATGCAAGCTAATAAGATTAAAGTTAGCATTTGGGTGTATATGTTCGTTACGGAAGAAATAAGTAAGAAGTGACTTACAGGGTACTTTACCTTGCTCTCCATCTCGACTGTTCGGTCGTACGTATAGTTTGCGCATATCCAACACCTTCTTCCATAAGTGTAGGATATGTCTTGGGACTTTCTTAGAATACAAAGATTTCCGCATAGACACATGGGCGGCTGAACACCTTCTGGGACAGATTCGAAGAGAGACTTCCTTAGTGGCGATGAAAATTTCATGTCACTCCCTTGGTGACGAGAGGTTGTCTGTGACGTGAAGTGGTTAGAACGCTGCTATTTGTGGTGTTCGTGGCTCCTCTCACCTGTTGGTTGTGTTGTTCGGAGTGTGAATGGGTGGGATTAAATAGGTGATATTGGCCAAGATGCTCGAATGGAATAAAACATACGCAATACACAGTTTGAAATGATTTGATGTGTCACTACAAACCTTTGCAGTCATATGTCACTTAAACAGGGACCGCTGGACCATATAGCATGGCACAGTGCAGTGAGAGGTCACGTCGCGTAGAGGGTATGGCACTTTGGCAGTGAGCAGTGGGTATGACACTTTGGCAGTGATGGGTCACGTCGCGCAGAGGGTAGGGCACTTTGTCAGTGAGGGGTCACTCGCGCAGAGGGTAGGGCACTTTGGCAGTGAGGGATCATGTCGCATAGATGGTAGGGCACTTTGGCAACGATTGAATTGACATGACGGGTGGCTGAGATTATTGGAGCAAAGCCTGTCCATGTAGCATTACTGGAGCATTACATTTAAAATGGAAAAAATGTCAAAATAACGTAATATTGTGTAGATTACATAATAACACTTAGCGCCGACACTCCTTGTAGTGTATGCACTTGGGATGTAGTGTCCTGCAGTCTGAGAAGGTCCAAACCGATTTTGATGGTCAGTTTGCTCCGCGGTTGGGACATACCCGGGCTGTGAACTTATGGAGCACGCAGACCCACCATAGTATGAAAAACCCGCCATGTCATCATCCAATAGTCTGAACTCTCAGTTCATGTGCTTGCCAGCAAGCCCCGTGGCAATATCATAGGTTGCTATATGGCAAAAAGGATCACATGTAACTTGGTCATTTACAAAAAGGTCCATGTCTGACACAAGCCGCGTGTACGATACCCTGTCAACTTCTTTCAAACATCGCAACTTGGCATGCAACCATCTATACCCCATGATTGGTCTACATGTTGGGCGGTTACATCGGCATCCACATGTACTAGATAGTAATGGACTGACGTGTTGGGACGATTTAATGAGAAATAACTCCATGACTAGAATTGTACAAGGAGAGGACAACCCCAAATACTGCATTCGGGGCTACCCGCTGGCATGCGACACAAAACTCCCGGTATGTATCGGCCAATATGGCAAACCCCCAACTATACTGCTCATAACTCTCATTAAATATAGCTTCATTCCAAAGTTCTCGAGCTACGAACACTAGGTGAGGGGGTATTGAGTTACCGTTGCCATTTGTGAACATGACACCCGTGAGGAGGTAGTAGAGGTACACCTCGTAGTGCAGCATTACTGTCACATCATCAGCATTCACGGTACACGAACCAGCCTCGGGACGCTGCTTGAGCCATGCCATTGAAACACCGTTTTCGCTACCATTATGTTGAATCCCAAACCTGCAAAGATTTAGAATATTTAATAGGTATAATTTGTGTAGAAATCATAAATATTTAAGTAAAAAGTTTGACAATCACCTCTGTTCGATATAGTTTGTCCATGCGTGCTTGTTTGGTTTGTTCACAATAAAGACCCATCCAGAAATTGGCAACCCTGTGAGCATGGCAACATCCTTTAAAGTAATTGTCATCTCACCAACCAGAAGGTGAAACGTGTGCGCCTCAGGACACCACCGGTCGACCAATGCAATGATAAGCCCCAGGTCAAGTTTTGGGAGTGGTGTTAAGCGGTCATTTCCCTGTGGTACCCCATTGAGAGTAAGGGCCCACGGCAACAATCCGACACGCGCAAGAAACATGGTATACCTAGCGTCCAATTGTTTTATCTGTCGTGATCCCCTCAATCGTAATGGATGCATCTATAAATAATAAAATGTAATGTTAGCCCGACATGTTAATATTAGATAAATCTTATGAAATATGAAAACATGTTCGGTGCCCCGCACCCATTTTAGAGATCTATGGCCGCTATCACATCGTGCGGAGAAAAACTCTGGAACATCCATTTGTATGCTGCAATGATATATTATAGTTATTACATACGATAAAGAAGAATAGATGGATACAGATCTTAATAGTAAAACATGAAGTGATGAAATGATGAATACAAGTCTTTTAGTACAACATGACAATAATACAAGAATTGCTAGCATGATATGTTATTGTCATCCCTAATTAGGATAACGTCTACGGTCATGGCCTAGCTGTTTACATAGACGACAACGACGCAAACCATCTCCACCATCGACAGCATACATATCACCTTCAAGTCGCGTCATACGCAGTCGGCCTTGTGCAACACGTTTTGTAACGGGGAATGGATGGAAGATAGGCCCCTCTGAGTTTTTGTATCCCCTCAATTAATTGGCTCCATCTTAGAAGCCCACGTTTGCCTAATTTCATTCATGGAATAGTACGGGGAGATGTATTGGATGCCATCATTGCCTACAAGATCTCGATAGGCAGCCAATACGTGCGAGCATGGGATGTGTTCGAGGCGGGGCTTATTGCAAGTGCATATAGCCTCAAACTGACCAAGTTGTCAATTCAATTAATTATCTCCCAAGCTAAATCTTGTCACGTACTTTCTCTTGTAGTCCACATTGAAGATGTTATCTATTCTATCATATATTGATGTGTGGTGGAACTGAGATTTCTTTCGACGCCTCTGTAGGATGGCATGGACACGAGGGGCGAACGTGCTTGTGATTTGCATGGCTGTCATACCTCGGTCATGAAAATAATCTCTTGTCCTAAAAAAGTCATCTCAGTGATAGTGCATATTGGTAGGCCGAGCACGCCTCATAGCACATTATTGTATGACTCTGCTACGTTCGTTGTCATCACCATGTATCTCCAATACGATATTTCTTAAATTTACGATCAAACTAAATGGAAACTAACATTGTAAATAAATATACACACTTACCGGGCGCCATCAGTGTCATGCCCATTTCTCCGCTAGTTTTTGCGCTATCCAATAAGCGAATGTAATATTATGGTAAGTGCTCACCTACTGGCCCCCTACTATTTGAACCCCTTTCGTGCTTTTCTCTTCAACGACCATCTTCCTGGTACGTTTGTTAATATCATTGAATAGCGCGTTCAATTTGTGCAGTTGGTTTTGCATACACATTGCCTTGAACTTCTTCACTAACTGCTTGTTCTTAAATGCATTGTATAAGTTTGCCCTTAGATGACGCATGCACCATCGAGGACGCACGTCTGGCCATATTGATGCATCACCCTTAGACAATACATCTACTGCATGTAGGATCCCTTCGTGGCGGTCATAAATGATGCACACTCTAGGTCGATCCATGATAACATGAATTTTCTGTAGAGATAGAAACCACAATCAGCTATCATGGTTATCGCTCTCCACAAAAGAAAATTCGAGAGGCAATATCTGGTTATTCCCGTCAATTGCAAGGGCAGTTAGCAGAGTATCATAGTACCTACCAGTCAAAAACGTCCCATCCACACATATCACAGGACGACAGTGCCGGAAGGCTTCTATGCACTGGTCAAAAGACCAAAACAACCGCATCAAGAAGAAGTGGTTCGGGGCTGACACTTCTATCGAGGAGATATACTGGCTCATGTGTAGAAACATAGCGTGTCCTAGGGTTTCTCTCCTGTATCTTGCGGAGGAGACAGGGAGCCCAATTGTATGATCCTTATAATCCCCGAACAACATTTTAAGTGATTTCTGCTTGGCTCGCCATACTTGGCGATATGTAATTGACATGCCAGTGTGGTTCTGCACCTTAGGCATTATGGAGTGTGGTTTCATAGAGATATCTGCCTCAATAGCAGTTAAAAACATCTGCGCTATGAATTTTGAATCCACATTGCTGTTAATGTTGCGTACCAACTCCTCTGTACAAGCGTGCGGCTCGTACCTACTGATTATGAAGTGTTGCTCATGTTTTACGCGATGTGCCCGAACATGGAATGAGCACTGCGGCTTCTTTATGCACTTCACCTCGTATACAGCGGGCCCAGATCGTGCCACAGAGTGCTCGCACCGAGTGGTGACACCAAAGTTTCTGACAAAGTGTATTACCTCATTCTTCGTACTAAACTCTTGACCCACTGCTATGTCACTATGCATATACCCTCATTTGGAAATATTGGAGGGATCTCTGATCACCATCCAGAGCGCGATAATACGCTATGTCAGGCATCGGGTCCTCTTCTTTCACATCGTTTTCACTCCCTTAGAAATCTTCCCCTATGGTCTGTGCATCTATCCTCCCTCCTTCATTGCGATATCCGGCTCCGTGTCCATGGCTAGTGTCTCGACACCCATCATGATACTACCATTGGGTCCTCCACATACCCTTCCAGCACAGTCTCCTGTGCATCCCCATGTACGATGTTGCTAGGCCCATCCTCGAATTCTCTTGCCTCCGACAGCATGTACACGCCTAATTGGTACCCCTCTTCTACTACCTTATTCACATAGTATGTCCAAGAAGTCCTACTTCTCAGTGGCCACAGATTGTACACGTATATCGAACTATTTGGAACCTGACATGGCCTAACACCGTCTAGAACAAGTTTGTATTCTTGACGGTTTATACGGAGCTTTCGAGCTATAACCCCTCGCCAACATTGCCAACTCTATTGGTAATGTTACTGTGGTTTACAAATGGATGCATGTGTGCATACTTACAAAATTCCCTTGCATTGGTGCGGGCGCATCTCTGTGAAAAATATGTAGCGGTGTCTCCATTTACGTCTGTAACAAGCACATGTTCGTTCATATTAACATGAAATATATGTTTGCTTATATTTAACTATTATTTCAAACATTGGACTAAATGTTAGCTTAGGTGCTTAATACATAATATATCTAATTAAGTGCTGAACATAGAATATAGCAACTGGACATTAACCACTAATTATTAACTATAATGTCGCTAACATAGGTACAATTAAATCACTAATTTACATGGTAATTATAGATTAATTTTCGCAATGCGTTCAATTAAGCAAACAAATAATTGTGTGCAAAAAAATATAGTCACTATTTTAGTAAGCACGGTAACTCTAATTTGTCTCTAATTATATATTAATTTCCGCAATACATGCAATTAAAAATTAATCATTTATGTTAGTAGCTACAAATAAATCACTAACTTCAATTATAATTGTAGGCCATTTTATCGCCACAGGTTGTACACGTATATCGAACTATTTGGAACCTGACATGGCCTAACACCGTCTAGAACAAGTTTGTATTCTTGACGGTTTATACAGAGCTTTCAAGCTATAACCCCTCGCCAACATTGCCAACTCTATTGGTAATGTTACTGTGGTCTACAAATAGATGCATGTGTGCATGCTTACAAAATTCCCTTGCATTGGTGCGGGCACATCTCTGTGAAAAATATGTAGTGGTGTCTCCATTTACGTATGTAACAAGCACGTGTTCGTTCATATTAACATGTGCTTATATTTAACTATTATTTTGAACATTGGACTAAATGTTAGCTTAGGTGCTTAATACATAATATATCTAATTAAGTGCTGAACATAGAATATAGCAACTGGACACTCATTAACCACTAATTATTAACTATAATGTCTCTAACATAGGTACAATTAAATCACTAATTTAAATGGTAATTATAGATTAATTTCCGCAATATGTTCAATTAAGCAAACAAATAATTGTGTGCAAAAAAATATAGTCACTATTTTAGTAAGCATGGTAACTCTAATTTGTCTCTAATTATATATTAATTTCCGCAATACATGCAATTAAAAATTAATCATTTATGTTAGTAGCTACAAATAAATCACTAACTTCAATTATAATTGTAGGCCATTTTATCTCCTTAACAAACTAATTAAATGCTTCAATATAAATAAAACTATTAAACAAAATATCTCCAATTAAATGCTTAGAACAAAATACGCGATTTACTGCATATAGCAACTGCAGTAACACTAATTAACTAATAAATATTAGCTCCCGCCGTGCCGTGAGAGGTACTTACACATACACATACCTGACTACTAACTCTCGAGCTCTATCGGGTGAGGAATGAGTGTGAAGGCTTGGTGAGAAATGAGTGTGAGGAATCGGGTAGGACAGCGATATATATACACTGAATTTTGTGATCACTGTGACGTCTAAACTCTATTAATTAGCGTAAATCGCGTGTTTACTGTTCGATTAAAAAACCGTGCGTTGTTGGTGCATCCTACTCCACGTATTCCCGTCGGTGGAGCAATATTTTATTCAAGAATTGACATTGTCTTGTCGGTCGGGCTACAGCAGCTTTTAATTACCGTGCTAATCTCGTTCACGTGGTGTGTGCAGGCACGCAGACATGCAAGATTCCCTATGCGACGTGTCTGTAATTCAGCGAGCTGCAGTGGCGATGATCTAGCGTGCGTCCGCCAGGTGGCATGGCGGGAGCAAGCGGTCGGCTGCCGTAGCCACACGGGGTGGCGGGAGCAGGCTTAAACCATGTCGGGTGGCAGGAGCTCTGCTCCCGCCATGCCGTGTGTCGGCTGCCGTGCCCAACGACGGGACTCGTTGCTATTTAGGTAAATAAATTATGCAATGAATTATTTTATTAATTGCATTTAACTGTTGATTATTTCAACAATTTTTCCAATGGGTGGTGGCTCAGCAGATAGCGGCACGGTGAGGTGCCCCCCTGGGCAAGGAGCTTGAAGACTGGGTGACCAAGGTACAGAGCGGCAGCGACGAGGGCAGTGAGGTGCATTCTGGTTCGAAACATCATCATAATATGTGTGAAATTTGGTTCTCGGTGGTGAAACATGAGTTAGCTTCTTCAGTGAAACATGCGAGATATTATTGGTAGCTTCTTATCGAAACATATTTGTTTTCGCTCTTGTGAAACATATTTGTTTTATCACTACATATGCCTCATTTATACTTTTGCCATATTTCATCAGTACTTCTCCATATTACATCAATACTTTCGACATGTTTCATTAGTATTTCGTAAATGTTTCATCGGTCAAAATTGATATTTCGGGTAGTACTTCACCATGTTTCTTTGCATGTTGCCATGATTGATCATTATTTCTCCATGCATGTTTTATCAATACTTTATTCATGTTTCTTCACTACTTAGGCCCTCTTTTCAACTTAAATTAAAACTAAAATCTACGGCTTGAAATTTGTGGTTACTGTGTAAGCCATACATTGTAGCGCTTTACAGTAATATTACTTTGGTAAATTATTTGAAAACCCCATATAGCTTAGGTAATTTATCTAATACCCCCTTACGACTTGATTTGCATCTAGCAGCCCCTTATAAATAACAAACACTGACTTTTAACCCTGAGGCAGGGCAGTTTCGTTGCGACATATATGCCACGTCATTGCCACCAGATGGAAGGGGTTTAGGGGAGGATGATAGCACATAGAGGATGGAACCTAAGGGATGGATTAATCCATAACAGAGGTGGCCAACAGGCCGGCCCGGTTCGACACGGTTTGGATCCGTTTGTTTCATTTACTGTGCGAACCAGGCCAACCGGGCCAATGGGCCTAGGTCTCAGCTCATGTTCGGTTCGCACAGTAACCGAACCGAACAAGGTCGGCCCGGTTTTATATGAGTTGGTTTATTTTATTTAAAAATATCTAAATAAATTAAAAACACTATATTTTACAAATATACACTATAAATTGCGTAAATACACTATATATCATTAGAAATCGCACAGTTTGTGTTACCTCAACCTTACCACTTGTGTTGAACCATTCCATTGAGTAAGGTTGCTGAAGTGGAGTCATGGTCAAGCCAAGCTTCTCGACCATATGTAGACTTGCAAGGTTGCTACAGTTGCCTCCATCAATGATGACATGCACCGCACGTTCTTGTACAACAAACTTAGTTTGAAATAAGTTGTTGCGTTGATTTTGACTTGCATGCTCCGGTGGTGCACTAAGTACATGTTGAGACATAAGGCTCATGTATTTGTCCGTCATTGCAGCCCTCAGGTGCACACCATCTTGTTCATTCTTGCCTGTAGGGTTAGTCGCAGGAATAGCAAGCACATTCTTATCTTTACTAAATGAAGTACACTTACTATCCTTCTTTTCAGGTGATGCAGACTTCAATTCTTTTCTTAATGGTGTCTTCTTATCCTTGGTCGAAGGAATAGTCCCATGCTCGACCTTTCCAACTTTATGTTCCCAACTTCGCCATCTTTCCTCGAAGTCATGACTGATTTTTCGCATGTATTTCTTAATTGCTGGCGGAATGCTTGGATCATCCTCGAAGTAGTAGAGGTCATCATTTTTTTGTGAACCTGTCATTATTAGTAGTAGACAAGAAAATACACAAAGGGGTGTATAACCTTTCTACTAATAGGAGCTGAAATTGATAAGTCTTCACTCTCAAAGCTCTCACCAAGCTTTTACAAGTTCTTACCCTGCACCTTGTCAAGATCAATCAGTGGATGACGGTAATCTGCACTCAGGGGTGAGAAAGTGATTGCAAGGTGTTTTTCCTGTGGTTGGTAGTATGTGGAGCTTGGACAGGTCTCAATATATAGAAATGAGATACTATAACCACACTAGTTAATACAAGTTGAATAAGCGTTCAACGACGGTACTTGCTGGTCCTAGGCTAGACCGTGCTAGAGACGCGAGCCTAATCACAGACGTAGCCACAGAACAACTATTGAAACAGTGCAAAGAAGCTCCACAATTTTTATCTCTTTTTTTTCCTTCTTTCCCTTTTTTTCACTGAAGTTGTTTATTTTTCTCTCTTTTTGTGCGGTTTTTTTTTCTTTAATTGCACTTGCCTTTTTAATGGATTTTAGTGCGGCTTTTTTTAAAAAATTTTGCACCGGCCTCTTTTTTTTTCTGGACTCTGGCAGCCGAGCTATGGATGGATGGGTACCGTAACTGCTGCTCAATTTGGAAAGTGTGGGGTCGCAGCTACAAAAAGGAAACTGACCAGCTATTTTTGGAGATGCGCAGCTCTGTTAGGGGAAAAATCATGTGTTGTTCAGTTTGTGGAAGGCACGGCTTGACCAGCAAGGAAAACGTGGACCGTGGATGTTTAATGAAGGAAAACAAACCGGCTTAATAGGTGGAGGCAGTCACGATCTGTTTTGCAAGGAGGTTGCTTGCTGGATTCGGTTTGGCTATTGATGGAAACCAACCGGGCTGTTATGTTAGGGTGACTTGGCCAGCAAGCAAAGTGTAATCACGGATTGGTTATATTTGGAAGATGTGGCTGAAAAATATGAAAGCTATCACCGGATTGGTTTTACTGAAATCAAAGGATGGCGTGGGATTTATGCAATGGCGGCTGAAACTTTTGTGGACAAGATGCACCGACTCACAAGAACACGACGAACACTGTGACAAAAATATGACTTGAACTCGAAACTCTAAATATCAAAACACTAAGACCAACAACGACATGACGATGCAACACAAATTCAATAAGAATTAAACTATTGCATAATAGTAAAGGCTAAACAGGGCTCGGATCAAAGGGAAGACACACGATAATTTTTTTTTGTAGGCTATTTTCTAGACTCTAGGACGAACAAGAACAGATCTAAAGCAAGATAAGGGGTGTTCTCACCAGGCAACCGTCGCTCTGATACCACTTGATGCGCACGAGGTCAGCCCGATCTTCTGGTGAGGAACGATACGTCGGTTTGATGTACAACGAAGTAGATAGATCGGCTACTAACCACGAGATCAGCAACCAAGCAATCGCAACGTCATCTCGCTGAACCGATCAACCAAGTCGAAACCCGATCGATCCTTGAACCTGCTGCAACCGAGAACAAGCAAGAACAAGGTGATAGCAACCGAGATTAAGGCCCCTTGACGACGATGATGGAACAGAGTCGGTCGTCGTTGAAGCAGTCGAAGATAAAGGAGGGGCAGCGGTGACACTGATCGTATCTACGCTGGCGATGTCCTCGTCACTCTTTCACGGAAGAAACTGGTGCAACAAAATTAACTAGTCTCTTTCACGGAAGAAACTGGTGTAACAAAATTGACTACCCCAACGGACAAGCCAACGTAGCATGATATCTACAAATATTTGCCGATCACAATGACAATGTCAACCACACAAAATTTGAAATCTACCAAATTACAATCAAATTGATAAATAAACTTTCTTTGGGACATTATCACCAACACCAACATCAACTAATATAACGCTAACAACAAATATGCTACGCCAACTAAGATTACCAGATCAAAATTCCCAACACCAATTCTCACGATCACCAGGTGATAAAAAAAACGGAGAACACGACCCAAAATTGACTCAGCGTTACAAATTGTGCCGCACACAAGTGGCAAAAATATAAGACAATATATTTAGCGGATGACTTGTGTTAAGTCCCTCAGATTGCGAAGCCCATTCGGCATGTACTCATGTCAATTCGCAGGAATGCCCTCTTGTGTAGCCTCTGATCTGCAGTTGCAAATTCAATGTTTAGCCATTGATTATCCAAGAAATACAAGAATGCAACAAAAATGTTGACAAAACAGAAAAATATTTAATGAACTAGACATATATAGAATATATACTGTACAAAAACAGAAACTTGAAATACAATATAGGTGATGAAGAGAAACAGAATATTTTAGTTACTTCTAAATTTACTTTCCACTGCATATAAGAATATGATTCAGCATTATATAAAGCAAGGCAGTTTAGACTACCCAAAAAATTGTTGCCTCACTGGAAATACATCAATGAACAGAGAAATCACAGGCAACCTAATTTTATCCAGAAAACTAGTAAGGTGGCCTTTCATCCATGTATTGTGAAGGGTACGAAATGTGACTAGCAAGTCTTTATGTGCATGCTCAGACAGTTGATGTTATTGGGATATGAGGTCCGTTTGGAGCAAGGATTGGATAACTTTGATGGGTATAATTGAACTACAGGCTACAGCACCACTCATATATCCCATATTTCCAATCCCAGTCCGAATGTATCTAACATAAAGAATTGTACTAAAAACTAATATCCCAGTCATAACCAACCTCAACATATTACAAGTCTATTCCAAATCACACTGTGCATTCAAATGCCAAAGGGAAACAAGACAACATTGCAAGCTTGCCTTCTTTAAGGTGGGGAGGAATCACATAAAAACATCACCATAATGATGTAGAAAACATAGCAGCAACATCATATGTTAACTACAATATGAATTGCTGAAAATGGCTTGTATCATCCGCACCCAATTCACAATTTAAATTTCATTTGTAAAGTACAATTTAACACACTAGACATACAAGTTTGCAATGCAAAATCAATGTTCTAAAAATCAGGATTAATTGCCTACAGCACATAGTTGCAATTTCACCCTAGTCAGCCCCTAATCGGTTAAAACACCAATTTATCCTGCTCAAAACCAATTAGGCCTGAGTAACTCTAGGTGAAGAGTCAGCGGTGACCGGGAACGATGAAGAGGCAATCAGGGAGGCTTCTTATTATACTACGTAAGTCCACTGACTAGTTCTAATTAATCCCCTAGTCAATAGCTCACAAACGAATTAACAATTAGCAATATCTTGAACCATGTGCAAAATATGACAGCATATAGCCCTCTTTGATCCCTTGTTTAGTTTTAGATTTTGTTGGGTTTGCAATATTTGTTGCTTCTGTATAGAACAGTAACTTTAATTTTTGAAAATAATTTTTTCAGGACTTTTCATGATTTTTCTCAAAGATCTCAAAAATATTTTTAATAATTTATTTATCCTTTTCATACCACTTTCAAAGGTGGTCAAATTTTCCAAACTAAAACTAACTAAACAAGGGATCATCGAGGGCCTAAGTGATATCTTGTTTTGCTTTGCAAGAATATAACAAGATTGTATAGATAATCTAAAATGGACTTATGGAAACCTGAGATTAGGAAACTTAACCAATTGCCACAAGTTACCATAGTTCTCATATTGTTAGAACTTAGTATGTCATGATACTATAACTACATTTTAATTGCTACATATACATCTGCAACTGGTAACTACATTCCAAATGCCATTCTTATCTTCAGTGTGAAAGAATTCACAATCCCCATGCATTAGCCTTAACCAAAAAGTGCAAAAACAATTATATAGCTCAGTTTTATTTTCATTACGAGAGAAATCACTATTGAATAATGTGCACTGGTATTAAATATCTAACTATTTAATAACCATAGAAGTGCAGTAACTGTAGGTATCACTCGATGTCTACTTTTAATGTGGAAGAATTCACCATAGAACAAGTGCGCTAAATATTATGTATCTCTCAGTCTTATTTTTGGTGCAGAAGAATTAACCGTAGAACAAAGTGCACTGATATTAAGTATCTAACTATTTAGCACTTGCTGCACTTCTCATACTTCCAAGCACAAATATATAATTCTATGCTAATCCTAAATAGAATTTTCACCAGGACATCTTGTTAGGTTAATACCTCCAGAAGCGTATTGTAGTTTAACATGATTAGATTGTAACACACATCCACAACAAAATTTCGAGATGCTATGTACATATTAAGCTTCAATGTATTTCACATTTCACACCGAAGAAAAAAAGGAGGGGTTTGCAATCTAGAATTTCGGAAGGAATTGATCATGTACCACAGCATTACTTAGCTAAACATTTATGATGATTAATGCCATGAAAAAATAGAACAGCTAAGCAAATAAAATTAAAGCATCATGCTTCAGGTATTCAACCATGCACATCAAATTGCTGATTATGCTCCTAAAAGATAAGCTACAAGCTGCAATTCCATCTTCCCAGAAAAAATGTAATACAACAGTCAAATCAAACATCACCGGCATACCGCATAAATCTATAAACATTCAAGTTATGCGGCATGTGGGCAGCTCATCATCCCAACCATGCAGATGCTATCATAACACAGCTCGTCTCTATGCATGTGGGCACATTACAACGCATAAGTATACAGTAGTGTTTTCATTAAATGCCATATGTAAGCAACCGATGATAACATAAAGGTTAGGGATTGACTTCCTGGCAGGCAATTGGGTTCCTATAGGGCTGCCCAGGCGAATTTCTGGGCCGCTAGATTGAGATCCAACAGCCCAAATCTCTCCTCTCTCTTTTCTTCCCCCTCCCTCTCTCTCCTCGTGTCTCTCCCCCATGCGTGCCTCTGCATTTCACCGCCGCCGCTGCTCCACACGCCTCCGTCTCCGGCCACCGCCTCAGCCGACAGCACCGCCGCCCGCTCTACCTCCTACCCACCCACTGCCGGCCGGCCCCGCCCACCCTAATCATGACGACGGCGACCCCGAGATCCACCCGCCATCAACTGGCCCGGCCACCGTCTCCCCCCAACTCCCGGCTCCGGCGGGGCCGCCTCCGCCACCGCCGCCGCCCTGACGAACCCACCCAACTGCCAGGCCGCAACCTCCACCCAACCCTCAATCTAAGCCCAAGGAACACTAGGGGCCCCGAACCCCCAAACCTGAATCCCTAACCCGGGTGGCGTTGGCTGTCATCATAGAGATAAAGAAGAAGATGGCCCACAGGTACATGTGCTCCCCCTCCCTCCTTCATCCCCCTCCAAATCACCTGCAATGGAGAAGAATTGGGCAATCGCCTGGCTCGGGTGAACTGCCGCCCAGGTGACTTCCATGGAGCAAAACCATAAAGGTTAATTGAAATTTCAGATTGCATAAAAAATTGAAGTTGAATATCTCCCCTTTTACAATAAAAAATCATCGTAAGGACAGCTCATACCAACACACTGCCAGCTATGATCAACAAAGGCAGCTTAATAAGAAAATATTAATAGACAAAATTTGCGGAACATAAGCATGGAGCAAAAACATTAATCTACCATGACTAGAGGGCAAAGGCATGCAAAGATACTGAAACAGACAATTGAATTTAAGTTCAGAGGTGAGAGATCAGTTATCAGACCCTTCTTCAGATTCTCCAGTAGACTCAATTGCATCAGGCTTTCTCCAGGCTCTGTCAGCACGGCTCTCTGGTTGACTGTTCCCATTCTCCTCACCTGAGACCGGGGAACCCCTCCTCCCAAAGGACCTCCTCTCAGGAGGTGCCTCCTGCACCTTCATCGCCTCAAGCTTCTCATCAATCTTCCTCCAGTCCTCACCCTTTGCAGCAAGCACCTCCTCCCGTGGACGGGCTGCCCCAAAAGGGTTTGAAGTCCTGGTTTTAGGTTGAATCTCAAGTTTATCTTCCTCTTTATCCTCCTTCCTCCAGTCCTCGCCCTTAGCAGCAAGCACCTCCTCGCGTGGACGGGCTGCCCCAAACGGATTCGAAGTCCTGGTTTTAGGTTGAATGTCTAGCCTCTCCTCCTCTTTGTCCTCCTTCTCTGCATCATTGCTATTGACAATCGGCAAGGTCCGCTTCTGCAAAACCAAACGCGGCCGGGCGCCACTGCTAACACCACCACTGCTCACCTCCTCCCTCTTCCTTCCCCAGGAATCGGCATCTGGACCACCATCCCTATTGAAACCCCAAACTGATCCACCCCTACGGCTATCAGACGGCGGTGGAGGGGGCGGAGCATAACCCTTATTGGAGACCCAGCTCGCGGAATCATCAGCGCGCGCGTCTCCCCCGAACGAGATGCCACGGTCCCTGCGCTCCAGAGGTGGAGCGGGCGCCGCCCTCTTGATAGACACCCAGTCGTCGGCGTCATCAGCACGCGACGACATCGAGTCCCCACCAAAGCCTCCCATCCGCTCCCTCCTCTCCAGCGGCTTCTTGCCGGCACCCCAGTCATCCGCCTCGTCGGCGCGCGACGGGCCAAACTCCTGGGGTCCCCCCAGGCCAGATCCGGCGCGCGTCGGATCGTCGGAGCCGCGGGTGGTTCCACCCCAGCGCGCCCCAAAGCCGCGCGCGTTGGCGAGCTCCTCCTCGGTGCGCTCTCGGGGGCCGGTGGGGAGGCTAAGAAGCTCGTCATGGGTAGGCCCGCGGGAGGCGGGCGCCACGAACTTGGCGCTGTTGAAGGCGGTGAGGGAGACGGCCTGGGGCTTCTTCTTCTTGGGGACCTTGGTGGTGGCGGCCGTGGCGAGGGAGGGGAAGTCGGCGGCGGGGACGGGCGGCGGCGGCGGCGGGAGGTCGTCCTGCTCCTCGGCGGCCAGGGCCCAGGAACCGGGCTTGGCCCACGCGGAGGCGACGGCCATTTTAGTCGGCTGTCTGCGTTGCGCTCTTCGCTGTCGGCGTGCGCGGCTGGAATTTAGGGATTTCTGGAGGAGAGGCCTCAGGCTTGGTGGTGGCTAGGGTTTTTATAGCACGGACTGGCTCGTGTTCGTGTGGGCCGTGAGCGTCCCGGAAAGGAGAGGCCACAGTCCGTATCCGACTTGCCTCTGAAAAAAAAAAAGTCCGTATCCGATCCTGACTTCGGTGTGATTTGTGGTATTCCTTTCAGAAAATTATCATAAATCAATTGGACGATAGGACCTAGTCACCAAACAATTCAGTGTTCGTACCTTACCAAAACATCGTCCAAAATCGATTATTAAAAAGATAAAATTGGCGACGAGCGCTCAAAATTTTATGTACTTACGTAAAACTAGTTGGTTGTCCGTGCGTTACAACGGAATATTACAAATAGAATAAAGTCACGATTTGTTTAAAGTAAGAATTATTAGCACATTACATAGGACAAAGAATCATTAGCAAATATGTCCGTGCGTTGCAACGGAAAAAAATAAAAAACCCCGCCCAGCTTTAGCCCCATAAGAGCATCCCCAGCAGGCCCCCTAAACAGGCCTCTATTTCAAAAAATTTCAAATGCAGCAGGAGGGAATTTGATGCATGTGAGAGGGAATTTGCACTGTATCAGTTACTGTAGCAGTTACTGTAGCGATAGAGGAAAATTTAGAGGCCCTGCTGGGGATGCTCTAAGTATAGCCCAAAGAACCTAACCCCATAAGCATGGTTTCAATTTAATCAAATAATCACAACTTAATTTTGTTTAATGAAAATGAGATGCCACATGAATTCAACACCAAACCTTTGTCACAACATGGAAAAATATTTAGGTCTAATTAGCTTTAAAAAAATTACATTATCCAAACACATTTTCAAAAAGGATTTCTAATCCAAAACACAGTGTACTGTTTTTCTCTACCACTAAAGGATATATCTACTTGTTTGTTTGAATAAATCACACTTGCACGCTAGGTTGATAGGCTGGAGGCTAATAAGCACCGCATTTGTGACTTCAAATAAAACCTGTAGCGGCAAGACATCAATTTATACACGACAAATTAACAAAAGAAATTCAAAACATTGGATCGGGGCATCCAAAATATTCATAAAAAATACATACAATAGAAGGAATACATTGTTTCAATAAAATAACAACATAAATCTTATCAAATATCAAAAAGTAGGTACTGCAAGTCTACAACATGTTAGCTACTCATGAAAATAAAAAAATAAATTTTACATGCCTTTGTCAAAATATTATGCACACAAAAATCTTATGTCACTCAAACAACATTTAGTAGGAAAATGAAAATAATAATGCTAGTCCTTGCAATACAACACATCACCATAGCTTCACATCTGCTGGCCTCACCTCCTCCACTGTCACCACATATATGCACAAGAATTGTGGCACATCCAAAATGGCAACAAAAAAAAAGATAGGGATATGAACATCCAAAATTTTCAGAAAAATGGAATAGAAAGAATCCAATATTTCAATGAGATAACAACACAGATCACTTCGGGCATCATTGTTTCAATGTTTAATTACTAACACATAAATTACTATTTCAACTCCAAATAATTGTTAACCCACCAAAAAGAAGACCTGATACTAATTACATGATGCTCATGTTAGTTTCAATCCAATTTTGCAAGGCTCAAGCTTGGTACTTTAGAGACGTTACCTCAAGTAAATATCTACTATTGATCTTATGAATTGTCAATCTAACAACATTCGGTGCTCAAATTGCGACAAACAAATTATTCTTCATAAGCATGCACTATCACATGTAAATATCCTTCGACAAACAAATTGCGACAAAGCGCAAGGACATAACATCTTTGTAATATACTCGTCTGTTAAGCAACAACACTTGAAAAATCTAAAGTTAATGTCTTTGCAAGACTGTTCGACATGTAGCGCTAGCCTTCTAAAAACAACAATTTACGCATAATTTGGTAATATCAGTCTGAGAAGTACATACATTCAAAAATACCATATGGCCATGCATAGTTGCCATTCTTCTTCAGTAGCATGTAAGGGCGATCAAATTCTGAATATAGAGATCACCCTTTTTAATCAAAGCATACGTGTTCACTTATATGATGTACATAGAGATAGCAATACAGTTTGTATTTGTTGAATAGATATGTTTTCAAATGCTGCCTCAGATACCCGTTAATGAGAAACTTACCATTTAGCCTGCCATCAAGACCATCGAATAGAACAAAGCTCACAAGGCACATGCTTTTCATCATGCATGAGGTTATTAAGCACTATATTGATTCAATAGGGGAGGCATTACAGAGATACTAATAAGATGCTTACCATAAATGAGTTATTTGGATTAGCACAAGCTCTATATTATGTGTAGGATGCTACAACTGACTTAAACCTTGTCCAAAGTTAGGATTAGCTTATGCACAAGAAAGATTTGCAGGAGCAACTCCCGATGAGTCTCTGCCTGACGGGCAAGGTAGACGTGAAGGGAGGAAGAGAATGCAAAACCTATGGGAAATATGAAACAAAGAGAAGAAAGATACATCATTTAATCATGTATGAATCAAGATATGGATTACAGAAGCTAATAGGAACTGATTTAATGGACCATCAATTTTTGGACACGATATTCGGGTACAGAAGATAATCATGCATTGAAAGGAACATGCCATAGATCAATCATAATGATGATTGTACCACGTCTTTGTTCATATACATATGATAACGTCGTTTATCGGTTCTCTAAATAAATGTCATGACTTTGTCTATTGGGTATGACTTAATTGTGAAACATATTATTAAGTGACATTATTCTAAACAGGTCCCTGATCCATATCATTACGAGGAACGGTTATGATTTGATCAGCATACATATTGATTGCCATAGATATAGAGATATTAAACCAATAGTATGGACGCATGTTGGAGAACATGAGCAGTCGGACAGACCTACTTCAAGACGCTGTGAGTTGTTACCTCTTATAGCGTCATCAGCGTATAGTCTCGAGTGGTACGCCTATATAGTCATTAGATCTGAGATTGTCATTGATGCCCAGCATATTGACTCGTACGCTTTGGTATCATCAAACGCTACACCGTAACAAGGTAGTTATAAAGGTGACTACTGGTATGCCACGATACATAGTCAGGGGTGTGATAATCAAGATAGGATTTGCCCCTGCTCGATAACAGGAGAGATACCTCTGGGCCCTTCGTGTGGATGGATAGAGAAAGCGCACGGCGTGCTAATATGACTAAGAAGTTAGTCATGGTCCCAAAAAAATTATGCGGAATGCGAGAATACGTGTGCACGGTCAGAAATAAAACACAGGCCAGCTGCACAAGGGAGAAGAGGGAGTGGAGATGTGGCATGTGTCATCGATAATGATTTTTTTTCAATTTTTACGGTTTTATAATATCAAACTTACAAATGCTGGCAACAATTATACCATGTTAAACTTACGGCTAAAGATAGTATCCATCAGAACCCAATATGAAAAGCTCACATCTGTTATTTCTTTGTGCCAGGACCATAGTGCAAATTATCCGAATAGAAAAATTCGATGTAATACCCGTCTCGTGTGGAGCACGAGCCCTCCCCCACTATCCACCCTTCGCCGTTGTCCCTGCTTTCCTCCTCTGCTCCGGTGCTCCCTGCGCTGGCGCATCGGGAGGGAGGCGACCACGCGCCCCCAACCTCGTCATACCATGGATCCGCGCAACCACCAGCCGCAGGAGGACGGCTTCTTCCACCCACGTGACGGCGCCTGCCCTGCCGACCTCAGGTCGTCTCGCGCACACCACTTCTTGGTTCTTCAGTTTTCTTCTTTCTTGATTAATTACGACTATTTCCCTACCCTTTCTTGCGTTCAAGTTCTTGAGCTCGGTTCGAGTTGGGAGCCGCTTTGATGGGAGCTCTTAGTCGCCTCCTGCGCAAATCTGAAGAGCGGTGGGATGTGATATATTAGGCGGGTTCCGAATGTTAATTTGATGACGCAAATCGAGCAGCTTTCTTCCCCGATCGTCGAATTGGGCGGACTTCTTTGACGTTGGGAAACCAATTTCGGTGGTGCGTTGGGTGTAGCTCTTGGTATTCCTTGCATAGCACTTATATAATCCCATGGGCAAGAAGCATGTCTTAGTGCATAGGGTTTGTGGGCACTAAGACAGGATAAGCTTGAGTGGAAACGCTGTCTATGAATAATGGTCTTGGGATCAACAGTTGAATATATACTAGGTCCATCTACTTGACCATGTGTTTATGTGATTTTATACAAAATTAAAGCTACTCATACAACTATTGTTTCTTTTGTTCACAGTCAAAGGACGGAATGCAAAGTTCAGAGTTCAGTTGCTGTGCGTAAGGTTCAAAAGGCTGATCGTGAGAAAATGCGAAGAGACAAATTAAATGATCAGTTCCAGGAATTGGGAAGCACACTTGGTATGATGCAGTTCTTTGTCTCAAGTAGAGAGCATCAATTACTTCTTGTAGCCTTGTAGTTATAGGATGCCCAATTGCCCATTGCCCAGGGATTTTCTTCCCTCTGGTTGCTTAAATCAGTTTTGATGTAAATATATTTACCATCAAGTTGCAGTTTCCACAGACAAGAAACGTATTTTTAAGAACTAAATTTGCAAGAGTGATTACCTTAAAGCACATGTGAGTTGGAGGTTACATAATCTATGTGTACTACCAACAAATACTCCAATGCTTTGTGTAATTCCCACTGCCATGCAACTGAGCTGCATGTCAAGTTATTCTGGTCCTCTCATAGAATTTTAGTTCTTTAGCATTTAGACTATGCTACAATAGCAAGAACGGACAAAGTTACCAAATTAAATAATCCGTAGCATCGGTAATACCACTTTACTTGATAAACCTTATTGCAAACTTATGTGGCACTAGTGATGGTGGAAATTCATTTATACCACTTTAAAGTTCAACCTCTGTTCAACACATGGCACCTTAGGAGGATGTGCTTGAGACATCTCATGTTTGGTGTCAGGGTTTGGAATTTTGTTTTCCCCAATTTGGCCCCTCCCTTTGAAGAGCTAGCCACTTCCTTATTTTTCCCTAAACAACCTTTTCTTGTTAAGTTAATATGTTTCTAACATATTGAGTCATCCCTATTGCCCATATGGCATGCCTAGTTAAAATCAGAAAGCATCTCAATTTTGATCTTACCGGATGTAAAAAACACTGGTTCTCTATGGTTGCTAGATACTTCCCTGTTTCGAGTAGGAACTTAACCATTGTTGGTGTGACAGCTCTGTTATCCTTTCCTGCTGAATTCTTCTTAGGTGTACCCTTGTGCATGTATAAAGATGTTTACTTACTGGGTTTTCTGGAAATTATTTGGTATTTCGGTGTAAGGTTGTGCTGTTCAATGGGAGCAAGTTGTGGGCCAGTTGATCTATTAAGACTTTTTAGTTCTGACAAATATCTATCCATACGAGTGAGAAAATATATTATGATGTGTTAATTTTAATCACGGAGAGAAATAGAATTTTGCATGTGACTATGTTAATTGGTGGGAACAAAATCTTATTATGATCTGTATGATTTTATCATGTTAGTGGATCAGAAATATGAGCCAATGTTAGTGTTTTGGATATGATTTTGTGCTAGTTTACTGTGATGAACCCAAACATGCTTGCTATCATTGCAACCAATCTCACCTACCCCACTCAGCATGTATGAACACAGGAGCATGCTCAGATTTGAAAATAAATTAGAGAAACAGTTCCACTATAAAGCTATGGAAAAGTAATACTTAATATAGTATCTCAAGGTATATTTTAAAGTTATATTGCATACTGAGTTTCATAGATTATAGAACAAGTGTATGGACGTTTGCTTCAGTCTTGATATGGATAATCAGAGATTATAATTTTTTCATATCCCTGGTTATAGAAGTACTCTAATGTCAGCTTGCTCCAGAAGGTGAAATTTTATTTTTGTTATAATCAAACTATAGCAAATCATCAACCCTGAAATTATCGGTGCTAGTTGAACATGGTTGAGTAATTGAGTTTGAGCTATTACCAATATTGTACCATGTAGCTCATATCATGCCCCATTTGTCAGACCTATTGATTGAGAAAAGGTTTTGAAATAACTTGAAAATTGAAATTGTACTCGGTCAACTTTAAAGAAGTGGCAACGTATGCACAATTGCATGACCAGTAGTGTAACTGCTTTGTTTATGTTCATCTTGGTTGATCTCGTACATGTTTATATACATCTTGGTTGATCTCGTACATGTCCATTTTTAATCAAATGGAGCCGAATGATCTTTTATTCTCTGGCTTTTGATTATTATGGGCTAAAACAAAATGGCATAACAAACTATCTATACTTCTTTTTATTATGAAGTTATAGAGAGTTCTCTAGTATCACCAAGGGTCAAACGGAAACAACCACTTTATGATTTTTAATCTCAAGGGTAAGGTTGCGTACACCGACCCTCCTTTTACCCCGCTTTTGTGGGAGTTTCCTCAAAAACATTGGGGTACGATGATGATGCTGATCTCATACATGTCCTTGCTGAACACCTTTTCATGTTTTTTTTTCTTTAGCCATTGTCTCCAGAATAGGACTTGAGATAGGGTGGTAACTATGTGAAACAACAGAATCATCAGTAGTCAGTATGCTACCATAGGGTGGTAGTATTTCCATACTTGTTGTTTCATGCTTTATTAACAACTCATATAACACTAATAGAATTTGTATGCATGATTTTCAATAGTCTATCAATCATGCACGTTTGTGTGTTAAAATTGCATGCACACACTATTTTTAAGCCTGCAAATTTGGGGAAAACTTCTCTAATTTATAGTGTTTTCTGTGGGACAGCACTTGAATAGGCAAAATTGGCTAAAGGTGCTCTAAATTTAATACATTTTGTGTGGTCATGATGGTACAATGTTCGTGATGAAGATGGGTGAGTTGGTGACAAGCCCACATGAGGTGGAGCAGCCTTGAAAGGGGGGATCCAGCGAGGAGGCGCCTGAGCAAGGCAGTGTTGGTGGAGGAGCTCCCTGTGGCCTTGCTCTGTTGTCGGGTCTCTGGCCTAGCTTTAGACTGCACCATATCTGATCCACATGGTCCATTTAGTATAATTTTATCTACTTATCAATTTAGGTCTTGATGAGTATTATCCTTGAGACCATTTGGGGCTTGATCGACCTGCATAGTCATGAACTAATGAGAGAGGGAGTGTGTCTTACAACAGAGTGGAGGAAGAAGAAAGGAGAAGGATGGAGTGATAAATTGGACATTTCGTGCACACACTCTTACTCGCAAACAACCACGCAAATGCCAGTGTTTGGTGGTCTCACAGCAAACGCCGTGTTGTAGCCTATTTTTCCTTTTATGCGACTCCTCTCGTCTGCATACAATACAATCCCTGCATAGTTCTTATCCAAACACTGAGCGGTAGGGTTGAGAGATCACATGTCGTTGTTCTTTGCTTACAACTGGTAATTTAGCAAACTAGCCAAGCCAAGTTTTAACCACATTCACTGCAGGGCTGAGGCAAGGTTGTATTTTGGTGAATGCCAATTATAAGGCTTTTATGAAGTGGCTTAATTGTTATTGAATAGCTAGCATCAAGTGACCAACTAACTGTAAACAAAATTTACGAAGAAATTACATGAAAACTTTTAAAGACCATGGATATTACCTTTTGTTGAGCATTTCTGTTTGAGCTCTTCTGTTGATTGAGTTGTCTGCCAGTGGCTTTCATTTGAAGGCTATAGTGAGCCATGTGCAGATTGGTTACACCAGCAATTGAGAAATGTTGATATTTGAAAATCAATCCACAACCTGATTTTGGAATTCCGCAAAGGAAATATTGATCCTAAATTACAGAACCACATGGTTTTTCCTTTTTCGTGCTCCATGCTGTGAATCTCTTCCCTTTGTATGGATGCATTTTTTCTAGCTTCTGAGTAATTAAGATGAAGTAAACACTTGAACTGTATTTGGCTATGTGCTCCTTTTACTACTACCTGCATCTATATTTCACAAGCTCTAAACTTAGTGCTGTAACTCTCATCATCTCATGTCGGATACATGTTCAATATAATATACAGATCCTGATCGACCCAGGAATGATAAGGCAACTATTCTTGGTGATGCAATCCAGATGCTAAAAGATATGACTTCACAAGTTAACAAGCTTAAAGCTGAATACTCCTCACTCTCTGAAGAAGCACGTGAGGTAACTCATAATATTAATAAAGAAGCAGGTCAGCCTCCAAGAAATGCAAACATATAAATAACATTTTTTTACTGATTCTTACAGTTGACTCAAGAAAAGAATGAGCTTAGAGAAGAGAAAGCTTCATTGAAATCTGAGGTTGATAGTTTGAATACCCAATATCAGCAACGAATGCGAGTGGTGTACCCATGGGCTGGAATGGAGCCTTCTGTTGTCATTGGGCCACCTCCACCATATCCCTTCCCAGTCCCTGTTCCTATACCCTCTGGTGCTGTACCTATTCATCCACAACTTCAGGCATACCCATTCTTCCGAAATCAAACATCTGGAACTGTCCCAAGCCCATGCACCCCTTACGTGGCATACCCTCAACCCTATCACCCTACTGATCAACTGTCCAACCAATTTAATACACCAGTTCCACATTCAAGCAGTAATCAATCTCACTCTCCTGCACAAGATTGTAGAAGCCAATCATCCATGCTGCAGCAAGCAAGATGCGGAGGGAAAAGCGATGATTTTGGTGACGTTGCAACTGACCTAGAACTAAAAATTCCTGGTTCTTCAGCTCCTTCACATTCAGAGGTTGCTAACAAGGTAAGGTCATATATTATCCATTTCTCTATAAACAGTCAGTATGTGAATCTGTTGTGGTTGTGTGTGTTTTTGAATGTTTAAAACTAAGATAATAGTAAGGAAACACATTTCTTGATATTTTAACCTTTTCTATTTAAATGATCTGAAAGAGCAACAAAAACCCTATGGTTTTGAAGGCTGTTATGTCATCATCACAGGATTCCTCTTCCGACTTGAAAAAGAAGCAGCAATGCATACAACAAATTAATGGTAGCTCTCTTACTGAAGGCAGCAGTTCCAGTAGATGCTCTTCCAGTGGCCCCCCAGATGTATCTAATAGTGTTGGAGATGGATCAGTTGCTGATGAGCAATAACTGACAGTCCAAATGTAGATAAGTATATATGAAGCATAAATAATTTTTTTCTAACCTCTCATTTTTTTGCTTATGTGGTGTAATCTGCTGGCATTGCAAGCTTATGTACTGATAAGTGCCAACTTCCTAGTATAGGCTGGACAAATTGAGAGGCCGAGAGGCTCAGTGAAGTGGTTAGGGAAAGCCATGTACTCCTGGTAATGATTTATGAATGTAGAAAAAGCCTTCTATGGCAATTTGAAATACTCTCCTGGTTAATGTCTTCCGCAATTGTTAACGTCATTCTAATACGACTGCAGTTCTCCTTGGAGTAGCATTTTACTTGAATTTTTCAGTCAATTATCTCGTGATTAGATATGTTAGGTACTACTTAACATTGTTTTATTGATTTATTAGTTGCCGAGCAAATATGACTACATCAAACATTGCACCGCAATATTTTCTCCATTTATAGTTTTCTACATGCTTATCGGTTTCGTGCAGTCTTTCCTGGCTTATTTTGAGAATTGCCCGTTTGCTGCCACTCAATCGGAAAGTGTAAGTTTGTCGCTCCTTATTGTCAAAGTTACATTTTGTTCTTTTGGATTGATCTGAACGGCTGAACAACTGAAATGACTGAATTCTAAGAGTTTCTTGAGATAATCTCAAGATTTAGATTCATTTCGTTTGGTTTCTTTTTAAATCATAAGAACCCACGTGTGAGACAATGAAAAAACAACTTAAAAAAAAATCCAAAACATATATCTTTCAAAATATACATAAGTTGTTAAACTGTTAAACCCAAAAGAACAGAGATTTAGTTTCATGGCATATACAAATGAAAAACACCTTTCTAGCTTAAATTTGTAGCTGACAACATTTTTGCATCATGTTACCCTTATCTCACAGTCTCACCGCCTTTCTCCCACTCCCCTACCCCTTTGACCCTTTGCTTGGTTCTCGGATATTGTTGCCGTGGCAATGGCGTTAGATCCAACAAAGACGTGTGGTAGCGGCGATGGATGGATGTCGACGATGTTGATAAGCAACGACAACAGGATCCTGTTGTGGAACCACCGCTACATGCTAGTTCGATCGGCCCACGGTGTACACGTGTGGAAGTCATGCCCTGGCCGACCTAGCCTAGAAAACTTAAACAATCCAATAGTATAAAGTGGAATTGGAGACTTAACACATTATCAATCAAAAAATAATAAGCAAAAACCTAACGTTACATCCTGTGTTTTTTGTCTTCTATGTGGTTTATCTACGGTTTGGACGACACCTGATAGCAAGGTTTTGTAACACGTTATCAGCACACTCGCTCATAAAGAACGATCCATATGGAGAAGGCGACAAATGATCTGCATCGATCTGTCATCATGTCGGCTACCACTCGGTTTGCCGAAAATGTCCTACACTACCCTGTCCTAGTTGACAATATGCAGATTTGGAAGATCGTAAGGTATTGAATCGATATAGCATGAAAATATGAATTGCAAGATTGAAATTTTCATATTGGAATTGGTTTTTGGGTTTCTCCAGTAAATTGATCTAGTAGATCGGTTTTTTGAATGAACCAGCAATGCCCACATGCGCTATCGCCCTGCCACCGCCCACCACCTCACCGGTGCACCCGCGCCATGCCACCGTCGCATGGCCGCACCACTATACGACCGCACCATCGCATGGCCTCGCGCGCCCTCAGCCTTGCACGAACAAGCCGCTGCTGGTCTACGCAAGCCCTCGACCTTGCATGGCAGCACCATTGCACGGCCACGTGCTCCCACGTCCCATGTGCGCCGCATCTCTCCGGCCTAAAATTACATACGGAGTATTTGGCATATTAGGAATTTGAATTGGATAGCGCCAGGCGTCGGAGCGCGCCGTTCGGACCAGCCTCGGCCGAAGGATCGATGGACACCGCGTCAATCGGACGATCCCCGCAGCGACTAGCAAAGCGCGCGTGCCAGCCACTAGCAAAAGCCGGCGTTTGATCAATTTTCCAATTAAATTTCTGATTTTTGTATAAAATTCAAACAGTGTTCTCACTCTCGAAGTTCTCACCAAGCTCTTACAAGTTCTTACCCTGCAGCTTGTTAAGGTCAATCGATAACTGGTGGTTACATCCTATCCCATCTCTCCTCACGCGGGCCGGGCCACGGTGCGTCCGGACGAGCCAGACGCCCGGCCTGTAGTGTTTCCGATTTGAATTTGGCAACTATTTTTGCATGAATAGCATTTTTATGTGTTGTTAATTATATCTCAGCAATTATCCTTTGATTTTGTTGTTATAATTACAGGTGATGATTATGCATTTACGAATTGGTAATGGTAGGCACGAATATGAAATAACTTAATATATGAGAACTAATGCATAGAATTATGTCATGCATCATTTTATATTGTATTACACAAAGTATGAGAAACAAAAATCTAAGCGATGAAGATTATCCCTGCCCTACCAAACATAAACCAACCGGATTTAAACCCGTCCACATATCGTAGAGTGCTCATACTTGCTATGAATAAAAAAATATAAATTATGTCCAATCAACATGTCATATTTGGTTTCTGCATGCAAGCGTGCGATATCACATCTACTTACCATCAACTCGAATTATTTTTTGTTCATTAAGGATTTAGCTGCACTTTCATGCTGGACTATTTTCTTCACGAGTTGACAAGCATTCCTATATTAAAACCAAAAGAATAGAACGAAGCTAGACCTGCTAATCAAAAGCCTCTATGCTATTCTGAAAAGAAATATGTTCGCTGCTAATCAAAAGTTTTCTAAAAACACCCCACTAAAATAAGAAAACAAAAAAATAGTAAAAAGAACATACTTAAACATTTGACGGGAGGATTATCCCTACCGACTACCGTACATTAACCTAGGGTGTCTCCCCGGTTGCAAATGCATTGTGCTTTTCTCAAACAATGATTCCTATACTTTCGTCTTGACATCCAAACCAACCTAACACAAATAAACATTTGAAAATAATATACAAGTCCTGCACTACGAGAAAATATGCTCCGGGACTCTCAAATACAGCTGTTGCTGGCAATATGCGAATAAAACATTGTCAAAACATGAGCACAAAACATGAGCACGCACAATTTTGTCAGTAACCTATCTGTATAATTCCGCAGATAAACCCAAAGGTAGTCCCCAATGGTACTACAGCTTTAAATTTTAGTAATTGATTTCAAATTTAGGCTTCACTGGGACTGGATTTTGTTCTCATGTCATCAACATGCACATCCCTATCTTGGATTTCTTGTGTTAGCATGTGAATCCACATCTGCATCCACATCCGGGTCTGCTTCTGTCGCTTTCCCTTCGGAAGTGGGAGGAACATGACGACCGCCGGTTTCACTGGTGTAATTGCTTGTTTCTGTCGTATTAGCCCCAGTATGTTTCTCCATCATTCCAGACAGAGCTAATTTTGGAGACCATTCAAGTACATCATCAATTATATTAGAAACCTTCTTTTGGTACCTAACAACAGTAAACAGAAAAAAGTTATTGAACTGACATGCACTTGACTTTCAAGCCACTGATTACCACAAGTCAAGCCCCTCACAAATAGTATGTGAAAAAACGTTGTTTGTAAATAACGTCCTTACCAAATGCTCATGCAAAAAAATATAACTCCACATGATCTACCTTACGGTATTCTTACCTTGACAACCAACCATATGTTCTAAAAACTCCAATTATACACCCCCAATTTTTACCTTAAGATATTCAACAGAACCACAAAGTGCTCTAAGATAAAAAAAAAATAAACTCCAATTCTTACCTCGACAACCATGTGTGCTAATAGTTGTGAAAAAACGTTGTTTGTAAATAAATGTCCATACCAAATGCTCATGCAAAAAAAATACACCCCAATTCTTACGTCAAGATAGTTGACAGAGCCACAAAGTGCTCTAAGATAAAAAAAAATATAAACTCCAATTCTTACCTTGACAACCAACCATATGTGCTAAGAGCGTCCCCAGCAGGCTCGGCATTTTACTGTAGCTACAGTACACGGGCCAAAAAAACAGCAGGCTACAGCACGTGCTGTGCTGGCAGGCGCGGCTGTCAACCAGCTGATGCCGGGCCTTGATACAGCGCGTGCTGTCCATGCTCTAATAACTTTTCCTATTTGATAGGACATGCAATTTTGCACATGACCTATAACTCTATAAGCACATCAAGGTTGTAAATCGTGTTTTTCATGGTTTCGTGGAGAGGCTCGAAAGAAGTTGTAAAAGCTATAGCGGGCTATCATGGAAGGTATCCTATATAGCGTTTAAATATAAAAATTATACAAAATACAAATTTTCTGTATTAGTCACATCCAGCTAAATAAGAAACATACATGTTACTTTAGCAATACTTGTAGTCTTAGTGGGTGTCCCTGCGACCATAATTAATGTGTAAAATAAGTGACCGTGATGTATTTTTCTACAAGTTCATTACAGAGACTTGACTAACTGATCATTTATTAGTTCTATATTAATAGTATCATCTTGTAAGATTAGATGATGTAAGAATGAGGTAGAGCAGAACTAAACACATAACCGATGATTAGATTTTCAAAGGAAATATAACTGATGATTAGATTTTCAAAGGAAATTTAAAAAGTAGCGTAGTGATACTATAGCGGTTACAAAAACAGCAGCCAATTTAGTGGCTACAGCGGGCATAGCTGTGTTCACAAAATTTGTCCTTTGCATAGCATTTTACGTCCAAAAACCTATAGTGGTGCTATCGCGAAGCTATAGCGGGCTATTAAAACCTTGAAGCACATCATAGAACTGGCATACTGCAGCTCTCCTTTATATCATAGAATTGGCGTACTTCAAGTCTACAACTCTAGTATGTGGCAGATAAGCCATTAGCCTATGAAAATTCTGCTGCATATCCATTACTTACAAAAGGTAGGATATAGTGCCAGCTTTAGAGTAGAACCAACTTATATTAAACCACAATGTCAATCATTTGTCGTAAATAACATTGTGAAAAATTACCTGGCCCTAGCTGCTTCATCTGGAGCATGGTGCCTAAGCAGCAATATCACCAATACAGCAACCATAGCATAGAATAGTCTTGATGTCCATTTTGGTCGCTCTCCTTCATCCTTCTCAGGCCAAAACCGAACAAGTTCTCTGAATGTTGTCTCCTCTGCATTTATATTGGGGAAGAACCACACACGTTTCCCAAGGAGAACCCATAGGATGCCAAAGATAGCTGCTCGTACTGCAATGCCATAGGAAATAGAAGCAATAAAATTAATAAAGCCATAAGTAAAAACAAATAAATATTTCAAGGGAAAAATAACATGTTCACAACGTAAACAAAAACTAGACTAAAATATATCATTAATTTAGAGCAGTTAGCAAACTAAGGAAGGCAATATGAAGTAATGCAACTATAGCAAATGCAACAGAAACATACAGTAACAGCAACTATGGTAGTAATAACAGACTGGCAAGTGACAGTACGCTAGAAGTATATGTAAATATATCACTGAAACTCCATTTCTCAAATGAGTCAAATCATTTTAGTGCTACCATTCCATGCTCACTACTAGGAAATAGAGGCTTAACATATTGCATCTAAAGAACAGCAAACGTGAGGACCTTCCCTTGTTCTTTTCAGCTGGAAAGCTGATGCAGATTATAATCTAAAGAGTTCAGGAAAATTGATGCGGCCTCAAAAGGTTGCTTGGAGAAGCCAGAAAAATTGTTAACAATTAGTTTAAGAGCTTCATGAAGAAACAGTAAGTTTTTTAAAAAATGGCTACACAACATTTGAATCGTATAAAAAAAAAATGCCGGAACCTGTGAGTGCGGTCTGGGGATAATCAGAATTACACAAAGTAGACCTGGGATGCTGATGAATAAACCAAGCAATGATTGCACACAATGTTAATTGTTAAAGCACAGTTTGCTTAGGGAAGGGCATTTTCCACACACCATGTTTGACTATAATTTACTATAACTAAGTTGGACCACACATTAGATGGTTTGGAAGGAACTACTTAGACAATTAAAATATGTTAAGCCAACTTATATCGTCTTATCTTTTGTCTCTAAAACATTAAAGTGGTGGCATTGGGCAATGAAGTACAACTTTAATACCAATCCACCAATGCTACATATTGTATGCAATTGGATTTGTGATAATTTAAGCAAATAAATGTGTAAGACTGAATTCACAGTCCCATTTTGTATTATCAGTGTGCCACTGAGCCCTCAAGGAGACTGCTGGGAGTTTTCCCAAATACCATCATCAAAATGCCCAACTAGATTACATGCCAGCCAATAAGATGATAAATCCCACCCACCAATTCATACAGATAATACCTCAAAGGAGAATTTTTTTTAAAGAAAAGGAACCATAATGTAGCATTTTTTTGGTAAAAATTAGTCAAATAACTTATCTCATCCTATCTTTTATATCTGGTACATTAAGTGATGGCAGTGGGCAATTAAGTCCAACTTTAATACCAGTCCAACAGTCCACATATTGTACGCAACCAGATTTGTGATAATTTAAGCAAATAAATGTGTATGACTAAATTCAGTCCCATTTTGTATTATCAGTGTACCCTCAAGGAGGAGATTGCCGGGAGTTCGCCCAAATACCATCCAAAATGGCCTACTAGGTTACATGCCGGCCAATCACAAAATAGATCCCACCCACCAATTCATACAGATAATACCTCAAAAGAGTTTTTTTTTTAAAAGAACCATAATCTACCTTTTTTTGACAAAATTGATCGACTAGCTTTTGGACAATTTGAATTTGATAATTTGGGTAAAAGGCTTATCACCCCGTAATCACTAGGACTGAAATGAAACTGGTATTGCTGAACAGTTTCAGATATCAAGCATTCTACAAGTGATGGCTAAAGTGGTGCTTCAGCTTGTGTATTCACGTGCGTGCGAACAAGAGAGAAAGAAACAAACTTACATAAAAGAAGGGATACGATGAACAGCAAAGCTCCAGCACAAGAGTACAGTACCACAATCTTGCATTGATATGGGTAAACTGGAAACAAGCAGACTGCTAACGCGAAGAGAGGCCAAACAAATGAAAGAATTGTCTGCCACAAGGTCCGTCTTTTGAGAAACATCCAAGCAAAAAAACCATCATTTTCAGTGAAAGATTGTTCCTGCAAGTTCAATAGAAGAAAATCTCAGAGAGAAAAATAATCTCATGAAAACAACACTTTCTTTAGTAGACATTTATTAGGATGCAATACAACGTGAGAAATGCATTTGTTATGGACGACTACATATCCAGAAATTCTAATGTTTCACTGATCATCATCTTGTTTGCAAGTCTAATACTTATTTACTTATGTATGTTTAAAAATAATACACTTTGGCTTATTGAAAGTCGCATATCAAAGTGTGCCAGCTTTTCTAAACCTCTTCTAGAAGCTCTTGAAGTTTAGTTTTCAACAAATACGCTCAGTCCACGAGCAAGTCTGCCCTCCCCAGCTTGACTTATGTACATATCTGCTTATGTGATTTATCTCCTAACTTTAAGAGCTTATCTTCTAAGCTTCGTTTGACACTTTTAGACATGCCTTAGATAAGATATAAAAGAAAAAAGGGGCTGAAAAAAAAACATTTGCCTTTTCGAAATGAAGATAATTCAGATAGGCCATCTGAGTTGGGGAGAACAGGAATCAACTGGAACAGACAGAAATTTGTTCATCCCAAGTCCCAACTCACATGATAACATTCACTTGATATCAAGAAAAGATGATAAAAATGCAACTGACATATAAATTAAATAATGGTTAGATGAACTTCACAAATAATAGGTCATTAGAAACATAGTATTCAGAATGCAATGCTATATCAGAACCAATAGAAAATACAAAGCTCTAGGTTATATAAGTTACATTATACAAAATCTCCATATGCAGCGCATAGTACTTACATTATGTATCTCCAAATGAGCAGGCCATGATGATAATTTTTTCTTTCCTGGCCTGACAGTTTTCCAAACTCGGTCACACCTAATTACAAGGTTCTTGCTGAGAAGAGTGTTAACAATGTCTTCCACTTCTAAATCTTTATCTGGCCCTAAAATTTCTCTAACTTCTGGATGATTCTTCATGAAGGTAGTAAAATCTTTTCCACGAAAATACTCAACACGGGTTTCTTGCATAATTGCCCATCTTGATTCCAGTTGCTTGTTATCCCTAACCTTCTCAGCAAATAATTGATAGACATCTTTCTTCAGAGCCGACTTCTCCTATATGATACGATAACATAATATTCCATTAAGGAAGTGTGCATTCAAAATGAGTTAACAGTTTATGATAATCTTCTAGTGCTACAAATGATGTGACATAAATCAAAGAGCGGTAAACTCAAAAGGTTCAGTTTTCTCTCAAGTTCAATCATTTCAAAAAATAGAGTATCAACATTCCAGGCTAGAGGTAAAAGATAATATCCAATATGATGATTCACTCATGGTAAGGTCCAGTGCTTGTGGCTGTCAAGAACATTTGTGACTGTTAAAAAGTCACAACAAGAGTTTGAACAAAAATCCCAAAACCCACAATCCGTGCAAGTCCTCACTCTCCAAGAGAGGAAACCAAATCTTGCAACCGCCATTCCATCCACAGAACACGACTAGACAGATAAAAAAAACTCCTCCAGATCTAAAAAATAGTCGAATTTCTTATATTTAACCAAACTCTTCGCATTAAATTTAGCCAAATCACAAGGCTGATTTGGCATCATTTCAGCGCACATGGCAAGCAAGAGATGAATCTACCGTGCCTCCATATAAACCGAAAAGCGTGCATAGCAGAGCAACAACCAAACCAAATCTATAACCCACGTACGACGAAACGGAGGCGAGCATCGAACTGACCGGGGGGCCGGCGCGGGAGGAGGCTTTCTTCCCCTTTTCCTTCTCCGCCGCCTTCGCTGCCGTCGCCTTTGCTCCCTTCCCCGCCATCACCTTCGCCCAGCTCCGCGACGGCGAAACCCTAACCCCGGAACCAAGCCCCACCAAGGGCGGCGAGGGGTCAGAGTGGATCGGAGGGTGAATCCAGCGAATCTCGCTGCTGATTCGAGAAGATTTGGGGAAAATACAAACAAAATAGGAAAATGGATTAAAAAGGGCGAGGGATCTGGCGGCGCGGCGGCAATGGGCGGCGGCGGCGCAGGGAGAGGGAATTACCAATCGAGGGGCAAATGAGTCTTTTCCGGTGTTAAAAAAAAAGCGGGTGCATCTTATGCATTGTTTGGGCGTCGAGAAAATTTTAGTTTTACCGTAGCAAAAAAATTAAAAGTTTTTTAAAAGCGGTTTGACAATTTTATAAAATAATAAAAAATAGTTTGACAATTTTAAGAAAAACTATTAGCAAGTAACGAAAAAATCACTACAAATTACTAGAACATTTTTGGTGTAAAAAAAAGGGTGCATCTTAGGCATTATTTCAGCGTTGAGCAAAGTAGAGTTTTACTATGGCAAAAAATTAAAATTTTTTAAAAATTGGTCTAACAATTTTATAAAATAATAAAAAAATAGTTTTACAATTTTGAGAAATACTACTAACAAGTAAAGAAAAAATCATTATGAATTACAAAAAGATTTAAGCTGTATAAAAATAATAAATTTGTTGCAATAAAACTTAACTCAACTTTAAGCTAAAACAAACAAGATCTTAACAGTTATAACAGCATCCATAGCATAGACTTTTTGATGAATTAAAATGAGGCTCATGAGGCTCTCTTCTTTAACAAGAATCCCTAAATTTGATCCCCTATAGTCTCGTATACAAGCTTCCTTTTTTAAAAAAATCTCTCCCTACATTTCCCCCATCTCCAACAGCGTTCCTTATATGGAAAATTGTATAAGGGAAGGAAAGTGAATCCCTACGTATAAAGGAATGGAGAGAAAATCTCTATTTTAGAGAACGAAATAGAGAATGCTATTGAAGCACATAGGGGAATAATCCGTCCCCTATTTTAAGGTGGAGGGCGCTTTAGTGGAGCTTGACGGAGATAGCTTGAGCATGCAAAATGCAGACAAGGCCCACCAGGCAATACGGCCCACCCCACCAACCTACTAGGGCATAGACCGCCCAATTCCCCCGGCCCCGGATCGAGGTTCCCAAAGCTCGAGCTCGGGCTTAGGAAACTCGAGGTCTTCAACCTTGTGGTGCTCACGTCCTTATCGATCACAGGCGCCGCGCGAGGTGGCCTCGAGTCAACACATACCCGATACCAAAACACGCATTGATGCGTTCTCGGGTGGCCCGATCTTCTGGTGAGAAGGATAAATCGATTTGGGCGGAGAGGTGACTTTTACGAACCGGCTACCAGCCACGCAAGGACAGGGCCCGACGATCGTTAAACCACCCAACCTACTTGTTATCAACTATGCCAAAGGCGATTGACCTGACAACGAGGGTCTATCCCTGCAAGCAATTGAGAACAAGAAAGAACAAGCGAAAGGCAATATGAAATTGCAGATATGATTAAGCTTACACACGATACAATTGAGGTTCTAAAACTCGGAATCGATTGGTCAACCGACACAAGGGATTTCAAGAGCGTTTCTCGAAAGTGGAAGACAACAACAATTGAACAAAACCTACACAGAAAAAGAATAAGTCTTCCCAAAATATAGGGAGAGGGATGACTTTTAGAAGGTGCTCTCAAGCACTAGGAATACATAGGGACTCAGTCCAAAGTAATGGTGATGCAACACCCAAGAAGAGCAAAAGACAGGTTCTGTCTACGAGATTGATTTGACTGCTGCGGCCAGCTTGCTTGGAATTTGAAGGTGCAGTTGGATCCGTTGGAAAGATGGCGAAGTTATCTTTCCAACAAGTTCTCACACACCCCAAACAGAATCCGTTTGCATTCTCTATGACGTTTTGAAGTCAGAGGGTGAAGGAATTATATGCCCAATTGACAATCATATGCCACATCGGATGTGAGCTCAATGATATGTGGGACCACGTATGACGTGGGCTATATGGACCATGTGAGACATGGGCCATGGACCGGGTTAGGGCCTCTAGTGTAGAGGGCCCCCGGTGGGACTATATAAAGAAGGCGGTGGAGAGGCGCGAGAACGCCATGAGAAAATTAGGTTTTCCCTCTCCACCAAACCCTAGCCGTCACCTCTCTCCCTCGCCTGCGACCGGCGCTAGCACGTCGCCGTGGGCGGATTCCGATCACCGGATGTGTGTATTCCGGTAGAGGCGCAACACTTGGGGCGCTGGCTTGATCAACCGCAAGACGAACCGAAGAAGACGACGTGATCTGCTCGCGTCCAGTTTCTGGCCGTGACCTTGTTTCACAAATTCCCATTGATTCAGAGGGAATTTGGTGACAGGACTGGATGCGTTGGAAAGCTCTCGTCGTGGGCTTGTCCGTAGTGTCCGAGATCGTCGAAAATAGACTCTGGACGAGGCCCGGGCGTCCGTTTAAAGACAGGCTGCGCGAGGAGGTCGCGAATCTCGGCGAGCACGCGGAGCTCGTCAACGACCTCCACGGCATGGGGATCGGCCACGGCGTACTTCGTGGCTTGTTGCTGACCAGCGAGGAGGCGATGGGATTGCCGTGAACGACTACTTCCGTACAACTACGCGTAGATCGATTGCACCGGCTTCATCGAGTCATCTTCCGCTGCACTGCGCGTCGTAAGGTAACTCGATCTATGGTCAATTACTTGCAGGGGGTCCTGAGTCTCGGCGGTAGAATTGTAATTCTGTGCTAGCGTAGCGCCCGCGTTTCCCTTCAGTGGTATCAGAGCAATCCTGTTTAGTTCTTGATCCGGATCGGCGCATATATGACATGCGGAGTAGTAGATACAATCTACTACTACTGTTCTTCGTGTAGCCAGTTGGATTGGTGTGGAGAGAATACACTGATTAATAGAGACTAATACGCAGCTTATTATTAGATGTGAAATTGACTACCGCTATGAGTTTGTAGGATCAAACATGTTTGGTTGATATGATCAATATGCCGTATCTGTTAATGCCACGTAATTAATATGATTAATAGTGGTTGTTTCCATCTATTACGCTGGTATGACTCGGTTAATTAGATTAACTAGCATGGCGTGACTCGTTGCCTCGTGCATTTGGTGTGGAATGCTGGGTTTTATCTTTTATGCCGTACTGTACAGTCAACGGTTAGCCGATTAGATCGGTTTTTGAGGCCATGTGATTTTACTTGGTCGCACTTGAATGTGCTTGATACATGTGATGTATGTATGCACGTGTGATGATGGCATAATTTTGAACATGATTCAAATTGAAGCCCAGTGTGAGATGATGAGACCAACTACTATGGGGTATAAATGATTAGATCATTCTTACCGTTGGATGGATGCTACGTCTCCTTGATTTTTGATCCTAAGAGAACATGGTGTCCGCATGGCGAGCTGTTCTTTCGTGTTTGGTCCCGTGCCGCTGATTGGATCAGTGTCTTTGATGCTCGGCGCTGCTCTATGCGGCTAGGTACTGCTCAACCGGTACATAGATATATTAGTGAAGCGTTTATATATATTTGCATGTATTGGCTATCGATGGATGATGGACATATGCTTAACGTGATGGTGTGCATGAGATGCACGTGTTGTTGAAGCATGTATGTATATATGCATGCAAAATATAGTGCTAGCTAGTATATACGGCGCATTGGTAATATTAACTGGAGGTCTAGCCGTTTTGATCAGTTAGATGATCGTTGAGTCATGGTTACCGTGCAATAGTTGCACGCGTTAATAATGATCTTGATCACGAAGAGAGGCCAAATGTTGGTCGTCCTTGCTGCCAGAAATCTTATTGATGTTCGTGGACTTGCGCATATGATGTGTGGATTCCATATATGGCTTGTAAATGTGTGTGGTTGTGCTCAGACAGATCGGTAACGAGCAAATTGTTGCTCAGGTAACTTGATGATGTTTGTCACTACTCGATAGGGCTCGACGCTGCCTGGACCACTCGGTAATAAGCAAATTGTTGCTCAGGTTACTCGGTGGTGCTTGGCGGTGCCTGACACTGCTCGGAGGAGCTCGAATTGGTCGGAGAGCCTCACTGCACGCTGGGATTTGGATCTCGAGCAACGGTATAGCCATGTAAATGGCTCATGGAGTTGGAGGACCACTTGGGCATCAGCCTCCTCGAGCACTGGTTGCATGATGAGCTTCTCCTACTGCCATGGTGCCCCGGTGGCTGGTTTAGGCCGTAGGGCTAACTTGTAGTCCGGCATTGGATTAATATTATTAATTCAATCAAAGCGTTATAGGTAAGATTGTGAATAGGATTCACAGTTCGAACCCTGCCGACTAATCTGTTGGTAGGCTGACTTGCTAATGAAATATTCACTGGGACAATATGATTGACCTGGAGTGAATTAATATGATTAATTCCTTGGAATTATTGATGGGCAAAAGATGTGAATATGATTCATTATGGAAAACTTGGTTTCCACAACACAAATTATTTATGAGCCTTTTATAATTGTTACAATTTCATACTATTTGGTAGAATTTGATTCTATGCAGATGTATGTAAATAGTTTGATCCTTACTAAGGCTTACATATTAATTTGTGATACTTGCGTAAAATCAAGTTGATGGCTCGATGGACAGGAATGGGCGCATGGTGATAATGATCACCGCGTCTTGGGCCATACCGGTGCACAGCTTAATACTAGATTTTCTGTGATGGTTTTTCTGACCTGCTATTCTTAATAGAATAGATTTTCCTCGGAAAAATTAAGTGCTTGCCCTTTTTCCAACAGCTGCACCCATAAAGGTCTTGTACGTTAATTATAGTTTCAGCATACAGCAGGGTGCCATTAATTTTCTGGATCAATGGGGTGAAGTCAGACTTTATTGCATAGTGTTGGTTTTACTTGACGAAGCTATCAAAATGGTTTTGGTTTTCGGGACAGGCATGTTGGTGTTGTGCATTGGCGTATGCCACCCAACAAACAAGTGTCACATACGATGTGATTGGCAAGGGGTTACCTACCTATGTCATTTAGTTCTAGGAGTCGCCTTCGCGCACTAGATCTTTGACCGACTATGGATCTTGTCCTAGTTCGAGTCATCAGAGGGAATGTGACTCGAGTGGGGGTATCTTCGTTAATTTGTTAAAGGAGGTACGCAACATAAACATAGTTTAATATTTGTCAATATACCTGATGCTTTATTTTTGAGCTATATCTTTGATTAGTGAATCTTGATTTATGCATGGTGATTGATATCGTTTTTGAGAATTGTTCTCTAGTTATTATGGAATATTTATTCTAAAAGTAGTACCTTGATGAACTAGCTTGAAATGCAATCCGTAATTGAAGTGTTTACTAGAAGCACTATGATGATTTTCTTTGTGCTTATTATCTTTTTCTTGCCATCATAAAATCTAAGCTATTGTAGCGAAATGATCATGGATGTCTGCAATATAATTGTGAATTTAGTGGGCATGTTTGAGAATCAAATAAGGGCTAAAGGATTTGATCCCTAAGTCATTGTTTACGTGCAGATTAGCAGAAAAGAAAATTCGGTCAGCCATCATATGTGGTCAATATGATTGATTGTTTCGGCATTGGAAAATATGGTTTTCCCTTTAGCTAATGGTTAGCTATTAATGTGATTTTCAGTTGCTCTTCATATTGTTGAATTGCTTGGAGAAATCACTGGCCGAGATGCGTATGATGCATGTTAGAATAAGAGAGCATTAAGATTAGCTTTATTATGTGATGATGGTTCGAAAGACTGGTCGACTTGTGAAGGGGGCCGAGTCATGAGTGAATGGGAAAGGTCGAGTTGGACCTGAGTACTAATCAAGACCTGCGAAGTCAAAAATTGGCGCTACCCTGACACCGCAGGATAGGATTCTGAATTAATGGTAAAGGTATAAAAGTTGTCACGTTTGACGTTGACATATTTTTAAGGGCCCAATCCGAAGGATCACAGTCGAAATTAAATAATTGTTATTATATTCCGGGAATAAGCAAGTTCAATATTTTGCTTCTTTTGAGTGGGAGATTGATTTGGCTTATGGGCATGCTCCATTAGTGAATGGATGTGTGTTATTAATTCTAAGAACTTATGATGTCATTATGTTTTATTATCCATGTTATGATACACTTTAGAAATGTTTGTGCTCATTTAAGGCATCTCGCGAGCTGCTGCGGCCTCGCGGCGGCAACTCCGAGCTACGGCATGCTAGGCAGGGGCAAAATAGGTACTTCACAACATTTCCTAGGTGGAGAAGGATGAAAAAGGGAAAGAAATGGGAAAATGGCAAATGGGAATAGAATTGGCTGATTCAGTGGCATTTTAGAGAAGACATATCAATTGGGTGGCATTTTGCAATCTGGCAATGAATTGGGTGGCATTCTGCCAATTTTCCCTTGTTTGGGCGTCGAGAAAAGGTTAGTTTTACTGTAGAAAAAAAAAGTTAAAAGTGGTTTAACAAATTTATAAAATAATAAAAAATAGTTTTGCAATTTTAAGAAAAACTATTAACAAGTAACGAAAAAATCACTACAAATTACTAGAACATTTTTCGGTGTAAAAAAAGCGGGTGCATCTTAGGCATTATTTCAGCGTTGAGCAAAGTTGAGTTTTACCGTGGCAAAAAATTAAAAATTTTAAAAAAGTGGTCTAACAATTTTATAAAATAATAAAAAATAGTTCTACAATTTTGAGAAATACTACTAACAAGTAACGAAAAAATCATTATGAATTACTAGAAGATTTAAGATGGATAAAAATAATAAATTTGTTGCAGTAAAACTCAACTCAACTTTAAGCTGAAACAAACAAGGTCTTAACGGTTATAACAGCATCCATAGCATAGACTTGTCGATGAATTAAAATGAGGCTCGTGAGACTCTCTTCTTTAATAGAAATCCCTAAATTTGATCCCCTATAGCCACGTATACAAGCTTCCTTTTTTAAAAAAACTCTCCCTATATTTCTCCTATCTCCAACAGCGTTCCCTACATGGAAAATTGTATAGGGAAGAAAAGAGAATCCCTACGTATAAAGAATTGGAGAGAAAATCTCTATTTTAGGGAACGAAATAGAGAATGCTATTGAAACACATATGGGAATAATCCGTCTCCTATTTTAAGGTGGAGGGCTCTTTAGTGGAGCTTGATGGAGACAGCCTGAGCATGCAAAAGGCAGACAAGGCCCACCAGGCAATGCGACCCACCCCACCAACCTACTAGGGCATAGATTGTCAATCCCCCCCGCCCCGGCTTGAGGTTCCCAAAGCTCGAGCTCGGGCTTAGGAAGCTCGTGGCCTTCAACCTTGTGGTGCTCGCGTCCTTATCCATCACGGGCGCCGTGCGAGGTGACCTCGAGTCAGCACATACCCGATACCAAAACACGCATTGATGCGTTCTCGGGTGGCCCGATCTTCTGATGAGAAGGATAAATCGATTTGGGCGGAGAGCTGACTTTGACGAACCGGCTACTAGCCACGCAAGGACAGGGCCCGACGATCGTTAAACCACCAAACCTACTTGTTATCAACCACGCCAAACGCGATTGACCTGACCACGAAGGTCTATCCTTGTAAGCAATCGAGAACAAGCAAGAACAAGTGAAAGGCAATATGAAATTGTAGATATGATTAAGCTCACACACGATACAATTGAGGTTCTAAAGCTCGGAATCAATTGGTCAACCGACACAAGAGATTTCGAGAGTGTTTCTCCAAACTGGAAGACAACAACAATTGAACAAAACCTAAACAAAAAAAGAAGAAGTCTTCCCAATATATAGGGAGAGGGATGGCTTCTAGAAGGTGCTCTCACACACTAGAAATACATGGGGACTCAGTCCAAAGTAATGGTGATGCAACACCACCCAAGAAGAGCGAAAGACAGGTTCTGTCTACGAGATTGATTTGACTGCTGCGGCCAGCTCGCTTGGAATTTGAAGGTGCAGTTGGATCCGTTGGAAAGATGGCGAAGTTATCTTTCCAACAAGTTCTCACAGCCCCAAACGGAGTCCGTTTGCATTCTCTATGACGTTTTGAAGTCAGAGGGGTCATTGCAAGTCGAGTGGAATCCCTTTGCATTCCCACCATGCTTTATTGCTCTTGTTGGTTCGTTAATACTTCCAAGATGGTCCATGCCCAAGTTCCTAAGTATAAGAATATTATTAGGCAACGGTCTATTCTCACAATTTGAATTATGCAACCCAAGAAATGAATTCACCTGATAGTTTAGTTGTCGTGCGCGGGCTCGGGTAATTGGTCCTTGAATGTTGGTCGTTGGCTGCTGGTCGTAGTCTTTGGTCCCATGGATGTATCCGAGGTGGTGATGTCCTCATCACGCATCAGCACAAACTACTCCGTTGTGTCAGTCAGCCGCACTGTCTGGCACTAAACAGGTGTGGGACCCATCATCATGAGCAGAACATCTACTCGATACAACACGACGGACTGTGCAAGGGATCTTGCGGATCTACGATCATGAGCCCATTGGTCGGCCAAGATCCGCGTGCCCTGATCACCCGCTAGGAGATCCACTGTTGTAAGACAGCTCGCCTATAAAATAGGCCTAAGGCGAAGAGTTGAGGGGGGCAGCCTAGACGAGTACTAGCAAGTCCTTTCTGCCACCAGAGCCCAAAGATCACCTGAGAACTCCCGCTAGAGTTAACACACACACACACACACAAACCTTAGAGCGCCGATAGTTTAAGAGAAAAGTTCTTTCCCTCTTGGAGTGAACATTCACATGCACTAGTGGCTCGAGCACTTATTGTATTGGAGTTCGAGCTCCTCGGGCCTATCCTCCTTCCCCTGTAATTGCTCTTAACCATTTAATAGCAATGAGAATTGGACGTAGGGCTATTATCCGGAGGTGGAGGCCTGAACCGGGGTAAAACATTGTGTTTCTATCTTGTGATCCACCAATTAAGCCTTCTCAAGAAGCACCCCCTGCAGCCAGAGGAGAAGGGTCATGATTGGGCCTCACATCCAACTAAATAAGCTCGACTCGTGGAGCCCATCTCGCAGTTGCTGATAGATGACGCCCACCGTGGGGGCCAACTTCAGCCCTCCTCTGACTGCTCCCTTGAGGATGGCTGACATACTAAGAATGAGGATGCTCTTGACCTCCACTTCGATGGAAGTGACGATCTCGACGACGTCGACGAATAGTACGAAATGTGGCAAGACAACCTCCTCGTCGAACTGAGGTTGAGGCTGAGGCAATGGAGGTTGAAACCTCATCCACAGCCGGAGCAGCTATTCGCTCCGGGGAGCCGTGCGGCAAGAACGGTCTTACACAGATCCATCTCAGCGAGACCCCTATGGAGGTGGAGCATTCTGCCAATGCCTCCGCCTCCGTAGGGGGACACTACCATGTCTCCTTCCCTCGAAATCGCCTTTCGCCGTGTCCTCGCGGCATCAGGTGATGGGACTTTGGCTCCGCCACTGATTCCAATATCCATTGAGTTACAACAATGTCGTGACGCGGCCCGCGAACTGTTCCGCGGGTCAGTCCAACGAGCCCTAATGAATGTGCGCCCGGGGGCTATAGCCGCGACAACGACTGCTCCGACGTGTTGCCCGGCCTCGCCCGCGTCCATTGCACAAGTCTTACGGGACCTGGAGCTGGACCCCATGGCTTCACAATGACTGGCCTTAGTCCCACGGTGGCCTACGACCGCGATGACCTCGTCGACGATTTGAGTCAACTCCTGGCTCGGGCTCCCTTTAGACGAGCCACAATCTAGTGGCGCTGTGGGTAGCCAGGATGCTCACGACGGTTGTCTGCACCGTCGACAGTTAGCACGCCGCCTCCCCCGCGGAGTGGGTTATTTTACCGCCTCGGGCCAGGACATGGCGGAGAGCTGGTGCCGGTCATTCTGGGCTATCCGGCCTTCTGCCGTGCGCTGCACGAAGCCCCTTGTTCCCGAAAGTTCAAGCTCGGGCCCATCAAGAAGTTTGACAGGAGCAAAAATCCCGACAAGTTTCTCGCTGTCCACTACTGCTATCATGGTGGCTGGTGGTAACGAGACTGTCTTGATGAACTACTTCCCCACCGTCTTGGAGGGGATGGCCAGGACATGGCTCTTCAATCAGCGGAGAGGTTCCATCCAGAGCTGGGCCCAGCTCCTAGAGGCCATTCACACTAATTTCCAATGGTGCTACGTGCCCCCCAGACTCTCCTAGGACCTCAAGCTGGTGGTCTAGAAGAAGAGGGAGAGCCTGTAGGATTACGTCCGTAGGTAAGTCCAAGTCCGGAATACTATCCCCTCCATCCCCGACGAGGATATTGTGGAAGTCTTTAAGGAAGGGGCGAGAAATACTCGCTTCACAGAGGACCTTCAACTCCACCCCATTCACACTACGACCGAGCTTTTCCGCATCGCAGAGCGATACATCAACGCCGCTGAAGCGGTTGAATGCAAACGGGGAAGGGCGGAGGAGAAGGCGTCGGTCAAGGTTGGAGAGACTTTCGGCAATATTGAACCGAGAACTACGTCGCCTCGAACTATGTCGCTGCAGTCGGGGCAGAGCCGCCGGTCCAACCTAAGTGCCCCCCACCTTGTCCGACTAGGCTGGCCGGCGGAGGCCTGGAGGGATCGGAGGCCAAGATGGGGGTGAATTGGACTACTTTTATTTTTTGTGTGTTTTCTTGACAATTAGTCAAGTTGAAGGGAACCAATTAACTATCAAAACGTATACTACCGGAGGTGAACCAAGGTATACATACACAAGCACACAAGCACAATAAAGATAGTAACTTGCGGAAATTAAATATGGGAAAGTAAAGGTGCAAAGAGATTTTTTCTTGAGGTTCGGAGACGAACTCCTACTCCCTGTTGAGGCAAGTCCTCGACACACGAGAACCGGCTCCCTCTCGAGCCTTCCGCCTCGATCCACTTGTGGTAGCTCTTTGACCAACACACAGCGAGGTGAGCTCCAAACCCCTCACCTGTTTTGAGTGCTCCTAGACGTGACGAGCTCCTCAAACCCATCTCCCGGAAGACGAAATCCATGGATCGTGAAGAGCTCGAAAAGAGACGAACTCCCCATCTCGCCGCGCTAGGACCTCCTCCGAGCCGGCAACGCGCTAGGACCTCCTCCGAGCTAGCAGCGCGCTAGGATCCGACGTCCAGAAAGCACGCCGCCTGCTGCTCCTCCAACCGCTCCAAGCCGAGGGTGCTACGGACGAACTTCGCCATGAATGCTTGGGTGCAGGAATGCGAGTGAATTAGCACAACAGGGGCGAGGAGAGCGGTTTTGGAAAAAGAGCAGTAGAAGCAAGAAGGCGGGAGGCGTACTGGCAGAGAAGACCAAACACACACTTTATATCCCCCTAATAGGGCGGCGCCCCACAGGGATGGCACGAAAGCTGAAAAGAAACCACCACGCCACTACCCACGATCAAACGGGCAATTAATTTGGCCCTGAAACTCGAGGAGGTCCTGCGCACGTGCCAGCGCCGCCACATTGTGGCTTAGCGAATAGCTAAGTAACCCACTCCAGCACACCAAAATTTAGGGGGCTAGCCGTTAGAAGCTTGGGTAGACGGGCCTAAGCGCCAGGACCAAGTGTTTCGGTCCCACATCTCTTAGGCTTGCGCTTAAGTTTCGGGTCTAAGTGTTACGATCCCACGTCTCTTAAGCCCGTGGCTAAGCCCTAGGACCAATTGTTTTGGTCCCGCATCTCCTAGGCTCGTGCTTAAATTTTAGGACTAAGTGTTACGGTACCACGTCTTTTAAGTCCGCGGCTGAGCCCTAGGACCAAGTATTTCGGTCCGGCGTCTCCTAAGCTCGCGCTTAGGTTCCAGGATTATGTATTACGGTCACACATCTCTTAAGCCCGCAGTTAAAGCTCCAGGACGAAGTGTCGATATCACATTTCCTAAAACCCACAGTCAAAGTTTCAGGACTAGGTGTTTCGGTCCCAAGTGCCACCTAAGCTCGAGGTCGAGTCTAGGGGTTAGGCATTCTAGTCTCATAAATAGTGTCCAAGAAGGACTAAGTGCTTTAGTCCTAAAGTCATGACGAGAAAGGAAACACAGGTTCTTCCATTAAAAATAATACTGTAGTTTACAAAAAGTGGCATCTCGGCCTTTCACAAAATGCGCCCCTAGGCTCGCCCTGAAACTAGACTTTGACTCATCAATCAAAGTCCAAGTGACAGCAGACACTAGCACGCTCAGGCTCAACGTCGGCGTCCAGCTCCAAGAAGGCATCTCCTTCGTCCGCCATGAGCTTAGCGACCATTCGTCGAGCTCTCCGGGGCTAGAGGCGCTGGCTCTCCTCCGAGGATGAACGCAATCTAGCCCTCGAGGGCCTCCGAGCTTGGAAGCGTCGCGTCAAGGATTGTCGCGGCCTCCCATGATGGTGCTACCACTGGAGAGGCAACCAGCACTTCCCCCGATGGTGCCAGCGGCGCTTCCACGACGACGACTGTTGGAGGTCATGAAAATCCAAATTCGTATGCCAACATTTAGTTAATTTGGGGGGAAATCAAGGTTTATGTATTAATTTTATTTAAACTAAAAAAGTTTCACAAGTTTTGATGAGTTTTAGGAGAAAAATGGGAAGAAACGGAGCTGAACCAAAGAAAAAAGCCGGTCGGCCAATCTATTTTCATCGCCAAAATGGCTGAGTTTTCTCAAGTGATCCAAGAAGCACCAATCTAAGCCATCGACACATGTCGGTTTCATCCAGAGGCTAAGATTGCTTTGAAATGGATCCATGGGGCCACTTGGAAGGATAATTTACCGGCTCGAACTATGTGGACAACATTAACCCCGGGTACCCACACGGCGGGCCTAAAAGACCATCCGACAGGGGATGGACCAAGTCGGGTGGATAAGGACGCCCTGGACGGGTACCACTCGGACTCTAGAAGGCTTGCTCGGAAAGGAAATACATAAAGATATAAGTCTATCCGTAATAAGGAAGATACAATTGTAATCTCGGATAACTACATATTTGGCTAGATGATAGAGATATCAATCCTACCTCGTAACCAACGAAGACTCTTATCTTGTAACCCTACCCCCACTATATAAGGTGGGTAGGGAGCCCCTGGGTCGGCATCTACATCTTCATCTCCACACCCATCTATGTAGAGATATCTCCCTCCACATTGATCATCGGATCACCGTTATAATCCCAGAGCACAGGACTAGGGTATTACCTCCACCGTGAGGGCCTGAACCTGTATAAAAAAGACCCCTGTCTTGTGCTACCATCGAGTTTGGATCCAGCGCATAACCCCGTATATAATCATTGCCAACGATACCCCCCGGTTAAACACCCGTCGACAGTGGGCAGCGTCAAGATCAATCTTATGAAGCCCGATGGCATCGATCAACGGAGTCGCCGTCGTCTTCGCCCCAGGCCAGGCTTTTCGCTTCAGGAGCCGACCGTGTTGTCGGTACAGTAAATACCGGGGTATGAAGAGTCCAAAAGAAGATCAGGTGAGGGCCCCACGCGTCAGGCGGCGATCAGGCCCCAGCGCGTGGGCGAGCTCCTCAGCGCGTCCGGTGAGGGCCCCACGCGTCAGGTGAGCGATCGGGCCCCAGCGCTTGGGCGAGCTAGGGCCCCACGCGTCAGGCGGGCCACCAGGCCCCAGCGCGCGGGCGAGCACTCCCCCGCGCGTGAGAGGCCCCTCACTTGCGGGTGGGGCCCGCGTAATAACTTCGTATAGCATACATTATACGAAGTTATACGACAACCAGGCCCCAGCGCGGGACGAGAGCGAGAGGCCCCCTCACTGGCAGGAAGCGTCCTGAGGTGAGTCTTCTAGGCGAAGGCTCTCCCCCGCTGCGAAGGACAGGCGCATTAGCTCTGCGGAATTGACTGGCAGAGAGAGAGAGAGAGAGTTTGCCGTCATCAGACTGGCCGCCCGCGTCAGGCGATGCAGGGCGGGCCCCACCTGTTCTTTCACCGGCGTGTTCACACGGGTCAGAGGCCACTTGCGGAGCACGTGTGGGCGGCGCCGCTCGGCAGGAGCAGCACGTTTTCGTCTCTCCGGTCTTGTCTCTCAGGGCCCCGCCTGTTCTTTTACCGGCGCGTTCACACGAGTCAGAGGCCACTTGCGAAGCACGCGTGGGCGGCGCCGCTCGGCGCAGCGGCATCACATTTTCGTCTCTCCTGTCTTGTCTATCAAGTCTTATCAGTGTACTCAGTGTATTGTATTACCATCCCCCTTGGCTCTTTCCTTCAACCCGCGGCTTGTATAAAAGGAGAGGAGATAGAAAGGAGAGAAAAGGAAGCATTCTGTAACCATTCCCAGATAACCACAACCAAAAAAGAGCTAAGGCTCGGCAGGAGTAGGACTATTACCCACGAGGGGGTCCGAAACTGGGTAATCTTTGCGCGTCGCTCCTTGCCGTGCCCGACGCTCGAATCAGATCGAACTCGGGCTGATCGGCTAGCAGGATAGAAATCTGATAGGGGTGTGATTCGCTGTGGTTCGGTGAAAAACACGCCGTCAGTGGCGCGCCAGGTAGGGGGCGCTAGCATCAGTTCGAGTTCTTCGACCTTTTTCAGGTGGCAATGGCGGATCAGCAAGCCGCAGCTGATAAGGAAGCAGTCGCCAGAGCCGTGGCCGTGGCGTCGGCTGCGGCAATGGCGGTGGATCAGCCGGGTGGCGGCCTCCCGCCAAGGGTAGGCACCCCGGCGGAGGGCAGCCGTCCCAGTCTAGCTAGGCGACGCCTGGCCATGGAGGAGTGCTCTCCGGCACAAAACCTTTATGCGGCCAGGGCCCTGCTGGATAACCTGCCAGTTCCGGTAACTCCGGACTCTCCGGCGGCGCCGTGGCTGGCCAGTTTGACCCGCTACGTCGATGCCGCCGCGGTGGTAATGAAAGCTCCGGGAGGCACGGGATTGACGTTTCCGCTTCCTCCCGTTCCTTTGTTTCTCCGCACCCCTCCTGCGGAACCCTCGGCGGGAGGGAGCGGGGCCAGGATGGCAGGAGCCAGGCGACTCCTTCGGGGGTCCGACAAGGCAGACGCGGCGGTGGGCTGGATCTCCGGGCCCACTTGGAGGACCGCCACCTACTGCATGTAGAAGACCTACGTGACAAGCTCCGCCGGCGGCACGGCCGAGAGCGCGCCTGTGCTATCGCTGCCGTCCGCGGAGGCCAGGAGGAGGGCTCCCGCGACGCCGCCCCGGCCGACGAAGGCGGCGCTTCCTCGGTGCCTGCTAGACGCCGGGGGCGGCGGGATGAGGGCTGCATGCAGGAGCAAGAGGCTCTAGATGTCGGATGCCGCGCCTTTTCGAAGGAGCTGCGTCACGTCCAGTGGCCGGAGAAGTTCCGACCGGCCGCCATCAAGAAATACGACGGCTCCACCAACCCCGACGAGTTCCTGCAGATCTACACCACGGTGATGCTACCGGCTGGAGGGTTGGGGAAAGTTCTGGCGAACTATTTCCCCGCTGTCCTCACCGGCGGAGCCCGCTCGTGGCTCATGAACCTACCCCGGAGTCGGTGGGGTCATGGAAGGAGCTCTCCGAGCTTTTCATCACCAACTTCCATGGCACTTTTGAGCAGCCCGGAGTCGAAGACGATCTCCACAACATGGAGCAGAAGAAGGGAGAGTCGCTGCGCGACTACATCCGGCGCTTCAGTCAGGTTCGCAACACCATTCCTGACATCTCCATCGACGCCGTCGTCAAGGCTTTCAGGAGAGGCGCTCGAGATCCCAAGGTCAAGGAGAAGATGGTCACCCGCAAGATCAAGACGGCGGAAGAACTCTTCACTTTGGCCCACAAGTGTGCCCTATAGGCGGAGGCCCGCTTCCGCCCGGCCGGAAGGGCGGGGGCCGCTGCGGGTGGCGAAGCTGGGACCTCCAAAAACCCCGGCGGGAAGGACAAGAAGAAGCGCAAGGCGGCCGAGGCCGGGCAGGTTCTGGCCGCCGAGCGCGACGACGACGACGACGACGACAGCGGTCGGCCGTGCGATGGGCGCGGCGGGCGGAAGAAAGTAGGAGGTCACGGCGGCTGCAGGGACGGTCCCCGCAGAGGTGGTCGGGACGGAAGGACTTACTATCCCATTCACCGCAGCAGTTCCCACGACTTGGCTGATTGCCAGGTCGTCAGCAAGATAGTGGACAAGCGAGTCCACGAGCAGCAACAAGCATCCGGCAGCGGCAAGGGCAAGGAGCCGGCTTCGCTTGGTTTTCAACAAGCGGAGCGCGAAGTCGCCTTCATTCACGGCGGATCGGCCACCTATCCGTCTCACGCCAGTTTCAAGCGTGTGATGAGGGAGGTGTGTGCCGTCGTGCCCGGCGTAGGGTCAGCCAGGCAGTTGGTGTGGTCGGAGCAGTCGATCACATTTAGCCAGGCCGATCACCCCGCCAGTACCGTCGGCCCGGGGCATCCCCCGATCGTGGTTGCGCCCACGGTCCGAAACGTCAAGCTGGGGCGGGTACTGGTAGATGGAGGAAGCTCGATCAACCTCCTGTCCACCCGAGCCGCAAAAGCGCTTCAGATCCAGGAGCGGGAGCTTAGGCCGGCGCTTCCTTTCTTCGGCGTCACGCCGGGGGCTGAGTCCGTCCCTCTGGGGCGCGTCAGTCTGCCGGTGACCTTCGGAGGCTCCGACAAAGGAGGAGGAGGAGGAGGAGGAGGAGGAGGAGGAGGAGGAGGAGGAGGAGGAGGAGGAGGAGGAGGAGGAGGAGGAAGGAGGTGAGAGGATGGCATGTGAGACCCAGCTGTCAGGTGCGTATTTTGTAGTGTATAGTGTGCATAATGGCACACATGAAACTAAACAGCACATTATAATGACATCTATAATAATAGTGATTTTATAATGGCCGATGTGATGCCCCTTAACTTAGTAATGGCACACATGACAAAAATCCTTGGGTTAACTGCATGCAAGCAATTTCAGCCACACATCAAAACTTTTCCCTCTTTCTAAAGTTCATCTTGCATGTCATTGTCATAAGCTATAGGATCATCAACCTCGTCAATTATACATGTCAACCTCCCAGCATCTATACCAAGTAATCAAGTACAAACCGACCCAAATGAGTGCTAGGAAGAAAAGGGGATCAGCACAGGGTGGTTGCCGGCACACGCCCTCGGAGGCTACGGCATGCTCCCCGGCGCACGAGCACCCTCGAGTCGCGCATGCGGCCATCCTATCCTGCATCAAAATATTCTTCCCAGCACTACTTTCATTCTCATGAAAATTTCCCCAATTCTATCCCAACCATATCATCTTAACCATACCATCTCAGTCATTTCAGAGTCATCATGCACTTAATAAACTCAAAGTAACTGTAGGTACTAAATCAATCCATCTTTACCATGAGATAACCAGAAATTAGCAGAAGGGGGAGGGGAATTGAGAGCTAGGGTTAGGAGGAAAAGGTGTGAGAGTTGAGAACCGAAGGGAAGCGCAAGAGCATACCTGAGTGGCCGCACCGCAACTGCAACCGCCGTCGCCGGCCAGGAGCCGCGCTGCAATCGGCTAGGGAGCACGGCCGAGCGGCACCTTGCCTGGGGAACAGAAGGGAGCAAGCCACCACCCGCATCTGCCATGAGTGCAGAGTAAAAAGAGAAGGGAGTGGAGAGAAGTAGGGAGAGAAGAGAGTAGCCAGAACCGGCCGCCACCCCGGCCGCCTCAGACGCTGCTGCCGTCGGGCGTGACCGGCCACGGCTGTCGCTCCCTTTGCCGCCGGATCCACAACCGGCATGAGCACCTACGGCCATGGCCACGGCTGTTGGTGCGACCAGCCGTCGGAGCCACCGCTGTCATGGGTATGGGTAGCCCTGGGCGTTGTCGTCCACGGGAGGGGCCTCACCGGCCCCGGCCTCGGGCACAGTCGGCCACCGGCGTGACCAGCTGCCGGAGCCGCCGCCGGGCCTCGGGCTCGCCATGCCGCAACCCGCCGCCGCCGCCTCTTTCATCGGGCGAGAGAGGGGAGAGGAGGCAAAGAGAGAGTGAGTGAGAGAGAGAGAGATTAGGGATTTAGGGGGGTTTCGTCTAGGCTTGATGGGCCGAAGTGGGCCGGCCAGTGAGCCCTAATGCCTTTCCTCTTATTTCTCTTTTAATTTCCTAGCAAAATCATTGCTAAAAGCAAGTAAATAAATAATCAAATAACAATTAAATTAGGAACTTAAAACCATAGGGAAGAAACAACTTCTTTTCTGAAATCAGTAAATCGTTCTCATATTTTTTTATGTGTAATTATTACTTCCTTAAGCCGATTAACAATATTTCAGGATTTAATCTAAATCATCCGATCGAGAGCGACCGACCGGAACACAGTACCGGGTACTGGATTGATGTTGAATAGTGTATTTCAGTTTATACTTTAATTTTTAACATACTCACCTCTAGCATGTATTGCATTTAATATTTTTTAATTAAAAAGTTAAATTGCATTGAGGATACATAAAATGATGGCTTGATCGATGGAGCGATCGGGTCATTAGAATTGTTATGGTGGGTGAAGGGAGCCCTGGAAAGGTGTAGAGGTCAGGCGGGGCCCATCACATGGTAGTATATAAGGACAACCATTTATTACTCGGGTACTGAGCCGTATCAAACCGTATCAACCTTAGTTCCGCGTAGCGGTCAGAGAAGGTTATCTATGCGGTGGTTACAATCTCCACATTGGGTAAGTAGATAAATAGGTGGGGAGGGTGAGCGGACCCATGGTGTCCTCGACCGACATCACTATATTATACCGAGATGATACTCATTGGCCGACGTCAGGAATGAGTAAAACGGAGACAAGGATAAGTGATGGAGGACAAGGTTGTGAGTAAGGTGTGACTAAAGTTAATTACCATCACTTATTCTACGACCGAGCTAGAGATGTAACCCACCGACATAGAATAAACACTATGAGCCCCGAATTTATTCGGGGCAACTCCGGATAAAGTGGTACCAATATGCGGGTAAAATTATGAATTCATGCCAGTCTCCTGGAATGGAGATTACGGAGGCTAAGTCCACCTCGTATACGAGTGCTAGTTGTTTTTCCTAAATTAAAACTGGTCAACTCTTGCAAATAAAAGGGTATTTTACACTAATCAAGTAGAAGGAAGAGACTGTAGAAGGTATGCTCGGTCTAAGAAAAGTTCGCTCTTGATTTATTCATAATTTTTAAAATTTTGCTAATATTGCTTGCTGAGTACTTTTGTAGTCACTCTTGCTACTTAATCCCTTGTTAGACTATAGCATCGTGGACGATGAGACTACAGGGAGTGGCCTGGTTGAGGGTCTGGGTGGTTTGGAGTCCGACGGGGTTTTGGAAGCCGATGAGACGTTGGAGGATTTCTTGTAGAAAATCCTTATGCGCTACTAATAATCTTTCTTTTAATAAAGTTGTAATGCACAAATAAGAACTTGTAGACCTTTTATATTGTAATTTGGGGGTTGGATAAACTTAAGACCTTGGCCCTGCGTGGCATCATGCAGTAATAATGCTTAATACTATATTATTATTGTTCTGCTACATAACTCTAATTTGGGCTCGCATCTGAAGTGGCTTTTGTAATGGACTTGTTATTCGGGTGTATTAGCCTAAACCCACACAATCACTTCATGATCTTAGCATGAAGAGGCCATTAGCATGTAGTAATTGGGAGGGTTGTCTCAGAAGCATCGTGTAGCCCAACGACACCAAAATAGTGGTTGGTTGCTCTCCAGTTCGCCCCGAGTCTCCTGAAATCGAGGAGAACACGTAGAACGCCTAAGAAGGCAATCCGGAGATATGGAAATTCGTGGGCACGAAACTCATTTTTTTCAAAACCGGCTTGCGTGGAGCATGGTGGAGTCAACCACACAAGAATAGTGTGGGGTAGTCCCTCAAATTGCCCTGAGTCTTCTGGAATCGAGGTGATCACGTAGAACTCCTAAGAAGGTAATCCGGGGATAATTGGTATTTGCAGGCACAATACTCATTTTTTTTTTCAAAATCGGATTGCGTGGAGCATCGTGGAGTCGAATTACACCAGATTAGCGGGGGTTTCTGTCCTTCAGTTCGCCCTGGTTATGATGCCATCGAGGCGATCACATAGAATGCCTAAGATGGCAATACGAAGATAATAGCTACTTAGGGGCACAAAACTATTTTTCTTTCAAAACGGCTTGCGTGGAGTATCGTGTTGTCCAACCAAACAAGAATAGTGGGATGTGACTCCTCAGTTTGCCCCAAATCTTTTGGAATCGAGCTGATCACGTAGAACGCCTACGAAGGCAATACGAATATAATAGCTATTCAGAGGCACAAAACTCATTTTGTTTCAAAACCAGCTTGCTTGGACCATCGTGGAGTCCAACGACACCCGAATAGTGGAGGGTTGCTCGTTGGTTTGCCCCAAATCTCCTGGAATCGAGGAGAACACGTAAAACGCCCAAGAAAACAATCTGGAGATAATGGGAATTCATGGCCACGAAACTCATATTTTTTCAAAACCGGCTTGCGTGAAGCATGGTGGAGTCCAACCACACAAGAATAGTGGGGGTGGGCCCCTCAGTTAGCCCCAAGTCTTCTGGAATCGAGGTGATCACGTAGGATGCCTAAGAAGGCAATACGAAGATAATACCTGTTTAGGGGGCACAAAACTATTTTTCTTTCAAAATGGCTTGCCTGGAGCATCGTGGAGTCCAACCACAACACAATAGTGGGGGGTTGCCCCACGGTTCGGCCTGAGTCTCCTGGAATTGAGGATAACACATAGAACACCTAAGTTGGCAATCCGGATAATTGACATTTGTGGGCACAAAACTCATTTTCTTTCAAAACCGGATTGCGTGATGCATCTTGGAGTCGAGTTACACCAAATTAGTGGGGGTTGCCAGCCGGTTCACCCTGAGTATCTTGGAATCATGGAGATCACGTAGAACGCCTGAGAAGGCAATCCGGAGATGATGGGTATTAGGGGGCAAAATACTCATTTTGTTTCAAAACCAGCTTGCGTGGACCATCCTAGAGTGCAAGCATGCCAAAATAGTAGCGTGTTGCCTCTGGGTTCGCCGCAAGTCTTCTGGAATCAAGGAGATCACGTAGAACGCATGAGAAGGCAATTCGGGGATAATTGGTATTCGTGGGCACAAAACTTATTTTATTTCGAAACCGGCTTCCGTCAAGCATGGTGGAGTCCAGTTACACCATATTAGTGGGGGTTGCCCCTTGGTTCACGTTGAGTATCTGGGAATCATGGAGATCACGTAGAACGCCTGAGAAGGCAATCCGAAGATAAAGGGTATTTGGGGGCACAAAAAGCATTTCTTTCCAAAACCGGCTTTTGTGCAGCATCGTGGAGTCCAACTACAACAGATTAGTGGGCTGCTGTCCCTCGGTTCACCTTGGGTATGCTGCAATCGAGGATATCATGTAGAACGCCTCAAAAGGCAACATGTCGCATCGTGGAGCATCTGTAGTCCAATGACACTCGAATAGTGGAGGGTTGCTAGCCGGTTCACCCCGAGTCTCATGAAATAGAGGAGAACACGTAGAAGGCCTAAGAAGACAATCCGGAAGATAATGGGAATTCATGGGCACGAAACTCATTTTCTTTCAAAACCGTCATGCGTTGAGCATGATGGAGTCCAACCACACAATAATAGTGGGGGGTGGCCCCTCAGTTCGCCCCTAGTCTTTTGGAATCGAGGTGATCACGTAGAACGACTAAGAAAGCAATACGAAGATAATAGCTATTTAGGGGCACAAAACTATTTTCTTTCAAAATGGCTTGCGTGGAGCATCGTGGAGTCCAACCACAACACAATAGTTGGGGGGTTGCCCCTCGGTTCGGCCTGAGTCTCCAGGAATTGAGGAGAACACGTAGAATGCCTAAGAAGGCAATCCGGGGATAATTGGTAGTTGTGGGCACAAAACTCATTTTCATTCAAAACCAGATTGCGCGAAGCATCGTGGAGTCGAATTACACCAGATTATTGGGGGTTTGCTACCCGGTAGACCTTAAGTATCTTGGAATCATGGAGATCACATAGAACGCTTAAGAAGGCAATCCGGAGATAAAGGGCATTAGGGGCACATAATTCAGTTTCTTACGAAACCAGCTTGTGTGGACAATCCAGCAGTCCAATCACACCTGAATAGTTGTGCGTTGCCTCTCGATTCGTCGCGAGACTTCTGAAATCAAGGAGATCACGTAGAACACATGAGAAGGCAATCCGGAGATAATTGGTATTCGTGGGCACAAAACTCATTGTATTTCAAAACCGGCTTCCGTGGAACATGGTGGAGTCCAATTGCACCAGATTAGTGCGTGGTTGCCACTCGGTTCACCCTGAGTATCTTGGAATCATGGAGATCACGTAGAACGCCTGAGAAGGCAATCCGAAGATAAAGGGTATTTGGGGGCACAAAAAGCATTTCTTTCCAAAACCGGCTTTTTGTGCAGCATCGTGGAGTCCAATTACAACAAATTAGTGGGTTGCTGTCCCTCGGTTCACCCTGGGTATGCTGCAATCGAGGAGATCACGTAAGAACGCCTCAAAAGGCAATACGGAGATAATGCGTATTCGGCGGCACAAAACTCATTTTCTTTCAAAACCAGCATGCGTGAACCATCTTGGAGTTCAACCTCCCCAAATTAGTGGTGGGTTGCCTCTCTGTACGCCCCGAGTGTCCTGTATCGAGGAGATGACCTAGAATGCTTGAGATGGCATTTTGGAGATAATGCGTATTCGGAGGGCACCAAACTCATTTTGTTGCCGTACTATAAAGGGGGATGCTACAGGGAAGTATATAAAGGTTTCTCAGTGCTCAAAGTAGGTATCTCGAAGTTCGTGTGAGTTCCCACTCAAAAATACCGTATATACAGAACTTACCCCATCGGAACATCCGACGTGGGTCGGAACATCCGATGGTGGACCCAGTCTGCATGTTTCCAGTGCAATCCAGAAAGCACCCCATCGGAACATCCGATGCACGTCAGAACATCCGGTTTGTGTCAGAACGTCCGATGCGGGATTCTCTGCAGCAACGGCTGTCGACGGTTGAGATATCGATCTCAAGTCAACTAAGGTTCTTTGAAAAGGGAGATAGAAGACTTGCCGAACAAGGCGAACAACAATCAACGAGCAACAGGGAGACAAGGGTTTTTATCCTGGTTCGGGCCTCTCAGGGAGATAATAGCGCTACGTCTAGCCTTTCTTTATATCAAAGAGAATTACAAGGTGGAAGCTCGACGAGATGAACAAGTCTCGGCGAGATTATGGATGTATCAGAAGTAGTATGCAAGGACCTCGTCGTCGCCCTCTACACGCCATAGGGGCTCGGCTTATATAGTGTCGAACAACCGACCTACCGAAGGATAACCGGGCCGGGCCAACTACGAGTACGTAACGAGCTCATGTACATGCCAAATACATCTCGAGGTAGATAAGGTATACTCTAATTCTTGGGGATCACGACGTCTGCTCCAATCCGGGAAACCACGTCTGGGTCTTCACGTAGCCGTGCAGAACTCTTGTTCGAGTCGGACTCAAACACGGATCCTAGGCCGTTACGCACCGTGCCAGTCAGGAAGTTGTTCGGCAAGATGCATATGGGCCTGATTGAAACTTCTAGGGAGCTGAGCCCTAGGAAGCTGTTCGATTGGGCCGTCAGGGAGTGGGCCATGGCAATGGGCCGTGATTTTATCCCCGACAAAGGCCATATTTCGAGATCCTCTATTTAAAACTCTCCTCCTCCACCTGCCAAACGTTACACACCCTCATTGATTGAGATTTTGAACCTAACACTCTTTTCTTCATCAGCTCTCAAGAACACAAACCTTTTTCTCTCTCTCTTTTTCATCTTGTGAGATCTAGGTCTAGAGAGATCAAAGCACCCAAAGTACTCAACGAATTAGAGGCATTAAATTCTTGAGCACTTAGTGATTCCTAAACAATTCTTCGTCGCATTTGTTACTCTTGGAGGCTTGAAGGGCTCCTAGACGGCTAGGTGTCATCGGTGAGCCACCGAGCTTTCTATGGTGTACCTCCGGAGTTTGTGAAGGTGTGATTCTGCCTCCGCAAAGAACAGGATTCATCTAGTGAACATCGGTTTACGTCGATTCCAGATCAACCAGGATCGGAACATCCGATGCAGATCAGAATATCCGACCTACATCAGAACATCCGACGTGATAGCTACTGTTTTGATCCTTTCAATTGGTATCAGAACCTAACCTCCTGTTTTGAGCTTAACAGCTTGGAGAATGATGCCGAACAACGACAAAGACGATACGGAGATTGGGACTCCAAGTGAAGGCAACAAAAGAGTTGCTATTCCATATGTTTATCCTGATGCAACATCTTCATCCCATGTCTCTGTCCCAACTGGGCGTGCGCTTCACTTTGATGGCACATACTACCCACAATGAAGGAATAAGATGAAGATGTATCTAATGTCTATTCATCCCTCTATTTGGAGAATTGTAGAAACAGGTTTCCAGTCCAAGGAACCGGAGAATCTCACTGTTGATGAGAAAAGGGACTCCTTCCACAACTATCAAGCCGTCAATGCTTTGTTTGGTGCATTGAGCCCAAGTGAGTTTAATCGGGTGGACGGACTTGAAGAAGCCAAAATAATTTGGGATACTCTCAGGGTTGTTCATGAAGGTACATCAAGTGTGAGGGAGACCAAGATTGAGCTCATCAATGGCAAGCTAGGAAGGTTTATCCTGGAAGAAGGAGAAGACTACAAGACAATGTTCGATAGGCTCATGGTTTTGGTGAATGAAGCCAAGAGACTTGGATGCAAGTCACTCACCGGTCATGAGGTGGTCAAGATACTACTCCGAGCTATCACTCCAACCAATCATCATTTGGTTCAAATGATCCAAGATAGTGACAACTATCACACAATCACTTCGCATGAAGTGCTTGGAAGAATCCTTAATGATGAGTTGATGGACCGAGAGGCTTTGGACATTAAAGAAATGGTTCAATCTAGCAAAAAGAAGAGAATAGCTTTGAAGGCAAGCTAAGTGTCAAACCCAAAAGATGATAGCTCAAGCAGTGATGAAGATGAAGGGCAAATTAATATGGAAGAGATGGCATTCTTTGTGAGGAGGTTCAATAAATTCCTCAAAAAGAATGACTATAATAGTAAAGACAAGAAAGATTCCGGAAAACCCAAATCATCGAGAAACTCAAAGAGAAGATGTTATGAATGTGGAGAAACCGGACACTTTATTGCCGATTGTCCACACAAGAAGGATAAGGATCGGGAAGAAAAGAAGAAAGAAAAGAATTACAAGAAGGACGAGAAGAAGAGTAAAAGAAAATAAGAAGAGTTCTAGAGCTGAATCTCACAATGGTGAGGAGTGGGAATCCGATTCCGACTTCGAATCCGACTCCGAGTCCGAAGATGAGAGCATTGCATGCATTGGAATGGCTATTCCAAAACTGGACTCGTCACTATTTGGTGAATTGACTGATTATGATGATGATGATACATCAATGTGCTTCATGGCCATGGGCCCTAAGGTATTATCAAAATCTTCTAAATCTCTAGTTAATCTTTACACTAATGATAGTGATGATGATAAGGATGATATGAGCAATGCTAGCTTGGTCAATATGATGAAGAAGTTTGATATGGGTAAGTTGACCAAGCTCATGGAGACAGTTGAGCAACAAGAAAAACTTTTGAGAAAGGAGAAGACTTTCTCATCCTTGAAAAGGAGAGAAACCTCCAAGTTAAGGAGAAACTTGCATTGGAAAAGAAGAAAGTTGAGGAGATGATCAAAGAATTTTCTGAGATCAAATCCAAAGCAAGCTCTCTTAAGATTAACAATGCTTCACTTAAAGAATAACTAATTTATGCAAAGGAAGCACATGAGACTCTTATGGTGAAGTTTGATGATTTTTTGAAGAGTACCTCTAATCTTCCTAATACAACTTATGACTCATCTCCCTCCACGACCGATGCTACAATGTTGATGTGAATGCTTGTGCAACTAATTTTGTCACTTTGCAAGACCTTGCTAGTGAGAATGAAAAGTTAAAGGGTCTTTTTAAGGATGGTATTCAGAGGTTTACAAGTCAAGTAAGGAACTTGATGAGATCTTAGATAAGAGAAGAGGAAACTTCAGGAATGTAGAACTTGGATATGTTCCACTTAAGGGCAAGAAGGCACATATTGTGGTGGCTCCAGTCACTAAACCAATTCACTTCGTGAGAGAGCAAAGATGAAAGGCTCATATTTCTCACTTTATCTTTTATGCTTCTTACATTCTTAGAAAAAATAATTTTGGTAGAGTGCTTGCATATCATGTTGGACCGAAGCGTAACAATGCACCTTTGGTGAGATCCATTTGGGTGTCAAAGACTCTCATGGCTAACCTCAAAAGACCCAATCAAGTTTGGGTACTTAAGACCAAAGTTTAAACTTTGTAGGAATATCTCTTCGGTGGCCCTGGTTGGGTACTTGATAGCGGATGCACTCATCATATGACCGGAGAGAAGAAAATATTCTCTCAAATTAATTGTTACAATCAACCAAGTGAGAGCATTACTTTTGAAGATAATGGTAAAGGTGATGTACTCGGTCTTGGTAAGATTGCTATCTCTGAAGATCTTTATCTTACAAATGTTTTACTTGTGGATTCATTGAAATACAATCTACTATCGGTTCTACAATTTTATGAAACCGGTTATGATTGTAGTAAAGGTGAATGTTGTTCGAAGGAGTAATGGTTTAATACCCTTTAAGGGTCATCGAAAGGGAAAGCTCTATCTAGTAAACTTCTCCATGGATAGGTCTAACCCTAGGATATGTCTAATGGCTAAATCTAGCATGGGTTGGCTTTAACATCGCCGACTAGCCCATGTTGGTATGAGAAACCTTCATAAACTCGTAAAAGGCAATCACATCATTGGACTAACAAATGTGAAGTTTGAGAAAGACAGGCCATGTAACGCATGTTAAGAGGGAAAACAAGTTAGAGCACCCCATCCTTCCAATAATGTGATGACTACAACAAGACCTATATAATTGTTACATATGTACCTTTTTGAACCGATTGCTTACATAAGTATAGGAGGTAACAAATACGGTCTCGTTATTGTTGATGATTTTTCACGCTTCACATGGGTATTCTTTTTGCACGGTAAGTCAGAAGCAAAAGGAATCTTAAAGAAGTTTATGAGAAGAGCTCAAAATGAGTATGAAGTGAAGATCAGAAAGATAAGAAGTGATAATGGCAAGAAATTCAAGAGTACTGATGTTGGAGAATATCTTGATGAGGAAGGCATCAAGCACGAATTCTCGGCTCCTTACTCCCCTCAGCAAAACGGAGTGGTCGAGAGGAGGAATTGAACCATCATTGAGATGGTAAGAACCATGTTAAATGAGTACAAGGTGTCGGACATATATTGGGCGGAGGCCGCGAACACCGCCTGTCACGCTATTAACCGACTCTATCTACACAAGTTATTGAAAAAACCTTTGTATGAGCTCCTTATCGGTAACAAGCGAAACATATCTTATTTTAGAGTTTTTGACAGTAAGTGCTATATCTTGAATAAGAAATCTAGAAGCTCTAAGTTTGCTCCTAAGGTTGATGAAGGTTTCTTACTTGGTTATGTATCAAATGCTTACGTCTATCGAGTTTTCAACAATATCTCCGGTGTGGTTGAAATCTCGCATGACGTAACGTTTGATGAGACTAACGGCTCTCAAGTAAAACAAGTTGATCAACATGTGTTAGATGAAGAAGAACCACCGCGTGAGGCTATCAAGAAAAGGGCTATTGGCGATATCAAGCCACAAGAAGGTATTGAAGACAATGATCCACCCTCTTCATCAACTCAAGCCGCACCTCCAACAACTATTTAAGAAGATGAAAATGAAAAATTCAAAGAGCAATCAAGTGAAAGTGATGATGTAGATCCTACGCCACCAAAAGCACATCCATGAGTACGCCAAAGTATTCAACGAGATCATCCCGTCGAAAACATTATTGGTGACATAAACAAGGGAGTAACTATTAGATCTCGTCTTTTAAATTTTTATGCTTTTTACTCGTTTGTCTTCTCTTTTGAGCCACTAAATATAGATGAAGCTATTAAAGATTCCGATTGGATTATTGCCATGAAAAAGCAGCTAAATAACTTCACTAGAAATGAAGTGTGTGAGTTGGTGGAAAGACTGAAGCAAAATGTCATAGGTACAAAATGGGTCTTCCGCAACAAAAAAAGATGAACATGGCATAGTCACAAGGAACAAGGCATCGTTGGATGCATAAGGCTTCACGCAAATCGAAGGTTTAGATTCTGGTGAGACTTACGCTCCCGTAGTAAAAGTAGATGCTATTAGAATTTTAATTGCTTTTGCTACTGATCATGGTTTTAAGTTGTGGCAAATGGATGTCAAGAGCGCTTTTTTTAACGGTGACGGCGTGCTCTCCGCTCAACCACCGCGGATCACAACCCTATCAGATTTTCTATCTTGCTAGCCGACCAGCTCGGGCTCGGTTCGATTCGAGCGTCGGGAACGGCGAGGAGCGACGCGCAGAGTTTACCCAGGTTCGGACCCCCTCGTGGGTAACAGTCCTACTCCTGTCGAGCCTTAGCTCTTTTTCGTGTTGTGGTTGCGTGGAATGCGGTTACATAATGTTTCGGAACCCCCTCCCTTCTCTCTCCTCCCCTCTTATACAAGCCTTCGAACTGGCGGAGAGAGCCGAGGGGGTAGGCAGTACAGTACTCTCAGTACACTGATAAGACACGAGGGACGGGACAGGAGAGACGAAAACGTGCCGCTGCCGAGCGGCGCCGCCCACGCGTGCTTCGCAAGTGGCCTCTGACTAGTGTGAACACACCGGTGAGTCTGCGGGCGGGGCCCAGCTTGCTCCGTCTGACGCGGGCGGCCACCCTGATGACGCCCAACTCTCTCTCTGCCGGTCAATTCCGCAGCGCCACAGTGACAGTTTGACAGACCCGTAGAGGTCACTGTGGCGGTAGTCATCTCTTCATCTGTCTACCTGCGCGTGATGTCGCATTTAATGCGCCTGTCCTCCGCAGCGGGGGAGAGCCTTCGCCCCGAAGACTCCCCTAGGACGCTTCCTGCTGCGCGGGCCCCACCTGACAGTGAGGGACCTCTCGCGCTCGCTTTGAGGGGCTCGCCCACACGCTGGGGCCTGGTCGCCCGCCTGACGTGTGGGGTCCTCGCCCGGCGCTCTGAGGGGCTCGCCCACACGCTGGGGCCTGGTCGTCCGCCTGACGTGTGGGGCCCTCGTCCGGCGCTCTGAGGGGCTCACCCACACGCTGGGGCTTGGTCGCCCGCCTGACGTGTGGGGCCCTCGCCCGGCGCTCTGAGGGACTCTTTATACCCCGGTATTTATTATACCGACAAACAGTCCACTTTCTGAGGTTGTCTACGTTGAGCAACCATCGGGTTTCGAAGATCCAAAATTTTTAAATCACATCTATAAACTCAATAAGGCACTTTATAGGTTGAATCAAGCACCACGTGCATGGTATGAGTGTGTAAAGGAGTTTTTGGTAAGGAAAGGCTTTGAAATGGGCAAATCTGATCCTACACTCTTTACTAAGATAGTAGACGGTAATATTTTTGTATGTCAAGTTTGCATTGGTGATATCATCTTTGTATCTACTAATGAATGTTTTTGCGAGAAATTTAGTTGTTTAATGACTAAACGTTTTGAGATGTTAATGATGGGAGAGCTCAAGTTCTTCCTTGGAGTTCAAGTGAAACAAATGAAAGAAGGAACTTTCATTAGCCAATTAAAATACGTAAAAGATATGCTTAAGAAGTTCAAAATGTGCGACGCAAAGTCAATCAAAACTCCTATTCCAACAAATGGACATCTTGATTTAAATATAAGTGAAAAGGACGTCGACCAAAAGGTATAATGTTCTATTATTGGCTCTCTTCTTTATCTTTGTGCATTTAGGCCTAATATTACGCTTAGTGTGTGCATGTGTGCAAGATTTCCAACTGCACCCAAGAATTGTCACTTAGTGGCAGCCAAGAGAATCTTGAGATATTTGATACACACTCTCAACTTTGGCCTTTGTTATCCTAAAGGGTCAAACTTTGACCTAATCGACTATTCGAATGCGGATTATGCCAGTTGTAATGTGGATAGGAAGAGTACCTCCGGTACTTTCCAATTCCTTGGAAGGTCGCTCGTTTCGTGGGTGTCCAAGAAACAACATTCCGTTGCCCTATCCACAGCCAAGCTGAATATATTAGTGCGGGACATTGTTGTGCCCAACTACTTTGGATGAGGCAAACCTTGAGAGATTATGGCCTTAACCTCAACCACATCCCACTTTTGTGCGACAATGAGAGCGTCATAAAAATAGCCAGCAATCCCATCCAACACTCCCGAACCAAACATATCGATATTCGCAACCACTTCCTAAGAGACCACTCAATCAAAGGTGATATCAATATTTCCCATGTGAGAACCGAAAATCAACTAGCCAATATATTTACCAAACCTCTTGCTAAGAGAAAATTCTACGAGTTGCGGAGTGAATTAAATATCCTTGACTCTCGTAATGTTGCTGGACCTATTGCACATATTGTTTGGTGATTGAAAATGTTTTTGTCATGTCATCTATTTTACTATAGCTATATTGGTATATAAATAATTGAGTGATTTGGCTCTTTGGATATTTCTATCCTATTTATTCACTGGTGACCTTAGTTTGATTGATTGATATGCTAACGGGTCATTCATGGGTAAATTCAATTCTAAGAACTCCCCTCTATTCTCCCGGAGCGATCTTATCTATCCTCGAAGTGTCTGGAGTCTAAATCTTTCAATTCCAATAGGAGGGGTATCGGATGTTCCTAGGACGGAGATTAGGATGGAGATGCTTTGCTCCATGTGATGTGATGGTACTCTCAAGTAGTATGCATTGATTTAGGGGGAGCTTATGTCTATTCTTGCATTGGCATGGAGCAATGTTTCTGAGCTAACCCATTGCACCAGAGATTGTATTTGTGCTTTGTCATGTTGGATTTGCAGGTGTTGTCATCAATTACCAAAAAGGGGGAGATTGTAAGATCAAGCCTCCCTTGGGCTTAATGTTTTGGTAATTGATGCCAACTGGGCCTCGACGGATCGCATCAAGGCTAAGGATGTTATTTGCTAGTTCTTTTATTTTCCTTGTGTGCGTGTCTGCTTCTGGCCCATCCGGCCCATTGATGTCTGCAAGATCATCTCTCTGGTTGTAGGTCCCACTGAGCACAAGTTCCAGTTCATCTGAGTGAGTTCGAGCGGGTTCTAGAGATGCCAGGTGTCCAGGGTTCGAGAGAGTTCCTGAGTGGGATAGCTGTCCAAGATTCGGGTTTCTTAGCGTCTAAGTCTTCGAAAGTGCCAGGAAGTCTCCGGAAGCCACTTTCCAGCTGTCCAAGGGTTTCTTAGCGCCTAAGTCACCTGGGTTCCCGCCTAAGCTATTCCAAGTGTTCCCGCCGAGTCCACAAAGCGACAAAGTCCAAAAATCGAAGCCCTAGACGAAGCCGAGAGAGAGAGAGGTGTCCGAGGGTGCCGGAGAGTGGTTTCTATAGAATTTAGGGTCTATCCTCTTAGAAATAGGTGGTGAAACTTAGTTAGTTGGATAGCCCTTTCTCTTAGCTTTCCGGAATGCCCAAGATCATAAAAAACGGAGTTCGGGAGCAAAAGTTATGAATTTTTTAGTGTTTTGTCCGATAAGCCGTCGGAAAAATCTTGTCGGACGGAGTCCGATAAGCCGTCGGACGGCGTCCGACAGAGCACAATTTTGGCCTAAAAATCTTGTCGGACGGAGTCCGATAAGCCGTCGGACGGCGTCCGACAGAGCACAATTTTGCCCTAAAAATCTTGTCGGACGGAGTCCGATAAGCCGTCGGACGGCGTCCGACAGAGCACAATTTTGCCCTAAAAATCTTGTCGGACGGAGTCCGATAAGCCGTCGGACGGCGTCCGACAGAGCACAATTTTGGCCTAAAAATCTTGTCAGACGGAGTCCGATAAGCCGTCGGACGGCGTCCGACAGAGCACAATTTTGCCCGAAAAATCTTGTCGGACGGAGTCCGATAAGCCGTCGGACGGCGTCCGACAGAGCACAATTTTGGCCTAAAAACCTGGTCGGACGGAGTCCGATAAGCCGTCGGACGGCGTCCGACAGAGCACAATTTTGGCCTAAAAACCTGGTCGGACGGAGTCCGATAAGCCGTCGGACGGCGTCCGACAGAGCACAATTTTGGCCTAAAAACCTGGTCGGACGGAGTCCGATAAGCCGTCGGACGGCGTCCGACAGAGCACAATTTTGGCCTAAAAACCTGGTCGGACGGAGTCCGATAAGCCGTCTAAAAAATCTTGTCGGACGGAGTCCGATAAGCCGTCGGACGGCGTCCGACAGAGCACAATTTTGGCCTAAAAACCTGGTCGGACGGAGTCCGGTAAGCCGTCGGACGGCGTCCGACAGAGTACGAATTTGGGACAAAATCTAATCGGACGGCGTCCGATGAGCTCCGGACGGCGTCCGATGGATTGATCTGGATCTCGAGAAAACGGATTGAGCATCCTTCCTCTGAGTCAAAGAAATGTCGTCTATAAATAGGGGCTAGGAGCACGGGAGAAACTTGAGAGAGCCACCATCTAGCAGCCACACCTTGCCCTAGCCACCAAGAGAGCTCCTCCCATGGTTCCCACCTCCATCTAGGGTTCCATGTGATTGTGAGATTGAGGGAGAGAGAGTGAGGAAGAAGAAGAGAGCACCCCCTAGCCTCCTCCTCATCGTCTCCAAGGTTTGTGCCCTCTCCATGGTTGCCTTGCC